>JANRMT010062861.1:54643372-54654665 GCA_026402145.1 Polypterus bichir lapradei | reverse complement strand
CTATCTATCTATCTATCTATCTATCTATCTATCTATCTATCTATCTAGTTCACTGCACTTGTTCATGTCACATTTAAGGAGCTGAATTTATTGCATTAGGTTATATAATATTGGTTTTCACTTTGCCACTTTTTCCTAATTTTACTACATGAAAAATATTAAATTAAATATATATACACCACTCAGCCACAACAAGTTTATTTACAAATGAATAAACTTGTTCTTCTTTTTCATTGATAGTCATCTCTTTCTTTCAACATTTTTAGGAATTAAAAACAAACAGTTACTGGATAGTTTTAAGCGTAAGATGCTTTTGTCATATTATGAGATTCTTGCTTTTCAGTTGTCAGATGACATCCAGTGAAGGGTGTGACATCAGACATGATGGAACAGTAAACTTAATATGAAAATATGAGAAAAGTAATTAAAATGAAAACTAAAATAAAGCTGTAAAAAATGTTTCAGGTGCTGAGCCATATTTTATTAGTTGTTGTCAAACACATCCATATGAGAGGCAGCATGGGGGTCTGACTAATGCTGAAACACAGGTACAGGGGGTGATCAAGTCTGCTAATGCCTTTTCTCTCATTTTTACAGGAGCAGTAAGAACTAATCTCCTTCCTTTTCCGGCTACAGATCACAACCCCCCATGACCTCACATCCACCTTCCCTCCAGATGACCAGCTGCTTCCTGTTCCTCAAAACTGTTCAGGAATGGTTTGAGGAGCATGACAAAGTGCTGAAGATCTTGACTTGGCCTCCAAATTCACAAGATTTCAACCTAGTCAAACTTGTGTGGGATGTGCTGGAAAAAACAGTCAGATTCATACAGGCCCTATCTTACAACTTGCGGGACTTAAAGGATCTGCTGCTAACATCTTGATGTTAGGTACCACAGGACACCTTCAGAGGTCTTATGAAGTTCATGCCTCAACAGGTCAGAGCTGTTATGTCGGTACAAGGGGGACATACACAATATTACGCAGGTCACTTTAATGTTGTGGCTGATCGGTATATGCTGCTGCTTATAGATAATGAAGAGTCTCCAACCAACCTTATGTCCTTGGAATGCAGGAGGAAAAAACAGTACCTAGAGGAAATGCACACACTTGGGAGAAATTTGTTCAAATGGTACCTCACCTGTAGCATACTCAAAACTATGCCACCCTGTCATCTTAAGAATATGACCATAGAAGTCAAGTATATCAAGTATAATTTTAGATTTGATTGTTCATATGCAGGTTAGATGGAATGGCAACCCTAAATTGGCCCTGGTGTGTGTCTGTGTGTCTACCTTGTGATGGACAGGGATCGTTCTTGCCCTGCACCCAGTATTACTCAGTAGTAAGAAGGCACAGAAAATGGATGGATTTTTCAGAAATCCAAGATTGATAATTTTATCTTTCTAAAATGTCTGGATGATAATGAAATGTTGAATGAGAGACTGGGTGAACAAAACATTTTTACCATTTCATTGCTGGATGTTTGGTTACATAATTGTGGTTTGAATTTTTTTTTTTTTTGCATAAGTTAGCACTAGATAACACACTTTTCTTCCTTCAGAAAGTGAAAACCTCACACTTAGCAATTAGAAACAAGAAGTCATGCTAAGATGATGTAATGGAGAGTTATATCTAGCTTATAGGTTGATCATTATTTTTTTTTATTAATTTCAAATAATATGTACTTTTAAAGTGTTTAACCTGGCGGGGAAGCTGGATAAGCCAGTTCTTGTCAGAAACATAATTACAGATAAAAACAGATAAATATTCTTCTGTGGGAGATGAAAGACAGGCAGGTTTGTTATCAGCTAGCCTGGAGAAATACAAGTGGCTGAGATGAAAGACCAGGGATGGAATAGTGGACAAGTCACACCTGGACAGGACTGGAACAAATCAGGCACTATGACACCCAACTGGTCCAAGTGGCATGTCAAGGACTGGACAAATAAAGGCTTACAGAGGCATGCTGACATCTCTGCTGCTCTATCCATCTTTGTCTCTACTATTCTATCCAAGGCCATGCTGGACCATGTCGACCACAGACCAGTCAACATACTAAAGTAGAGTGCCACTTGTTATCCAAAACAAACAAGATTAATTGATTATTTTCCATGTTCTATTCATTTGCTAACACTCATCTTACTCTGCTCATAATTTGGGAAGAAATGGAAATCTTAAATTAATCTATGAATGAATAAAAGTATAAATCATCCCTCCTGCCTATTTGTGTACACTATCTTGTTGCCTGAAGCTATAGATATACAGTAAATGGGAGTATAAATACATGAGGGAAATAGGGTTTGGAGCATTCTGTCTACATAGTGATGTTGACTAATTGCCCCTTTAAATATTTACAAGGTCAAAAAAATAAACGGGCACTCAGTGGTTTATCAAATAAAGGTAAATCAAAAACAGAATGAATTTAAAAAATAAAGAAAAGGATTTTAGCGTCTATTATTCAGGTGGGGGGCTCCGCTCTCTAGTTTGATCTCCCAGGAATGAGACGAACCATGCTGGGATTCCCTCAGCATTATGGCGGTGGGAATGGAAGGGGCAAGGTCACGTCCCTTCTGTAAGCAGTTTCTCAGGGCTGTGCGTGAAATGGAAAGTTATATCATCAACAATAGCACCCCCTCGTGAGGCAAACCTCAGACACACGTGTGAGAGTTGGAGTCTTAAAAATTGAATAGGACCCTACCACAATAAAACAAATGGTAAGAAACAGCTAATAAGGATCAAATAGAAATTCATGCAATTCATGATTAATGCTATTAATTAAATGAATTACCAGAAATCAGCATTTACCATAACTTTGTAATGTAAATACAGTAAATGCGCCATATTTAAATGCCACTACTCCCAAAATAATTATTCATTGGACCTTCTGCTATGGCTGATAATACAATTCAAAGATTTTAGTAGTGTAGGAAATTCAACAACAGAATGTATTGAACAAGGCAAAATTACCCATCACGTACCACTGGCACTCCAAGAGAAAAAAATATTGTGATGGAGCAACTAAACAGTTAATATTTTTAGAAGCTAAAAGTGTATCCATTTTGGCACAGGAAAAATAAACAATTAAGTTAGGACAAAAAAGATTAAATTAAGACAAAAATAAATCATAAAAGCACAGATAAAGGCAAAAGTGGACCAGCACTTTTCCATTCTGTCTCCAATAAAATTTATTGATGTGATAAAAAACAAGCAATTCAATGTGCCACTATTTTAGGATAAATTGGTCCAGTGTACTTTTGAGTCAAATGTACTCTGCCACTTACTGTACAACAATATAAAATTACGCATTAGAGGTGCTGGGAGCACAAAAATATTAATATAGATTCAAAAGGAACTCTAAGCCCAGTGAGCAGATAGTGTGAGATTTAAATTCAATGAAACAGAAGCAAATGCAAAGCATTAGAGAACTCCTTATAGCAGCAGTTCACGGTACTAAGTGAAAGATGTACTTGTCAACAGAACAGTGGGTGCCATAGCAGAAATTCACCAAAACATCTGCTAAAAGTGCATGTAAAATATAAGAATTATATTCCTTTTGTTATTCAATCACAAAATGAAAATGGTGCTTAGTATTAAGAAAGTGAAGTCATAGCAGCAGAATTAAGAGTAAGTTATAGTGTATATGTTTTATACAAATGTCACAATATGGCAGTAATTTAAATCTGAATAGCTGAAGAGTTTATTTACTGCAAAGAGATAAGAACAAAAGTTAAGGACCATCTGCTTATGAAGAGATCTTTTGAATACGGAAAACAAATTGCAATAGAGTAATTGTCAGAGTTTTTAGTAAAGCAGAGATAAAATATGCTATGTATTCTGCAGCTATAATTGGAACAATAGAAACTGTTTGTTGATTGTGCCAGTACCACGTACTTGAGTGACCACTTTTTCACGCACATAAAAACATATAGGAAAAGCACTTGATGAGTACTGTTAGATATAACCTCAAAATGTTGCAAACATTCAGAAAAACAAACACTGAATATCAGTTTACATTTAAAAGGAAATGTGGAGAAGTTTGAAATGAAATAAAAATATGCAGTAAAAGAAACTAATTTACACAGTCAAGGATAAGTACTCCAATAGCTCTTGCCATTAATATTAAGTGTAAACTGGTAATGAAGAAATCCATATTTAAGTTTACTTTAGGAATGAATTAGTCTTTTTCAGAAAAGAAACCAGGGCAGCCAGGTTCTTTCCAACCTTATTTTGGAAAACAGAAGACAGACACAAAAGTCTGAGTGTTTTGCATGGTTATTAACTAAGAAGAGGTTATTCACTTCCTCATATGATTGGCTAACTGATAGTATTAGATTTGCCCTTCTCTTCAACCCATATGTGTTTCACTGGCAGGATGATTTATGGATATCATTGTCTGGTTGCACTGCGTATGGATAAAATTTTAAAAGCTCTCAGGAGAGTACCCTGTTTTGCTTGTAATTATGTAAGTTTAATTATAAAGGTTGCCCATATACCAGATTTAAGAAATATTATAGTAAAGCAATTTAAAATGTGTTTAAAGCACAATTGATGAAGTACTGAACGTTCAAATGTGTTTTACCAAGTTGGCCTTTGCTTCCAGTGTAGGATGTAGTAAGTTCACTACCCTTGTTAGAGTATGATGATTATAGAAAACAGAATTATTAAAATTTGATGATTCCAAAATTAGTGTGACCATGGCTTAGGGGTTAGCCTCACTTACACTCCATCTGTGTGAGTTTTCCTAGAGGTACTTGGTTTAACTCCCATATCTCCAAAGACGTGCAGGTTAGGCTAAGTTGTGACTCTCAATTGCCTGCTGTTTAAATGCATGCATCAACAGTTGCCTTGTGAAGTCTGCTTCCTGTCTTGTGTCCAGTGTGGCTGGGATAGGCTCTCACCCCTGCATCCTTGAATTGGATTAAATGGGTTTGGTAAATAGTTATTTTATAATTCCAAGATAAACAATATTTGATTTATTGTTGCTGTTCTGCCACACAGAATAGCTGTTTGTTGTTCAAAGGAATTTTAATATAACCTTATGAATATTCATGTAAATAGTTGTAAGGAAGCGGAAATAGAATTACAGGAAGTCAGTAGTTAGACAGAATGTTTCACAATTAGTCAGTGTTAGTCCCATCGAAGCAAAGCCTGTAAGTATTACTTTAAGTTAATTGGATAAGTATATAGTGAAGTTATATTGTTTATTTTAAATTGGTAATTATTTGTAATTTGCTTCTTTTCAGTTTCACTCTAACTTCATAAAATCAAACTAAAATTGGAGCAAGGCGCTATCTCCTGACTCTATGAATCTTTCGTGAAGTAGAGTTTGCCTGCTGTTTAGTTTCTGGCGCAAACACCACAGACAAGAACAATACAGTTGCATTAATTAATTGTGATTTGCATAGGGTTTTATGCATTCAGTTCTCTCTACTGTTGCATAATAATGTTAATTCTGTAACAGCAGGGAACCGAATTTCACCACTGAGTAGAAACACTGTAGACCTCTGCTATACACAAAAGCTGCATTCTTACCTGCAGCCTGCTCTTTTCTTCCAGGCATGCAATAGCCAGTGCCATTTTATTAGCTGGGTTAGGATGTCTGTTTTACGTAAGGATTGCTATAGTAAACAGGTATTCAATTAAGAATTTTGAAGTTTTACCAATGGGCTGTAATAAAGTTCATTACTTAGTTCTTACTGGACCAGGTAAAGGTCTTTAGAGATTTTATTAATAGGAAAAGATAAAGACGCGTGTTATTTTTTTATGGCCACTTACAAAATCCCTATACACTTACAAACTAAATCAAGTTTAGTTTTCACCACATTTTAAATCTAAAGTGTTTAGAAATCATTTTTATGAGCAACTAGCAGCAAGATAGAAATTGCTACCGATCTGTTTGAAAGCTGTAAGTATTTTTACATTTCAGTGAAAAGCTTTATTCAAGAAGCAGCTGTTATTTTTTTTTTTGAAAATTTTCACATCTCTAAAAGACTTATCCTCAAGCATGGTCTGCTTGCAGGTGTTTATGTGTTTTTGTTGTCTTGTGTTTAATTTCTGGAAAAGTATGTAAATAAAAACAAACACAAATATATATACGTATATTGGAAATGTTGCCTAACTTGCTACTAGAGTAGTACAGGACATAAAAGGCCATCTATGGGCCTGAGAGATAGAGAAAACCTACACCTGCATCTTCAAATGCCTTTGTGGGCTGTCAGGCAACACCATGTTGTCCAAAGAACTCTAGATACAGTAACCTGTCTACTGGGGAAAAACAATGCTTGGGAAAAGGCACAAATGACCACCAGACTACTAGGCAGGAGCAAGTAACCCCTAGTTACAGTAGAAAATCTATTGATGATATTGTGCCTTTAAAAGTATGGCCAAGGGAGACTTTCCCGAAGCCCTATTAGTAGGCAGCACATGATCCCTGACTTAGAAAAGATAGTACCATGTTGCAAATATGTTAGATTGTTTAAAAGAGGAGATATACCCAGGGTTCTTTAGGGTGTTCTAGTGTGATGCCAGTTTAGTATGATGCCAGTATAGCTAAACCAAAATGTCACTGCCCCAGAATGAATTTCAGGATTTGGCTCAGAAATTATTCCACAAAAGGAACAAATATAAGAATAGAATCAGATGGGATTTAATATGAAGGTTCACAGGCTGGAGAAACTAAACATGGTTGTGAAAAACAGCGATATCTAAGGCCACTTCACCTGAAAATCAGGAATTCATACTTATAAATACAGAATGTGTTTTTATTCCTTTTATATTTTAAGTTTTTACTCATTTGATTCTGTTTTGTATATAAATAAACAAGCCTTTGTTAATACTTTCAGGACTCTCTGGCATGGTTTGAGATGTGGGGAGACACCAGTATTGCACTCTTCTATTTTAAAACATAAGGAACAAGGAATATGGAAAACATTTGAAACATTTGGAAAACAAGGAATACTGCTCCATAAAGCCTTTGTTAATCTGTGTTCATTTATGCAGCTGTGCAAAGCACGTAATCAGTACCACACTGATAAAATCAATTTTCTGTATGCCTCTCATCCACATCACCACAGAGGGGTACAGTAGGTTTTTAAAAAATGTGACATGCTGCATATTGTTCACACTAAAAAACACAATGTTGTACATTAGTATTTTCTCCACAGAAAAACTCAACACATAGAATATCACCACCACCATACCCATTCCCCAAAATGTTACCTAGTGACAACCTTTAGTTAAGGATATGCACATTTTCTGTGTTTTTTTTTAACTGGAGATCATTATTTAAGTACTAACTACATGAGGAATTAATGTATAAAAATGGTTCCAGTCATGTTCAGATAAAGTATTGTATTACACTGAAATAGCTCACCAAGTGTGGTCAATCAACAAAGCCACAATTACAAAACAATTGAATCTGCTTTCTGTCACTCTGCTCCTTCTGTTGAGTGTTACCATCCGTCTCACCTCAAGGAGTCGGGAGGCAGCGGTCCCCTTTTAAGCTGGACCAGGGAATGCTTCCGGTACCATAGTGCATCCTATTGATCCCCAGACAGTGCCCTCTAATGGCACCCAGGGACCTTGACAGGGCTGCAGTACTAGACTCTGACTCTCATGTACCCTTGTGGGTGTCCAAACTGGGACCCCTTGAGAGGACCACTGCCACCTGTTGTATGTGGGATGGAACTGCCCTTGGCCTCTGGCTTTTGCTGGTTCATCCCTTATATTCTTCTAGTTGGACAACAAGTTGTTTACTCATCCAGCGCAATGCCCATCTGTCCTCCATTGTACTTACACTATAAATAAAAAGAGACTCCTGTGTTGATCTGCAGGCACATGATGGCCAGAACAATGTCCATTTGTCATACAGTATTTGCTAGCAAACACAACAACTTCCCAAGGTATAGCACAGGACTATAACATTAAAAAGTACTCTATAGGTTTAAAGGGAATAAATAACATCAAATAAAAATGTGCGTTGCGCTTTTTTTCAAACAAAGGTAAATGACTATCCTTTGTCAGTGATGCATAAAATCATAAAAGCGAAAGAAGGTGTCTTTTCTTTCTCACATCACTGAAAACGTGATGTTGTGGCTGGAACCTAAAGTTTATATACAGTACAGTATCATAATAATCTTAGTTTCCTGATAAAATTCCATCCATACTATTTAAACTATTAAAGGATTAACATTATGTTTATTGTTAGTCATCAATACTTAAACAAATGACCTCTTCCTCAGTTTTGTTTGAAATAAGTTTTTTGTGACACTCTCTCTTTTATAACATATTGTTTCTCAACTTGGTCACTTGATTTCCTTGGCCGTCTACTCTGAGTCAGCTGTGATTGACTGGCATTGACCTTCCGGTGCAACATGGAAATGCCAACATGAAACTGAACTTAAATTGTTTTCCTATGTGGTGTTGCATTTTAGAAGCATTCCTCCACATGCTTCTAAGAATTTTTCAAATGCCTTGTAGTTTCAAATGAGGTAAACAGTTTGATCAAAATGACGAATCTCAGTCCTTCCTCTGTCCTTCACTGTTCCTCTATACTTTGCTGCGCTTCCTACACTTGACTAGCTGTTCCTCCTTTATCTTTAAGGTTTCTTTCTTTTACTCTGCATGGTCATACATGTCCACCCACTATAATCTAAAAAATTTAATTTACAATTCAATACCTCCCATTTTCAGTATATAGTCATCTTGTTCCTTTGATATTAATCAGGATATAAAAATAAAGATTTACTGGATAGTATCAAGTGTGAGACTCTGTGCTGCTTCTAACTTATGATGTGATTTTAGCTTTTCATTGGTCAGTACACATCCTGAAATTGGGTAATATCAGACTGTAATATTACAGTATAAGTAATATGAAAATATGAGAAAGGTAATTAAAATTAAAATAAAGCTAAAAAAATGTTTAAGGTGCTGAGCCATATTTTATTATCTGTGTATGTCAAATTTGCAGCTGTCAAAAACATGCACATTTTTTGCAACATGTTACTTTTCAGTCAATAATGACACCAAAGTGTTTCTCACACAGTTTATCAATTATTTGATATTTCTGGTAACTAACTGTGCCTTTGCAACATCAGATAAAATATTTTTATAATGATGTTGGGCGTGTTTGGCTAAATATCCATCCATCCATTATCCAACCTGTTATATCCTAACCCAGGGTCGTGGGGGTCTGCTGGAGCCAATCCCAGCCAACACAGGGCACATGGCAGGAAACAAACCCCGGGCAAGGCACCAGCCAACGACAGGTTTGGCTAAATATGCCAGTGACTTTCTTATTGGAAAGTAGAGAAATGCATCTATTTCTTCACCTAATAGGTGCTGTTAAAAGTCACATATAGATTCCAGCAACGACTTTAACTTGGCTACTTGGCAGCATTACAAAAATTAATAATACTGTATGTTGTGATTGCATTATTATATTTATTTTGCCTGAACCCAACCTGTATTTTTAAAAATTTTAAGATTGCACCCAAGTATGTATGAAATAAGAAGTCCTAAAATTCACCTAATTGCCAGATTTTCATAAGCAACTGACAGGTACCTGTAGGTACTCAACTTTGCACAGGAGCGGTATGAATATTATCTAAAGTGACACTGGTAAAACTTGGATTTCCTTTCAAAATGTTAATAAAAATATTTAATATTATTAACAATTGTACTCTACATGCACAAGATATTGCATCTGATGAAAAGATGAAAGGTTTCGACAGGTGTTTAAGTAGCACAGAAAAGTCAATAGTGCCAAGTTTCTTTTGATCTTGAAACAACAGTCACCTTAAATCGATCAGCTTTAAAGTTAGCCTTTGACATGAGGGTCCAGAAAGAAATAAAATCCAATGATATCACATTCAATAAAACAAGCCTTAGGATTTGTGTTTCATATATTTCATAACAATGGTAAGTCTAGTGCAATAAAGCAGATACTGCAAAATAATATAATGAGCAGCCCCTTTCCTCTTGAACACACAGTGCAGTATTACCTTACCATACCTCAGAAAACATTGCCATTCACCAGCATAAGTTGATTTCTTCCAACTCTAATAGTAATCCTCTTTCTCAATTGACACTTTACTGAAAAATTTCTTATTTAACATGGTTATCAACTAATGCTTTCTGGGACATATTCCACATTATCTAAAAATGTACGGTTAAAGCTGACCTAATGACACAACATACAAAGGGGCACAAATGACAAGCAGAAAAAATATTATGATTAAAAGTGATTTTAGGAAAGTACTGGACAAGGCAGCTTCACATCCAAGCAGTGAACAAAAGTCAATCTGTTAAATTATTAAGTCAATCTATGCGTGTTTGCCAAGGCTACTTTGTTACAGAGCTGATACATGAGATTCAAAATAAACCCTACCAGTTTGCAAGCAATTTACCATACATTGAGAAGTGAGAACAAGGACCGTTATGAGTATCTACTTCAATACTCATAAAGTATTCATTCCATTAGATGTTTGCATATATTTTTGTTACACAACATTGGATCATGGTGGATTTAATGTGATTTTTTGACATTGATAAGGACTTAAATTGACTCTTTTATGTCAAAGTGCAAACAAATTTCTGCAAAGTGGTCTAAGTTATTTACAATTATAAAACATTAAATAATTGATTGCATAACTACCATATATACTTGTGTTTAATTTCTCCCGCGGATAAGTTGGGGCTTGATTTTACCGTATAATCTCCAGTATTTTATAATGTCGGTCGTATAAGTCGAATGCGGAAAACTCACGCTATTGGTCCAAGAGATTATGATATGCTATTTTTTATTTTATTGATTTTATTGAAATCACACAACATTCCATACAAATAGATACATTTTACAAGAATAGAATTGAAAACAAATCAACCCCCATCCCTGAGAAAGAGAGCATGGGCAGCAGAATAAAACTTAAACCTGGTAAAAATAAGTAAATAGATAAATTAATAAGTGAATATAGATGAATGGAGAAGAAAAAGAAAGAATAAGGGGAGAATCTACTTCTTCAGTGCTTTAAAAGCTTATTCTAAAAGGTTATTGATTAGATCCTGCCAGGCTTTGAAAAATTTCTGCACAGATCCTCTAAGTGAGAATTTGATTTTTTCCAATTTTAAATAATATATAGCATCAGTTACCCACTGACTTAAATGGGGAGAGTTAGGATTCTTTCAGTTGAGCAAGATAAGTCTGCGTGCCATTAGTGTAGTAAAGGCAATTACAGTTTGTTTGTCCTTCTCCACTTTAAGCCCATTTGGGAGTACACCAAACACAGCTGTTA
>JANRMT010062861.1:54567365-54635159 GCA_026402145.1 Polypterus bichir lapradei | reverse complement strand
AATATACATACACAATATATAAACTCAAATAAAGTAAAAAATATAATTTTAACAAAAATCATAAAGGTACATACTGCAAATCAAAAAAAGATATAGCAAACCCAGAAAAATAACTAACATAAAATTAAAAAAAAATTGAAAAACAACAACAACATTACAATAAAAGAAAACATACTTCATGTTGAGACATAAAGATGTTTAGTTAAATTGCTCTTTTTAACAATTTATTAGCTTGGAGTCCAGCTTGACATGGAGCGTACAAATCTCCACATTTGTTATAAAAGAGTTGGTATCAGTCAGTCAGTCATTATCCAACCCGCTATATCCTAACTACAGGGTCACAGGGGTCTGCTGGAGCCAATCCCAGCCAGCGCAGGGCGCAAGGCAGGAACAAATCCCTGGGCAGGGCACCTACCCACTGCAGGTTACACACACACGCACACAGTAGGGACAATTTAGGATCACCAATGCACCTAACATGCATGTCTTTGGACTGTGGGAGGAAACCCACACAGACATGGGGAGAACATGCAAACTCCATGCAGGGAGAACTCGTGAAGCGAACCCAGGTCTCCTTACTGCGAGGCAGCAGTGCTACCATTGCGCCACCGTGCCACCCACAAGAGTAGGTATGAAAGGGCAAAATAAATAAACAAGTAATATTCAACACATACCTAGACAACATGTAAAACAGTACAACTATAATGACATAAGCTGTACTGCCTTAAACAGTAGGAATGGACTCAGATGTTAGAGAAAGCATGTTGTCTATGATACATAGTTTTCTACATCTAATTGGGAATGCCACACTGTGTGGGAGCTTGAGAAGGGCAAACACAAAGTTTCCCAAATACAGAGCTGCAAAAGTCATAGACACACTAGATATTTTATATAAATTTGGTCTTAGATGTTTATTTTTTTCTTTTACATTACTATGCAGGAGAAAACAGAATCAGATTTACAACCATTAATTTTTCAAAAAAATTAAATGTTCAAGAGAAACCTTTGCATTTTGTTAACGATGGTAATAGATTGAGTAAGAAACAACTTGGATATTTATTCCAGTGCATGATTAAACAAAGATAACAAATGCTAATGATGAAGGACATAATCAGTTGAATGAACCAAACTGCTCAACTGAAACAGAAATGTCAGCAGAAGGAACCAAACTGGGCAAAGTACAAACAAACCTTCAAATCATCAGTTCTTACACTATGTTAAGAATGAGCATAGCAGCACAAAGTTGTCATCTTGAATCAGTAAGGCTTCTTCCAAGCAGACATTTTATAGCAGACAGGAGTTGCAAAATGTTCTATCCAGGCTCTTTTGAAGAAGCACAAGGAAATGGGATGAGAAATGCCATGGTCCACCACATTAATTGAGTGCAACAGGTAAGAGAGCCATCAAAATGATATCACTTTGAAACGGGAAGAAGCCTGCTACTGCCATCAGCTCTGAAATCACAGAAACCACTGGAACCCAAGTACACCCTCAAAAGTCCAAAGAAGCCTTGTCAGAAGTGATCTTCATAGAAGAGTTACTGCCCAATAGCTATTCCTCTGAAGTGGAAGCAAAGTCAAGAGATTCATCAATGCATGCAAATAATAAGGACAGATGTGCAGAATAAAGGCAGCAAGTGAACTGAACTGACAAGCCAAAATCTGAAAAAATGCAGTTGATCCATAGAAGAGCTGGATACGTGTCTGCAGCTAACACTGAAGAACGTCAGAGGTTTCTTGCAGGTTTAGGGCTGTATTTCTGCAAATAGTTTTGGTGATCCGATCAGAAGTAATGGAATTTGTAATGCTGTGAAGTGCAAGCACATTCTCATCCATCACTCAGTACTATTAGGGAGGCACCTTATCGATCAAAGCTTCCTGAATATGCAACAGGACAGTGGCCCCCAAACCCACGGCCAATGTCATAAAAATTGATCAAACAAAGCACTTTACACATCTCAACATTATCAAGGTGTCTGGAATTATGCTGGGTGACAGAAGCAAGCGAGACAACAAAACAACTGGGGCAGGTTCTCCAAGATGTTTGGAGCAAACTACAAAATAATTTTCTTATAAAGCTGCATGACAGTGGACCTTGGAGGATTGAAGACGTTTTAAAGGCAAAGCATGGTCATGCCAAACAATGATTTAGCTTTTACTTTTCACTGCTCTTCTTAGTAATTTTTCTTATATTTGTACATTTTTTCATTAGATTGTTTTTAAAAGCATCTTTGCCTTACAGATATTTTTACATGTAAATAAACTTTCGCACAGTACTAAATTAATAGCATTTGCTTGAATACTAAAAAACTAGATAACAATAAAACAAGTAAATATTTCTAAAAATACTAGATGTATCATCTATCAGATGCAGAAGATTGACTTATTTAATATGAATTATCTAACTACACAATTGCAGATGTATTGTGCTAATCATTACTGAGACATAGATAAGTGATGTGCCAGAAGTACAGTATTTGAGGAGATGGGGAGGAGGTTGTGGTGTTGAATGATCTGTAGCACCAAGTTATGTATAACTGTTGTAGCAGTGGAGGTTCTGATCCACCTCTTGAACCCTCAGGTACCCCTTCAAACACCAAGTAAAAATCCAAGACTCTTTTATTTTCTTATAACACAGTGCACCAAGCACCTTCCCCTCTACACTATTCATACAATAATTAAGCAACAATCAAACAATCCTCCTCTCCCAGACACTTAGCTACCCTTCCTCCCAGCTCAGCTCAGTGTCTGGGCTTTCCCAGAGTCTTTTTATACCCCTTCACCCGGAGGTGTTCCTGCCCCACAGTCCACAAGTCCTTATCCCTTCCGGGTCAGGGAAAATAGACCGCATCTTCACCCCGGAAGCATGTTGTTTCTTCCTGTCATGGGATTATGACGCACTTCCAGGTTATAGGGCATATATGAGTCCACGAGCCTTCCTACAGCGACTCCTTGTGGTCCCCAAGGTATCCAGCAGGGCTGTGTATAAAAACTACAAAGTCCATGAGGCCCTGCTGGAACTTGGGGCACGTCCATGCTGTCGGGAGAGCTCCTCCTGGCGGCCTGGGGGTGAGGGCCGGAAACTCTTGCCGGACATCCATCACACTGTCTTTGTGTAGACAGTGAGATACCTACTTCATCATTTTGTTGTGTGACTGTTGAGTTAGGTGAAAACTGGACACAAGCATCAACGCTTGAAATCAGGGAAATTGAGCTTCACATAGAATTTTAAGACACAGATTTAGTGTCTGTTGTTCAGAAAGCTCATGTCCTTCACACTTGTTAATGTCAATGTATGCTTATCAGTGTAGTCATTTGTGGTCACAATGTTCAAACCATCTTTTCCTCCTGGAGCATCTAGGAGATGCAAAATGTGTAGATTCGTCAGCTTCTCCCAATGAGCAGCAAACATGAGAAAAGTAGTTTAGTAACCTGACGTTGGTCGATAATACACATTACAGAAGTTTCTGTGCAGAAAAAAAAGCCCTTTACGCACTCTGGAAAGCAAATTGGGAGGTGATAAATAACACTGTTGCCTATCTGGTAAAGCAATAACTACATCTGTATTTCATGTCTATTGTTATAGCAAAGAACGTCTTGTGTTGAACTGAAAGACAAGACAAAAAATACTTGGTCTTTCAAAGTAAGTTAAAAAAAACCCTCTTTGCTTATTCATTGAGGTCTAAGCTAAGTTCTAATAATTCTCTTAGTTGAAGACATGTTGAATGGTGTACTTTAACCAGACCTGTATGGGCTCTAATGATAAATAGTAAATCACTCTGAAAAATCTTCATGATTATATATTGCTTCAGGTACCAATTTTAAATATAAATAAGAATCAAGCATTAGTGTAAAAACAAATGCCAAAAAAATAGCATGCCAGTCCTTTTTAAAGAAATCAGATTTGGACCGATGCTTCACTTCATTTGTATTTGAAGTCTAACGGTTTTCTGGTTTTGTCTTTATTTAAGGGCATCAGTGATTTTAAACACTATAAATATGAAGAAGAATAATGTGAAGAAATAAACTGACAAAACAAATATAAAGATTTGCGGAGGCCTTCCACGTATAATGTTTTCAGCGTAGAATCAAAAAGAAGACGAGTAATGGTCTTTTTATAAAAGTTACATTCGACAATCAAATACAGATCAGTTGGAGCTTTTATAATGAAATGACAGGAAGGAAATTTGAGGAACTGGACATGACGTCATCTAGCGGAGGGAGCGGAAGTGACATCATCAATAGGAGATGGAAGTGATGTCATCAGAGAGTCAATGGAAGTGACATCATCAAATGGGGCTGGAAATGATTTCATCTGAGGGCCAATGGCAGGGATGTCATCTGGTTGGGATGGAAGTGGGAAAGAAAAGTTATTCCTCCGTTGTTCTGCTGAAAGAGGGAAAAAGGTGTTAATGATTGTTTCCAATCCCCTATCTCTTGTACTTTCATTCCTATTTGGACCCTTTGGCTCCCTCCCATATGCACATGGGTGATAGTGTTTAAGTCAAAATGTAGATCGTTGGTTGGAAATTCATCAGACTGTATCAATATTCTAAGGTAACTTTAAAGGTCTGAATAATAGTTTTGAAGACAACTTCTCATCAGGGATCAATGCTTTGGTCCTCAAATTATTTTCACTTTTCAAAATCTGCCTTTAACAGATAAAAACAAAACATAATCATGAAGCATATAAATCATGTATTTTGTAAAGTTCTCTAATGAAATATTATACTTACAGGATATTCATATCATTGTCTATATATACTCTGAAATTAATTCAAAAAACATTTACAAAGTCTATTATATATAAATAATAAATAGGAAGTAAGAGGATAAAACACATGTTCCTATGTCTCTGCATTGGTTTCCAGTTTCAGCTACAACTAATTTCTAAATGCCCCTAACACATAAAGCTCCCATTAACTAACAAGTTATTAATGACATTTATAAATGTGTACTGTAGGATAGGGATCTTTTCTAACACAACTCTCACAGTTTTTTTCTGGTCTGACTATACTTATCATGTATTAATTCACTATGCTATGTATAGGGGTCTTCACATTCCAGACCATATTCTGTGATCACAACATGCAGATGCTCTTACACTTCCAAAAAGTCAACTGTAGGAGGGAAAAAATTTTTTCTACCAGGCTTCCAAAATGATCTGCCTGTTTGTATATGGGATGTACCATTATTCCCAGGAATTAAATCAGGTTTTATAGTGTGTAGTTTATATATAGCATAATCTTAGGTCCCAGAGGACAATGATGTTAATTATTTGTCAGTTGCAGAGATTTTAAGGGTCCTTCTAAAAGGAAAGAACATGGGAATATTCAACTAAGTAGCGGCATTCAGAACTTAAAGGTCAATATTATCTTTCAACACAGTAATACAACAGTGTTACAAACTCCAAATGGTAAAACAGAAACAAAAAACAAAAAAAGAATTATTGTCCTCTAAGAGATCAGTTGTTGGCTTTACTGCTAGATTTCTCTGACTGATCTCCTCTTTATTGAAAAAGTTCAGATGCTTCATTGTGTATGCCAGTATTCTTATCAGAGCTGAGGCAACAGCACATGCCTTGCTCTCTTACATCAGGGCAAATGGCAACAAATAACAAACCACAAAATGATCAAAGGGATTAATATTTCTCCTGTTTGCTAGTTATGTTAAGAAGTGAAAATGGCCAAATGGCATGGGATTGGCACTCTGCTCAGGTGTTTTTCGTGCCTTGTGCCCAAAGACTGCTGGAATAGGCTCCAGGTACCCAGTGCAACCAAACCCTGCATAAATGGGTTGGGAAAATGGCTAAATGGATAGCATTTACAAAATCATACTGAAAAAAAGCTTCATTTTCTGAGTTTTGCTACATTATCTTTGCTTTCCTTAATGAATAACTGAAATCAGTGGTATAGTAAAGATGTTAATTCTTGTTAACCAAAACCTCCTCTGGCCACTAAGTGGCTGCTGAAAACCAAAAGTACATAGACTGTGTGGCATATGGCCGGTCGTTCATCCCGGCCAATACCCCCAAGCCGCCAGATGGAACCCTCCCTGCAGCATGGAGATGCCCCAAAGGCCAGCAGGGAATCCTGGACAATGGAGTTTTTAATTAAATAAAGTACTTCCGGGCTAAAGAAGAAGAAGAGATTTCACCTGATCCGGAAGTGCTGGGTAATCACATGGACTGAGGGATCAGAAGCACTTCCGGATCAAGGACTATAAAAGACTAAGAGAAACACCAGAGCGTTGAGCTGAATCAGGTGGCAGGGTGACAACGCGTCTGGGCGTGGAGGATTGTTTATTGTTGGAGTATTATTGATCATTGTAATGAGTATTGTGGAGTGGAGGGTGCTTTGTGCACATTATTGTTCTAATAAATTTAATATTTGGACTTTTACCTGGTGTCTGGCGTCTGGCGTCTGGTCTGAGGGTTAAGGGGATGACAGTGCCCCCTATCTATCACAACTGTTTGATGGAATTCATTGTAACGATTGGGCTAATTAGCTGAATTGACTAAGTAACACATTACATTGCAGAGACAGCGACCATTTTCAGGTTTTGCTGTGCTGTATTCTGTTTTATATTCCTTTTATTTAGAAATGTAAGAGACAATCTTAGAAAGTTAATGTCAATGTTAAATCACATAAGTGTCTGTTTAATTCAATTTGAATATCACTTTCTCATAATTACTTAGATTATGGTATAGTCTTTTAACCCCTGAAAATTAACATGAAGTAGAACTTTCTTAGCTATACAGTATATGTAACACAGAATTTTTATAAGTCAGTTAGGATAAAGTCTCACTGCTAGCATGAACTGTTAGATAAGTTTGCAAATAGGTTATTGTCATACAGTTTTCTGAAGATATTTGGATTGTGGAATTATTTTGAAAATGCATCGTACTATTGCCCGAACTGTCCTATGAAGCAAGCTAAAAATGGCAGAACTTTGGCAGTTTTGAACAAACACAGCTACAGGAAACAAAACATTAAAACAGAACACAATGCAATCAAACAAATGAAAGTAACACATCAAGTACAATAGCATGCTTCAGAACCTCCCCTTGAAATTTAGCATTCGACTTCACCTGAGCATGCAAGCTTTGCCTCTTTAAAACGGCTATTTGTACTAAATAAAACAGCAAATATGACAAAAAGGTTAAGCACAGACTTGACATATTTACTTTAGGATTACATTAATGAGGTCTTGTCAGGTTCTGAAAAAGTTCTGATCTTATTAAACAGAATTTGTTTTTTTCCAATTTAAAATAAAGCAGAACATTGCTTTTCCACTTAGTTAGAAAATAAGACCAGGATTCTTCTAATTGACCAAAATAAGCCTCCATTCAAGTAGCATGGTGTAGGGTTTTTCTGATTATTATTTTTATGGCAGACATTTATCCCATCTGGTATTACTCCAAATATGAATTTTAAGGAATTAAGAATGATTTTGAATCCAATGCCATCTGAGACATATACAAAACTTTTGACAAAAAATAGTTTGTGGTACATTTTAGACAGCTATGGATCCATAATCGCTAGTTGAATTAGGGCATGCATATTCAAGTAAGGTGTACATTATGAATGGCTGAAATACATTATTTTCTGATATTTTAATTGTAAGATTCCTTTACCATTGTTCATTAAGATTATTAAGTGGTACGTTATTTACATTTTTTAGCATACTCTGGACATGCTGTGTAAATCTTCGTAAACACCAGTCAATATCTCATGAACAGATACAGGTGAATGATGAGGGAAGTTGGACAGTTTGCTTTTAGTAACATTTCTAATTATAATTATTTAGAAGCAAACTGTGTTTCACTGGAAGTGTGAACTACGTTCTAATGTCTGTAAATATTTTTGCATGCTGTGAAAAGGGTTGTATCAAATGAAGTTTGAGGAATGACTGCTTGGGTCAATAGTACAATGATCTGTCCTGATGCCCTAGAGCTCCATGGTCCTCAGTTACTGTTAATGTGGAGTTTGCATGCCCTCCCTATGTGTAAGTAGTTTTTTTTTCTAGGTACTCTCTTTTTCTCTCACATCCTAGAAGTATACATTAAATTACTTTCCAATTAAGCTCAAGTAAGTGTCAATATTTGGGTGAGAATACGACCCCATTCAGGTTTGGTTCTTTTGAAGATTCAGTGATGCCAAGATAAAGTCTGTCATTCTTTGATAAAAAAAAAGAAAAAAAAGCTCCTGAAATAAAATGAGGCCAGGTAGGTCAGTGGGTTGATATCCAGTATCTGAAGAATAGCAGGAGACCATTTGAACAAGATGCCTTTATTATTTTCTAATCTAACATCTGCGAGACTCAACCACATATTCATATATAAATAACTTTGTTGGTTGATGGAAATGAATGCCAGCTGGGTAATTGAAATCCACACCCTCTTCTTCCATAAATTTGTTTTCAACAATTAAAATGCACATTTTAAGAAGCATTTAACACCCTCAGATGATTTTATTGTGAGATTTATGACCATGTATCCCAGAAAGACACACTGTAATTCAATAGCTCAGATGACCAAAAGGGTGTTTTTTGTACCTGCCATTAATAAATAGCAGTAGGAATCATGATGAGCAAATACATGTTAAAAATATCTATAGAATTTAACAATGGTTATGAAATCATGTTTTTTTTGTGTTGACCCATTTGAAAGAAATCTCAAATAAATGATTTAATATTGAATGTATAAGGATAATAAAATGTCAAAAAGTCTATATATAACACAGTGACTAAGAATATAAAAATGTACAAGCAGACACAGAAAATTGTGGACTGTGACAGAAAACCTCAGCATACAATAGTACACATTTACAAATGCCAATTAATTTTTTTAAAACCTCTTCTCACAGTTGCTGAGTCAACTGAACTGGTTTTTTGAAAATCATCTCAGTTAATAGAATATTTCCAAAGCTGTGTTTTTATCATGCAGACTCTAGGCATTCATTAGGTTTATTTACACTACAGACTGTGAAGAAGATCAGTTAGTGCAACTTTAAGGTGCTTGTTATGTCGTCACAGGAGAGAAAACTTTCTACAAGACTGAAGCTACTGATACTTTCACATATAATTCATGAATAGAAAATAAGTGGATAAACTTTGACTGAATTTCTCAACTGTTAGGGATCTGCAATAGACCGACTTATTTCTGTGAAAGACATCAAGCTGCAAATTCCTGTTTTGAAAATTTTATGGTATGGAATTGCTTCATACTGTAAAGAAACATTCTAAAATCATCACAGATGCTTTACGAATTGTGTAAGGTGTGACACTCCACATCTCTCATGTGGAGATGCCATGTTTAATATCACAGTGTGTTTGACCAGATTATGAAGTAGCACATGAGCTCCAAAAACTTACTAGAAACCAGCAGTACAAGTATTATAGTTTTTAAGTTATTCACATGTTTGCCTTGCCCCAATTTTAAAGTATTGATGAGATGAGTTATTAAGAATGCATACACAAAATCAATTGAATCAGAAGCTTAGTTTATTATTACAAAATGTATGTAATAATGTAGGTGGCACCATGGGTTGCACAGTTGCCTGATGGATCCAGCATCCTGAGCCCAACCTGCACCTGAACATTTTCCCTGGGCATGTTTTCTAATGTTTATGAGGGTTTTCCTCGAGTGCTTTATTTTTACTCATGTATTTCACCAAGACACACAGGAAAAATTAATTTGCAATTCCAAACTCCCCTAGTGTGTGAGTATGCAATGCTATGGACTTGACACCATGCTTTCAACTGATTCCTGACTTGCATTCAGTGCTGCTGCAATATCTTCATGAAACTAATTGTATTAAGTACCTGAGATAATGAGATGAGATATTAATAAAAAATGTGAAGCTACTAACTTTTTATTAAAGATTATTGTATATATGTAACAAATTGCAGTAATCGAGCAATCCTGTAGAAAGAATTTACTTAAGTCTGAGATTCAGTTATCGTCTTCTTGTGTTGGCCAAAATACTGTGATGTGCTTGCAGTTGCTGATGAACTATGAAGGAACAGAAATGGGGGAGCACTATAGGTGAAGGGATAGTAGGAGGTCCGGACACAACAAGCACGAGTGTTTGCGAGGAAGACTGAATGTGAATGGCAGAAGACAAACTGATAGATAAGGAGAGTGTTTTTTACTTGTTTTGAAGGTGTACTCCCAGATAACGAAGTGGAGGATAAGATACCATATGTTGTGAAATGAAAACTCAAAGTATAGTTTAGAAATTGCCGGACCTCAGAGTTGTGTTGACCTATTATGCTGGTTGTTATAATAATTAAATCTTTTAAGATTATCCTAAGTGTGCATTAAAAAAAATTTATTAAACACCCTTTAACAAAATTATGAGTAAAAATCTGTGAAAAATTATGAATGTTATAATATTCCTTATAAAGTAATTTAATCTGAAATTCAAGAAAACAAAACATCTACTTGTTCTTTGTAGTCAAGTAAACACTTCTGTTGCCATATTAAGGAAAAGAAAATCTTCACTAACTTTTGGGTCCCTGGAGCAATTTATGTCGATTGTTTATTTATATTTACAGCAATATGCTACTTGTGATAATATAGTGAAAAGTGTGTATGCAATATGGCATGGTTAGTCTGTATAAAAGCCTATTTCCTTGCAGAAGGGTGAAAATGAGTAGTAAATAAATAGGAAATGAAAGTGGGATAAACAAGACAATTGAGTGTCTAGTGTTTTGCTACTTCATTTTTATTATTGCTTTCAAACTACTGATTTTTGAATTAAAATGTGTCAGAGTGTTTTCTCTCTATCACTTCATCAAAATTTGCAATGTTAGCCTACCAGCTGTTCCAAGAATATGAGAGCTAATCCTCTGGGAGATGTTTCTGTTTCAGTGATGCTCTGTGACTTGTGTGACTACATAAGACATCCAGAAGTATATCTTTGTGTTTCTGATCTAAAATACTGATTCCAGCCAATTCAACAACAATCTGTCTATCTATCTATCTGTCAATCTATCTATCTACAGCAGGGCTCTGTTTACTTTCATACTGTTTACATAAGTATTTTATTGTATTTCAACTCTAACAGTTAATTAAAGCCATATTTAAAACACTGCAATGTAATAAACATGTACATATTCTAAAATGAAAATGTTTTTATTCAAAACTACAAAATGATTAATAACACTAATGATTAATAATAAAATGTTCATCCTTCTTAAAAATGTTTCTTTCATTTATTATCAGTTGACAAGACAAAGTAACACAAATAGCCTAAGAGTTTCCAATAATTTATAAAAACACTGTGTGGTTTAGCATATTAATTTTCTGACCATCACTGAGTGAATACTGTCTCACTGGTAATGAAGAGAAGGATGCATGCAGTTGTTTTAAGGCAGCTATGGTAATGGCAAATCCACCACAGTGGTTGCCAGGTCACTCAGCAGAACAACAAAAAGAACCCTCAACTCGTGTATATTAGCTAAAAGAAAGGCCATTGCACCTTTGAGTAGTTTCACAGATGCAGAAAAATCGATTAATTCACACATGAAGTGAGACATTGCCACCTTGGCCAAGCTCCATGAAAAACTGCACTTGCACACGTTGTTACGGAAACAACGGTATATGATTTTCATAATTCTTTTTTCATGTTTTCATCAAAATCAGCTAACCTTCTTACGCAGAAACATAACTGTGTTTATATCTTGTTTACCATACAAGCTGAATAATGCGTTATTCCCTAAAAATGCTTCTTCATGTTAGAGAAATTTCAGATTCTTTTTTAAGACGATAGCAGCTGTCTACAAGCATCTAAAACTAAGTTCATTGGTTGAGCATGATACCAAGTAGGTACCAGTTTGTTCCCTGTCATGAACACAAATTAAGGGTCTCTCTTAGTTTTAATGCAATTTCTTCTATTGTTTCTCTTCTGTTGATGATTACTCTTGATATTGACATCTTTTTCAAGTGCTCTGTGGTCTCTTTTGACAGCCTCTATATATTCACTTGTCTGTTCTTCATTAGAACAAAAAGATAGTGACCTGGGGCCTCATGTGTAAATGGTGCATCAACACAAAAATGTTGAATACGCCTGTTTTCACATATAAAAACTAAACTTGGCGTAAAGCCATGCTCATTTTCACGGTAGCCTCACACCTTGTATATGCACTTTTCTGCTCCATTTTGCAAACAAGTAGCACCCAGCTTCAAAGCAGTGCTACTGGTCTGTGTGGTGTCCCTTTCTTTTTTTTTCATCAATGACATGGGATTTATCAAGTACACTGAAATTAATTGCACATCATTTACAAATTTAATTCACTTGATTGTAATCAATCTGTGACAATATAATGGTGCATGGAATGGCCATACAATTCCAACTACAATAACTGCTTTAGCATTGTTAGAAGACATCATAAATGGAAAAATTAAAAGATACTGCATATTTATAAATGATGACTGGTTTCTGTTTCCAACAGCTATCCTCTTGGAATTGTGGCACTGGCTTTACAAAGGCAGACTTTGAGGAATTGTGCTCTACCTGCTCCTTTGCAAGTTCTGTCCACTCTCGGAATTTTAGCCACAGGAGCTTTTCAATGTGAACTTGCTGACCAATTGTTTATTTCACAAACATCACTGAGTTGCACCATGCCAGCTGTATAGGATGGTATTATCTGTTTGTTATCCAGATATATAAGATTTCCTTACACTGTAGCTGAACTGGGAAACATCAAATCGTAATTCCCAGCAATGTCTTGTTTTCTAAATGTAATCAGAGTGATCAACTGCACGCACATTGCTATTGCAATGGCGCTGGACAAGCTACATCAGCGAGAGATGAATCACCAAAATAATGAGCTGGCATTACATCATCTATAGCAGGAGAGTCTATTAAAAAGAGCAACTCCACACAGTTGCAGGTGCTTTTTCCAACTAGTGCAGCAAAAGGCAAGCAGTCCTTTTAAGGATAGTGAGCCACCTCAAAGAGCCATGAAAAGAACAGAGAATCTATTCATTGTGGCTCTTGGTGCCAACACTACACTATAAAGGCACCTTCAGAGAGTGAATTTGCTGTGTAAACAGAAAACATTTCCAGTCTATTAATGTGCTACAACAACAACAACATTTATTTATATATCACATTTTCATTCAAAAAGTAGCTCAAAGTGCTTTACATAATGAAGAAAAGACAAAATAAGAAATTAGAATAAGACAACATTAGTTAACATAGAAAAGGAGTAAGGTCCGATGGCCAGGGTGGACAGAAAAAACAAAAAAAAAACTCCAAACGGCTGGAGAAAAAAATAAAATCTGCAGGGGTTCCAGGCCACGGGACCGCCCAGTCTCCCCTGGGCATTCTACCTAACATAAATGAAATAGTCCTCTTTGTAGTTAGGGTTTTCACGGAGTCACTTGATGTTGATGGTCATACAGACTTCTGGCTTTTAATCCATCCATCATTGTTGGAACATCACGGTGCTTTGAGTAGATAGTGGTGGCGCAAGCCACCACCAAAAGGACACCAGAAAAGGAAACAGAAGAGAGAGTAGGGGTTAGTACAGATTTTGGAGCCACCATGAATAGTTATTACTAGCCAACCCGCGGCGTACCATACGCAGCATAATCAGGCCGGTTTTTTAATGATTTTTAAGCACAGGGAGAAAATTAACATTTGAAAAATCGGTAATGTAATAAATCAGCAAGAAAAGCAACATTGTAACAATGCACGGAACAAACCAACACACAATCGTCCGTGACTGAAAACTGGCGGACCACCATCGCGCCTTCTCCTCCCAGACGGAGGGATGGGGGTGGACGGCGCTCAGGCACGGAGGGTGGAACAGGAGGAGAGGAGAAGGACGTCCATTCCGCTCCCTCTGTCATGCTAGTCTGATGATTTCTCATTCAGTATGCACTGCCTGCTCATGTGCGCACCTGCAACTCGTCACTTGAGTCGTTGTCGTCTTTGCACAGTCCAGTCCATAACAAACGCTGCATAATTATTTATTGATGGTTGAACACTTCTGGAAAGACACAGTTGTCTAAAAAGGGAGTGTTTGAGGATACAACAGAAAGTGAATGAAAAGATGGAACTCTGGAGAGAGCAACATATAATTGTCCGTGAGTGAAGACTGGTTTGGCAGATACAGGCATATCTTTTTGAAAGTTTGTCCTTGTGCCTTATTAATTGTCATCGCAAATGCCAATCGAACAGGAAATTGTCTTTGGGTAAAAGTAAAAAGCAAATTTGAACCTGACGGGGTCAGACATATCCAGGGAATAAGGACAGTTTGTGAGGTTGCAGATGTGATAGTTTTACACTCCAGTACATTACGGTGAATGGTGCTAACAGATAGTCTAGTGCCTGTCGCAGGTGGCTAGGTGTGGTCACCAATCAGCCACCTACTTAAGGAGCCGCCGCCCTGCAATCAAGGCTGGAGTCGTGTGAGGAGAAGGACAAGGTCGAGGCAGAGGAGGCGAAGAGAGGCCCGACTATTTGTGTGTGTTAAGACAGTAGCTAGTGAGAGCCTGGACTTTGGGGAACTGGGGGTTTGGTGGCAGTGCACTTGACTTTTGTAATATAATTGTGTAAATAAATGTGGGTGATGGAGCAAATGGTGTCCGCCTGTGTGTGTCCAGGCCGCTATATTTCACAGCCATTACAAAGACCTTTTGCAGGCAGGAGGTTTCTGAGAAGCATGATGATGGATCCATTTTTAAATTTGAGTTTATGTGGAGGCATGCCAGTAGGAGTAAGACTATTAAGAAATTCCTCGGGGAAGAAAAGTTGATCTGCAGGATCACCTGTGACGATGGAGTCCACACTCGTGAAAGTCACCTCATTGTTAGGGATAAGTTTTAGCACTTCTTCATTAAGGTATAGCGAGTTTTCGTTGGTGACGCTTAATATAGCTCGCATGCTCAGTTGTTCGCCATACAGTTGTTGAACGGGATCAGAAATTAAAGGAAAACAATGTGAAGGCAATGTCACAGGTGTTCTGTTTATCCCGTCTCCAACATCAAGGAGCCATTGTGCGAAATGTTGTTCTTCAGGAAGAGCTCTCATATTAATTGTCAGTGTAAGAACATGCATGTGACGCCTTAAAGGGTGCTTGTTAATGCAAGTGGCGACAGTAAGCGCGCGGGAGCCACGCATAATGATGGGGAGAATTTGTCGGAAATCACCACCCAATAGTATTGTTTTGCCTCCAAAAGGCTGAGTGTCACCCGTGAGGTCATGTAATAACCTGTCAACTGCCTGGAATGCGTATGCGTTTGTCATTGGCGTTTCGTCCCATATAATAACTTTGGATTGTAGAAGATGTTGAGCATGTGGTGAGGAAGGTTTGATGTTGCATGTGGAAGTAGTAGTGAGCTTCAACGGTATTTTAAAAACAGAATGGGCAGTTCGTCCACCCGGTAATAATGTTGCAGCTATTCCTGTAGATGGTACGGTTGTAGGAATGTCTCCCCTAGCTCTGATGGTATGAATCAGGGTTTTGTACACAAAGGTTTTCCCTGTTCCTGCAGGACCATCCAAGAAGAAGCATCAGGGATGGGAATTGTTATATGCAGCGTGTAAAACAGTATCAACAGCGTGTTTCTGTTCTGTGTTGAGTTTGTCGTAGTGTTCTATAGCGTGTGAGTTTTCAGCCTGAGCGTCGAAGGTGGGAGGTGAATGACACAGTGGAGGAATATCAGTGGGGGAAAGGTGTAATTTGTGCAGGTTGAAGCCATGTGGTTGCAGCATGTCATTAATGTCAGCGAGAGCATACATGCAAGCGGTGTTTGTGGAATATTTTGTGAGAAAGTCTTCGGAAAGGGAGAGTTTATCCGTGTCCCAAAGGTGTGGAACGTTGTGTGGTTGACTGAAGACACAGATGAAAATAAACATTTCTCGCAAGAATCGTGGCATTCGTATCTGGGTGGTCGGTGAGTTTTTGCGTCCGGGCACATGGGCAGGCAGTGTGAATGCCTAGAGAGCGAGGGTAGACGCGGGCCGGTGAAAAATGAGTGTTGGTGGGCAGGGAAACGTCTTCCGTGTTCCTGCAGGAGCATCTAAGAAGACGCATGGTTGTCGTGGATGCGAATTGCTGTATGTAGCATGTAAAACAGTTTGCTATGGTTTTTAAATGGTTTTACTTCATTGTGTTTTAACCTCAGTTGTAAAGGATTGTTTTAAGGATCCCATGGGATACCCCTCGCAAACCGTTTTACACACTGCATATGGCGATTCACCTCCGCGAGAAACATGCCTCTATGAACAGTCAACGTGGCTCGGAGGTGCATGTGGCCTGTACAACAGACGAATATAAATGACGCCGTTTTTTCTGTGTCGTCGCGTCCGAGTTGGTGGGCATGGCTCTGCGAGTTGTTGTCGTATCCAATGGTCTTTGAGTTGGTGGGCGTGGCTCCTTCCTGCGTGCGCCATAGGTGTCTTACTTGTCGGTGGCTTAGTGAATCCACGCCTCTTCCGGCGTGCTTTCCATGGGTGTCTTGCCTTAGTGAATTATATATATAGATAATGAGTTGGATATACAGAGTATCAGGATTAAATTACAGTGAAGTTATGAGAAGGCCATGTTAAAGTAATGTGTTTTTAGCAGTTTTTTAAAGTGCTCCACTGTATTAACCTGGCGAATTCCTATTGGCAGGCTGTTCCAGCTTTTAGGTGCATAACAGCAGAAGGCCGCCTCACCACTTCTTTTAAGTTTTATTCTTGGAAGGAGACACTCATTTGAGGATCTGAGGTTACGATTTGGAATATAAGGTGTCAGACATTCTGATATATAAGATAGGGTGAGATTATTTAAGGCTTTATAAACCATAAGCAGAATTTTAAACTCAATCCTGAATGACACAGGTAACCAGTGTAGTGACATCAAAACTGGGGAGATGTGCTCAAATTTTCTTTTTCTAGTTAGGATTTTAGCAGCTGCATTCTGCACTAGTTGCTTTTTTGGGTAGTCCTGAGAAGAGTGCGTTACAGTAATCTAGTCGACTGAAAACAAACGCGTGAACTAATTACTCAGCATCTTTCAATGATATAAGAGATCTAACATTGCTATGTTTCTTAAGTGAAAAAATGATTAATATGCGATTTAAAATTTAGATTACATTCAACAGTTACCCCTAAGCTTTTTACCTCCGTCTTGACTTTTAATCCTAATGTACCCAGTTTATTTCTAACAGCCTCATTGTATCCATTATTGCCAATCACTAAGATCTCAGTTTTCTCTTTATTTAACTTCAGAAAGTTACTATTCATCCATTCTGAGATACAAGTCAGACATTGTGTTAGTGAATCAAGAGAATCGGGGTCATCAGGTGCTATTGATAAATACAGCTGTGTGTCATCAGCATAGCTGTGGTAGCTCACGTTGTGCTCTGAGATAATCTGACCTAAAGGAAGCATGTAGATTGAGAACAGCAGCAGACCCAGGATAGAGCCTTGTGGAACACCATATCGGATATCATGTGTCTTTGAGTTGTAATTACCACAACTAACAAAGAATTTTCTCCCTGCCAGGTAGGATTCAAACCAATTTAAGACACTGCCAGAGAGGCCCACCCATTGACTAAGGCGATTTCTAAGAATATTATGATCAATGGTGTCAAATGCGGCACTCAGATCGAGGAGGATGAGAACATATAAATGGCCTCTGTCTGCATTTACCCGCAGATCATTTACTACTTTAACAAGTGCAGTTTCTGTGCTGTGATTTGTTCTAAAACACGACTGAAATTTATCAAGAATAGCATGTTTATTTAGGTGGTCATTTAACTGCATAATGACTGCCTTCTCCTGAATTTTACTTAAGAAAGGCAGGTTAGAGATGAGTCTAAAATTTTCAAGAGCTGGGGGGTCGAGATTATGTTTCTTAAGTAGGGGTTTAACTACAGCAGTCTTAAGACAGTTTGGGAAGACCCCCATATCTAATGACGAATTTACTAAGTCAAGAACATCATCAATTAGCAAGCCCGATACTTCTTTGAAAAAATTTGTTGGTATTGGGTCAAGGACGCAGGTGGAGGGTTTCAGTTGAGAAATTATTTTATGTAAATTAGGTAAATCTATCCAAGTGAAAGAGTTTAATTTGTCTATAACGGAATGCTGGGGTTTAAGAGGATCCTTAGTGTTGGGGAGATATACTATGTTATTTCTAATATCATTAATTTTGGAAATTTGTTTTTTTGATTGTGCTGCTCTATAGTTCACAGAAAGTGTGTTGCATTATGTAAGTATGTAGTGTGCTGCATAATGTGTCACACAATCATGGCCTGCCCGTACCTGAAGAGGTGCGATATGATGAACCTGACCCATCAAATGATCTGCCAAATCGGACAACATTACAACTTTGTTTGAATGTAATTAGCAGAATGTAAAAACAGGTAATCAGCATTTATTTTTAACCAGTTCATTTATTTTGTGGTCAATATCACATAGTATGGCCCTTATATTCCTTAGAAAAATGGCCAGACCTCTTACAGCATTCACTATTGCATTTTGTGACTCCAGGAAAGTGTCTTTCAGTAAAGAGTCAGAATGTCACCCAGCAGCACCACCAGTGCCTGGAGTTGTGTCCTCAGCAAGGGGGTCATGTTGTGTAATATTGTCTGAAACAGAATAAACAGATGGTGGGCTGTGACTCACCTTTTTCACGTCGACTTTTATATCTGGCCACTTTTTTATTTCAGCACTCTGTGACTTTCTGAACTTAAACTTCCAAGTGTCTCTGCCACATTGTATCATTCCATAAATTTCCTTTTGTTGCTTATAAAAATGCTTAAGCCAACAAATAGTACATTTTCCTTGCTTCCACTTTGGATTTGCTGAAATTCTTCTTTTTTCCAAGCTTTTGCAATTGTCTTTTAACAAAACACTGAATGGAAGGAGCTATTTATATTGATTTGCATATTTAAATGTGAAAGTCAGTGTGGGGCTGTAGGTGATGCATGTGCTTTAAATTTCACATTCATTGGAATTTATAAAGGGGAAGTGCTTGAACGTTGGTGTACAGTACTCACAGTTTTATGCATCTGGATTTTTTGTGCATACTCACATTTCCAGTTTGTCCATACATGGCGTTATACATGAAGCTCCTGGTCACGTTCACAACTTGGTAGCCATCCACCATGCAAGATTGGGAGTAGTTGAGGACCAAACAACTAGATGAAAGAATACAATGTTATTATATCCCATGACCATACTGAGAAATATGGTTTGGAAACAAAAAAGAAGAAACATTCTGAAGATTTATCCCTAATGTTTTTCAAAGTCAACATAAGATTCATGGGTATAAGGACACCAGGGGAAATTAGAGGGAGATGTGGTCTGATTTGCCCAGTGCAAAGGGGAGGCAGCCCAGATACCAGAATTACTTCTAGAGTCATGATCAAAGGTTAACATAGGATAGTGTTTAAAGGAATACTGTACTAAAAAATTATTTTTTTATATCTTTCTTACCACATGTGATTTTTAGTGATGGTTGATAAAAATGTATATTCTCATATTTTCATGCAAAAACGGTGGTAACAAAGTTTCTGAGAGAGTAAGTGTCTCTAACCAACACTGGACAGCAGTGTCACATAATTCACACATCAAGCCATTTTTAGTAAAATACTGTTAAATTACCACGTTTGGAAAATGGTCTTGTTAATGAATAAGGAATGTACTTAAGTATAACTAAGCATTTGACTTAAAAGCTTACCTTCCACAGTAACATGCCGCCCCAAACCCAACCCAACAGTCAGGAGTACATCCCTGCCAGAGCCATGTGATATCAATAAAAAGTGTGCCATGAGAGACGGTGTAACTGAAGATTAAAATGTAAAGAAAAGGGAGTAAAAACCTCTTCTGAAAAAGAATATACCTCATAATTCTGCGCATTTGAGATGCTTTAACAAACAAGTGGTACATTCACCTTCCACTAAATGATCCCAAGGTACTCCAGTTGTTGGTCACTGCTATGGATATAAATATAATGATGGGAAGTTTTTCTTCAGTTCAAATGCTAGTTTGTGTCTCAGTGTTTTTGCTCATGAGAAGATTTTCTAGGTGGTTTATTTAACAATATTTTAGGAAAAATACAAGTGTTTGGAATGTTGTGAGCATATCATTGAATGACTTATACAACATGAGTAATAGATTTTTTTCACAGATGATTTTAATATTGTCTCTTATTGTCCAGTGATGGTCATTATGGGTACTTATTTTATCAGAAACTTTGTTATGTACATTCTGCATGAAAACATGATTAATAATCCCTCCAAATCGAATGGAGTAAGTACTATAAGAAAAAATATTTTTGGGTGGAGTATTCCTTTAAAGATGCTTTATTGTCAGTGCCTTACTGAGTGCAGAAATCAGAGGATTGCTGGTGGCAAGCACTCCAAATGGTGGGAGGAAGTGAGAAGGCATAGTGAAACAGGAAGAAAGACAGATAAAGTATTATGGGAAGTGCGTTTTTATAGGACTGTTGTAAGACTAGGTAAAGGGATAAAATCTGTTTAGCTTGGCCCAAAGAAGCTACACATAATTTATTTCCCTTTGTTTTTTGTTACTTTGCTTACAGTTTAGCCCTCCTTTTTAATTCAGTTCTATATTTTTATCCTATCTGGACCCAACTAACATAACTAACAGTCAACTATAGTCCAGAAGACAACTTAAATATAGATAAAACTAACTCAAGTGTCCAAAATTCAGCTATTGTGAAAGATTGTTGGCCTCATTTTCTGAGATTAGTAAAGGAACTCAACAATACAAGCGAACCACAAAGTAGAAAACATGTTTCATTGGACTTTGACAAGCCAATCGAGCTGGTTTGAATATGTAATTAGGAGTTACTTGGGAATGTATCAGGAGCAGCCCATTGGGTAGGTCCATTAAAATAGTGGAGGGATATCTTAGGACTAATGTAAGAGCATCAAGATCTTCCCCAAAAGGAACTCTAAAAAGTTATTAAGTGTAGAGTTCCCTTGGCCCTTCAGCTCAGCATGTATCCACTTCCACCTTTAACAAGATAGGCAAAGTGTAAAGAAACGTTATATGGTCATACACTAATTAGCCAAAAATGTGCAACAAAAACTGAGCTACTATGCAAACTTAAATCATGGAGTCACAGGATGTTGAAGTTAGCATATAAAAATGACCTGTCCTCTGTTGCCTACAACAGACTTCCTCTGCCTCTGGAAACAACATCAGAAAATGAACTTTGCATTGGGAGCTTCACAACATGGATTTCCATGGCCGAGCATCTGCATACAAGCCTAATGTCACTATGTGTAATGCCAAGCGTTGGCTGAAGTAGGGTAAAGCATTCTGGCATTGGTCTCTGGAGCAGTGGAAATGTAATCTGTGATAAATCACATGTCACTCTCTGGCAGTCTGATGTATGAATCAGAATTTGTCAGATGAGAGTGCCTATTGTAGAGTTTGATGGAGGAAATATAATGGTCTGGGGCTGTTTTTCAGGTTTTGGGCTAGGCAGCTTCATTCCAGTGAATGGTAAAATTAATGCTACTGCATACAAAGGCATTTTAGACAATGGTGTGCTTCCAACTTTGTGGCAGTAGATTGAGGAATATCCCTTTCTTTTCCAGAATCTCTATGTCCCTTTGTACAAAGCCTGGTCCAATAAGGCATGGTTTAACAAGTTTGGTATGGAGTGCCTCAAGTGGCCTCCACACAGTCCTGACTTTAACCATATTAAGCACCTTTGGGTTGAATTAGAATTGGTCTTCTTATCCAACATCAGTATCTGACTTCACGAATGCTCTTTTAGCTGAATGGACACAAACTTCCCACAGTCATACTCCAAATTTTTTTATGGAAAGCCATCCCAGAAGAGTGGATGTTGTTATAGATGCAAAGAGCAACCCAACTTCAAATTAATGGCAATGGGTTTGGAAAGTGATACCCAACAAACAAATATATGTGTGATGGTCAGGTATCCACAAACCAGTGGCCATGCAGTTTACTTTATAGTATTAGTTATATTCATTGCTGATATGTTTTGATCTGACTGAACAAGAGTACATAAGTAGTATCAACAGCCAGACAATAATTCCTTGTAATAGTCAATTTTACTTGAAATAGTCAATTCTACAGATGCTCCTCTGGTGCTAAGACCCCTGTTATTCTCACAGTCTCACATATGGGAAAAGGTGAAGAAACTTTAATTCACACCAATACAGCAAACTTAACAATGGTTCATCATAACAGAGGGCATTCTTGTTGAAGTTGCTAGTGCTCAGTAAAATTTAGGAACATTCTTATTCTCAGTAAAAGTCTCTGTGATTCCAGACTGCTGCTTACCAGCACAGCCTATGGCATACTAAAAGAGAATAGCCTGGCAAAAGAGTACATGTTATGAGTAAAGCAAAAAGGAACAATTTACATTACTACTGTCTGCCTCTTACAGATTTTATTTATCAAGAAAGCTTGGACAGCCATGCATTTCTGGTGCCTTGTCTTCAATCATAATTCTTAACAAAGATTAACTTTGTATTGGCACTACATTATGATATGACAGCTGTCTTTGTGAGGAATCACTGTATAGGGAACCTCAGCTATCTCTGCAAAAGTTGACTGTCAGAAGCATTTGGGTTTCTGACTGAACCAGACAGTGTTTGAACTTTTAATCACAGAGTAAATTAGCTTTTTGAGATCATTTAAAGTCTCTATTTGGATACTGTATGTGTAAGATGGAAGAAGCAGATTTTACTTGCTGTAGAAATGTCATGACTGAGTGTTAAACTGCTTTAAAGATGGCGCCTACATTTCAGGTGAATTAAGCCAAACAAAAACTCCCATTCTTGTAATATTTTTTCAGTATTACTGTCTTGCTTGCAGAATAACTTTTTACTAAAACTATACATTTTTTTTTAAAGACAAATAATTTATAATCAACCATTCTTTCACATCACAAAAGCAGTTTATTATTTTTCTCAGTTCTACCTGTATAATGACATCAGGGTTTTGTTTGTATTCAACGCACCCAGTACCTTAACAATATTTAACTCTTCTATTTAAAAAAATGAACATACTTTTTTTATGTCATTTAAAGAAAAAAAAATCCCAAATACCTATATCATAATTTAATCCAAGACAAATAGCCTACGAATGAACTAAGGTAATCAGTGGGCTGCTATATTAAAACGTCTCCATTCCCAATATCCAAATCATGCCCCTTAAAAGGGACTGGAGTGTAAAATGAGTAAAACTGAAGTTACATTTAAGGCTGTTAAAAGTGTTTTGAGTTGCTGGTCATCTTCTTCAATTGATATTTTGATTTGCTATTTAAAACAGTAATTTGAGGCAATAATGGTGTTAAAATTACACCAATTTTACAATGATTGGCAAAAACAATAAACCTTTTACTTTTTTCACAGACGTGAGAATAGGCTAATTACTGCTTCTATTTTAATTAAATCTTTCTGTAAACATTAGCGTAGGTTGCTCATTCGGGACTGGAATTGCAGGCTGATGGGAATTGTTAAAGTACAAAGGAAGGTTTTCACAAAGTTTTAACAGCAGAGTTAAAAATTCAAGTTCAAGTCCAGATTGCAAACTGGCATAGGTCAGCCAGACAATGAGTCTCCATTTGTGGTGCATTATGAAAAGCACAATACAAATCACAAAGATTGCTGTAGAATAAATCAAGGCATACCTCAATAAGGATGTATTTTGAAAAGTCTGCATTAAATTTAGTTTTAGATGGTCCATGGTTATTACAAATGCTCAAAATGTCAATGCACAGTTTGAATAAACATATGAAAGTAAAACTTTTTAAAAATATTAATGCAAATGCACTGATAAACCGTAAGGCATTTCCAGACACCTCTAACGACAAAAATTAAATAAGGCCTTCCACCTATCTCCTATCCAAATGAAATTTGAAATTTGACGCACGTCTTCTGTCAAAATTGGTATAAAACATTGACTATATCATTTGTTCCAATGAGAGAATGGTACAAGAAAAAGGATAAAAATCTAAACAGAGATTTCAATTTAACTGCTATAATCTGCACATGGTTTTAAAAACCCATCATTTATAATGATAAAATTCCATATTAAATTCCAAATTCTGATTAGACCATTTTCCTAATTTGTAGCAAAATACCTTTTTATCCCCTTGTTTTGTGCACATGAAACATCACATAAGCATTTTTAGACCAAAAAACAAATCATACTGTAATTAACAGGTTGAGATGTTGCTTTCTGCTTTTAAAACAAATCGAAAACCTTCAGGTTCTCTTTAAACACTTCCAGTAATAAACATTTTCTTCTTAGGAATTCATTAAACACACATTTCTCCAAGTAATAATGTCTCTTTTGTACCTCATCAATGCCTGAGTTGTGCTTTTGTGACCAAGGACATTGGAGAACAGATAAATGTTTTCTTCAATAAAAGACAAAAAACCCTTTCCTACTGACACTGGAGTTGTTTTCCATTGAATCACTACACAACAAAGAGATTTGTTATTTAGGGCATAAACCTTAATATACAGTATACTTTGCATTTATCCAAAGTAATATGCAGTTATGTTATATTATGAAGGAATTATCCACACAAATGTCCATAGCCTCAAAATAAATAAGAGCTTTCACATTACTAGATTGACTGGAAGCAATATTTTAGCAATTAGACTTGAACCTACACTGCAAAGGCAAAAGAACACATAAAAGCATGCTGAATCAACTGTTTTTATTATTTTGAGAAACAAAATTAATCACTGTATGTTTAATCTTTATTCACACAAATTTCTTCAGTCATTTAATGAATTCTTTTCCACATGGTAAATGACATTATCTCCTATTTTGGATGTTTGTGTTTTTGAAGTTTGATTTTTCTACAATCTGAAAATTCAGCTCATTAAATTGTTACAGCAAGAATTCTATGCAACAATTTCAAATAAAAAGCATACTACACAGCCTGTCTGGGACTCAAATGATAATCTATGTATATTTTGCAATCCTGTCATGATTATCCATTTTAAAAAGTCAAGGGGAGAGACAAACAAAAATTCATAATTGACTCTCATGAAAGTTCCAATTAAAACAAAAGAACCTTATCCAAAAAGAAGTCATTTGGACCCCTTCATCAAGCCTAGCATGAGATTAGTGACCAGCATGTGTTTCACATGGCATGGTCAGGTCCAGGTAAGAGCCCCAGGTACGTTTTTAGATACTCACAAGATCTCAGCTCAGGTAGTAGATGTTTGTTAATAAGGAAATGATTGTTGAGATTTTGAATTACCAAGAGGAATGCTTTGATTGTTATTTTCATGTATGCATCAAACAATTATTTAGAGTATTTAGTCTTTACAAAAATGAACTCAGACTTCAATGAATATCATTCTATTGACTCCATAATTGTACTAGGCGACTATGTGGTGAATGATGATGGAGATACAGTACAGGCCAAAAGTTTGGACACACCTCCTCATTCAATGTGTTTTCTTTATTTTCATGACCATTTACAGCACTCCATCACTCTCCTTCTTGGTCAAATAGCCCTTACACAGCCTGGAGGTGTGTTTGGGGTCATTGTCCTGTTGAAAAATAAATGATCGTCCAACTAACCTGACTTCTGCACAACACAACTACTGGTCCCAACCCCATTGATAAAGCAAGAAATTCCACTAAATAACCCTGATAAGGCACACCTGTGAAGTGAAAACCATTTCAGGTGACTACCTGTTGAAGCTCATCGAGAGAATGCCAAGAGTGTGCAAAGCAGTAATCAGAGCAAAAGGTGGCTATTTTGAAGAAACTAGAATATAAAACATGTTTTCAGTTATTTCACCTTTTTTTGTTAAGTACATAACTCCACATGTGTTCATTCATAGTTTTGATGCCATCAGTCATGAAAATAAAGAAAACACATTGAATGAGGAGGTGTGTCCAAACTTTTGGCCTGTACTGTACATGGAGAAGGACAATGGGAAGGAATGGCATGCCTAATATGAGCAATAAACTGTTACTGGATGTCTGTGCTAGTTATGGATTGTCTATAGTGAACAACATTTTCTGAACTCAGTGATGCTCATAAGTATACCTATTATGAGAGTATTTTAACTCAGAGGTCATTGCTGTCTTATCTTATCACTGAAACTGCACACTCTGGACATTTGATTAAAGAAAGGTTCTGTACTGTCAATGGATTACCGACAGGTGGTAAGCTCAGATGTATTGGTTTCCCTTTTTACACATTTGAACAACTTAATTATAAAGGTATGCTGAGAATGAACAGCAGCTCTCCACAAAATGTGGCTACTGGATAGGATTAGTACACTCACTCTCTGTAAAACATTGAAAACTTCAGCAGCACAGAAGGACCTAGGAGTATAGCCACTGCTTCTCTTTGTTAATAAAAGCCAGTTGAGATGATCTGGAAATACAATTATGATACCCCCAGCACCTCCCACTAGGAGAAGACTAAAGGGCAAACCTAGGACACATTGGAAGTATTATATCTCCCAAATGGCCTGGGAGCATCTGGAAGTTTTCCTGGAACAGGCGGAGGTTTAAGTTGTTAGAGATTGGATGGTCTTGTCACCCCAGCTCAGTGCAGAGCCACAACCATTTTAGTTTATAGTGTCATTATTGTTCTTAAATTGGGTGCACTAAAATTATTCTAATCAACATGCAACATGTCACCTCTGTCCAGTGCTATAATTACTGAGTATAATTACCTGTGTTCCTTACCTGAAATGCATACTTCATCTTTAAATTTCTCTCCTCCTTAACTGAAAAATCTCAGAATATATTTGTCATTCACAAACAAACAGTACAATGAAAGTTATTTTAGACAGTACATATTAGGGTATACTTAATCCAGTTAATGGCCATTTCTCATCTGTGGGCAACTGTTACAAGAAAGATCACAATGAAAATGATGACGATAATAATGATATCATTATCTTTTTTAATTCAACATGGATCTTATAATCTGTATATTACTTACTATAATTAATAAGGAGTTGCTTTTACTTTTATCTTATGTTTTATTTATTAAGAGAGAAGTGGAGTTATAGAAGGTATGATATTTTTGCATATACACTGCTGCTCCTTGGGCTTGCATGGCTGCTTCATGGATCCAGCAGGAGGAGATTGAATCCTGTGACCCCATCACTTGTTGTTGGACACTTTCATTTTTTTCCTGTGTCCATGTGTATTTTTCTTTGGGTTTTTCCCTTCCTCATGCCAAGCATGTAAATGTTAATTTAATTGGCAAATTTGCTGCCTCAGTATGTGTAAGTGTATGAGTTGTTTCTATGTGGAATGCTGTCCTGCCAGATGCTATGTCCTGCCTTGCACTGGGATAGCCCTCTTGACAATAAAATTGGATTAAACAGGTTATAGAATGTTATGTTATGCACCTCCTAAGATTACCATGTTTTATCGAGTAACACTTTGGACATTAATCTACACCTGTTATATTAACTTTACTGCTGTCAAAAAAATAAAGAAACAACTTGTTTGTTTTTGTAATTCATGTCATTTCAGCATACTGAAGATAAAAGCCATGTCAACTGCTACTAATTTGATATCTGAACTGCACAGAAAAGACATCAACTGATGATGCCCACATTGTTAAATAAATGCTGCAGGGAGTAAACAATTAAAAAGTCATATAAACAACAGAGAAATCATGAATATGAATCACTGTAAACTTAATATAAAGAGAGCTGCAGTCCGAGATAGCCTCCTAGACTCCTGAAGACTTATTATGTGAGATTAAAGCATAATGAAAATGTTTCAACTGAAACAAAACAAAACCACTATTTAAAAAAAAACCAATGATTTTAAATTAGTTTTTACTTTTTCTTTTTAATGAAAAGAAAAAATATTAATAATACAATAATATAAAATGAAATCGCACAGTGAATCTCAGTGTTACATTTCAGTATTTGTTTTGTCTGTTAAAAGAATTCTAGCAAACAACAAACAATGGCGTAATATGCATTAGTGAGTCAGGACAGCAACGTATTACAACAAAATTGGAGGCAAACTTTGATTGCTCCTGGTGCGTTTTCAAAGAGAACGACCCTTGTAACGTCAATATCAACTTTGAAACACTCCATCTATGCTGTCAGCCATAATACACTGTCCACCATGATGACAAGCAGTCTGACTGAATGAAAGCAAGGAAAAAAAGGCATACATCATCAATTTATGAGCACTACGGTCGAAGACCTACAGTTCAGTAATACAGTGATGTATCTCAATAAACAGGGTTAGGAATTTACTAATTATTAAATTAACCATTGACTAATTACTAATTAAAAAAATACTTTTATTTTACAATAAAATAATGTGAAAAAACTGGATCAGTGAGGCATCTTCTAGTTCTTGATATCAGATTAACCATTAACTTAAATGCATTTACAAAGTTATCACCCAAAATATATATACAATATGTAGGCAAAATAAACTATAACAAAAAATGTTCAAACTTGTGCAGAGCTTGCACATATCGTAACAGCATAAGATGGAAGGCAGAAAACCACCCTATAGAGTGTTTCTATTCATGGGCCACTGTATTATTAACAGGTAGCTCATTTCAGAATACTGTATATGATTCTCTTATAGTTAAAAGATCAGTCTCCACCTATAGTTTTATTTATCCTTGGAATTTTAGGCAGGCCTGCATTCTGAGATTTAAAAGTATACCATAGAGTATACCAATTAGTTTTGTAAAGTAAGGGTGGGCTTAACCATTTATGACTTATGTACATGAGAAATGCAAAATGTAAAATTGTCTCTAAACCTAACTGGAAGCCAGTGACATGAATGGGAATTAAATGGTAGTAGTTCTTAATTCTGGTTATGATGTTTACTAGCATGTTTTGTATCAATATCTTTAACATCTCATGACTTTTTTTTATATTCTCTTCTTGCATGTTCCTGAATCTCTTTCATAACAGACACACTAATCTGTTATTTGGCAAACAATTCTAGATATCTTTAATAACCTTTTTTAGTCATTCATATGACATGCAAAATTTCATAAATTATTGACTTTATATTGTGTATATATATATATATAATGTTACAAATTGGGACTATTAGGCAGCTTTCAGGATGACTAGAGTCAAGTAAACACCAAAAGGTGTTGAGCTTTAACCCAAAAGTGTAACTTATATGCCTATTCTCTCCTCTGCCCACTATATTATAAAATCAATCAAAATCTATTCCTTTCATTCCAATCTGCTAACCCACCTGGTAGATACATCACACTTTTTTCCACAAAGGAAAGAGAAGAAGGAAGCAGATGAAAGAAAGAGAAAGATGGGAATGGAGAGAATTACATTAACAAAGATGGCCCAGCAGTAAAACCAGCCTGTTGGCTGCATACAGTTTTTGCCTTTTTCCAAACCTTACTTATATGCCTTAAATGGGGATATGACACTCAACCAACCCATGTTCCTTTATTTGTAGATTTATAATTTTATTCTTTACACAATGTGTTATACTATATATCTATACATTAATATAAGTCAAGCAAAATGACACCTTCTATTGGCTAACAAAAAGATTACAATATGCAAGCTTTCGAGGCAACTCAGACCCCTTCTTCAGGCAAGATGTAATACAGAAACTGGAGATCCCTGTGTTTATATGGACACCTGGACAGATACAACATTGGAAAACCTTTAAGTGAGACATCTTAAATATAAAAAATTATTGACCTGTCCAGGCTAAGATTCATTTAGCAAGAGAAGAGAACAATGAATAGTCAATCTCTTTGGATAAGATAACTGTCCAACAAAGTCTTTTGAAGTTTCTGATGAGTTTTTCAATACAATGTGGATCTGTAGACAGGTTGTCTGTGTCAGTCTGAGAGATGCAAACAATCCTCATATCTGGCCATAAAACAAGACTTCTACGTGCAAAAAATGGGGACTGCAATAGACTGTAGGTTTGCACCTCACTATGCGAACCTATTTATGGCAATATTAGAGGAAGATTTTATGTCAACTTGCATCTTCAAACCAATGTTGTATCTCCATTACATAGATGACATCTTCATAATCTGGACTGCCAGTGAGAAGGACCTCCTTCATTTTCATAAAGAATATAATTCTTTCCACCCCAACATAAAGCTGAATCTGAATTACTCAAAAACAGAAGTCAACTCCCTTGATACCACCGTTCAACTGAATGATAACACCCTTGTAACTTCTGTTTTACACAAACCTACAGACAGATGGACCTACCTGAGAAGTGACAGGTTCCATCCCAAGCATATAAGGTGCTCCATTATTTTCAGCCAAGCAATACAATACAACTGTATTTGCTCAGACCCGACAGACCGGGATAAACAACTGCAGGATCTTAGACAAGATTTCTTCAGATAAGGTTATACCCCCAAAACAACAGACACTCAAATAAGAAGAGCTATTGTCATACCCAGAGACAACTTTCTGGAATACAAAAGCAAAGACAGCAAGAACCACATCCCCCTTGTTGTCACCTATAACCCACATCTTGAAGCACTTTGAAAAATTATAAAAGAAATTCAGCCAATGCTAAACAATGGCAAAACACTGAAAAATGTATTTCCAGAACCTCCCCTCCTGGCATACAGACAACTGCCAAACCTGCAGCAACTAATTGTCCAAATCTCCCTATTGAACCAACAGAAAATGGCACAACTCTCTGCCTACAGAAAAGATGTAAAACATGCACTTACATTTATAATACAGACCATGTAATTATACCACACTGCCGACTAGAACATCGCATAAAGGGATAATTTTCCTGCAGATCGTCTGCAGATGGTCTACCTAATTCTCTGCATGAAATGTCCTGACACTGCACTCTATGTGGGAGAAACTGGACAAACACTCCACCAGAGAATGAATTTACACTGGTTCCACATCAAGCATGGCAACACAGATGTTCCTGTAGCAGCCCACTTCAACAGCCATGGACACTGTGAGAGGGACTTTAAAGTCACAGTGCTATGTGCAACTTCAGAACACTGCAAGAGAGAAAAGAATGGGAAGTCAAATTCATGCTAACATTTAATACATTACATCAAGGTTTGAATAGAGACAAGAGTTTTACGGCCAGATATTAGTATCTTTCAGACTGACGCATACAACCTGTCTACAGATCCACATTGTATTGAAAAACTCATCAGAAACTTCAGAAGACTTTGTTATACAGTTATCTTATCCAAAGAGCTTGCCTATACATTGTTCTCCTTTCTTGATAAATGACAGGTCAGGTCAATTATTTTTTTACATTTAAGATGTCTCACTTAAAGGTTTTCCAATGATCTATCTGTCTTAGTGTCTATATAAACACAGGGAACTTCAGTTTCTGTAGTACAGCTTGCCTGAAGAAGGGGTCTGAGTTGCCTCGAAAGCTTGCATATTGTAATCTTTTTAGTTAGCCAATAGAAGGTGTCATTTTGCTTTACTTCTCACTACATTCCTAATGGCTAACACAATACAACACCCTAGTAATACATTAATATAAGAAAGAGCATCAGCAATTACATTTTCTTTATGTTTTATGCTTAATTATCAAATTATAATTTTGAGCAATCAAAGACCAACGCATTAACCTTGGATTAGAATTATATGTGCAATTCAAAAAGGTAATAGGATTGTGATCTGTAAAATGCATTGCAGGGAATATAGACGAGTCAACATAAATTCAAAATGATGGAAGGCCAAAAACAAAGCCTGGGTCTCTTTCACTGTAATTGAATACTTTAATTGATGTTTGTTGAATTTGTGGAAAAATTGCATATGGGATGTTCCACTTCATTTGTGTCTTCCTGTAGAAGAACAGCCCAAACTCCACAAGCACTCGTATCAACGTCCAGCTTAAACGGCAACATTAGTTTAGGATCAGAAAGAATGGGAGCAGTCATTAATAAAGTTTTTGCAATTTCAAAAGGTATTTAGACAGTCATTACACCAATCAAAAGATCTTTTTGTACTCAGTAAATCAGTCAATGTTGGGGGGGTGCTGTGATTCCCAGATCTTGTTCTAAGCAATGGACCAACTCAATTAATATGTTCAAAAGGTTCCCCAATTACTAGGATTGGATACAACAGGGCTGAAGGGATTGTTTTGTTCGCTTTTCCAACTATTTGCCATACAGAGCATGTTTCACAATAGCATACAACATCAGGCCTTACCCCTGACCAATATTCAATCATGTTTTTTTATTTCCAGATGACCAGCTAAACAATGATCATTTGCAACTCATAATACATTTGAACAATACAAAGCGGGCACAATTTGAAATTTTTCATCCCATTCAGGAATTGGTGCAGATGATTGTATTTACACATCAAACCTCTATTTTCAACAACATAAGCTAGGCTTTTCACCTAGTGTTTCTTTAGACAAAACACTGGAAAACAGTGATGCAAGTTCAGTGTCACTTTTTTGCTCCACATTAAATTGATCTGATGATATAGACCAAGGCAGTAAATCTACAACTTCAGTCTCTTTTAAATTTTGTCTAAATTTTTTCTTTCTTATCTTCAAGTAAAGTCGTGAACTGGTAATCAGATGCCTTCTGATCAATATCATTAAATGTTTCTGATAAATCCATATCCAATTCCTCGGAATTATTTACCCCTAGTCTTTGGAACTGTGTACAAGTCACAAAACATGCGAAAAACACTTGAAGAAATTGTCATGCCAGCTTATCAGTACAAGGTGGTATAGGTTTTTCAATAACCTATGGAATAGGTGACACAAGTCATTACCTAATATGAATGTAACCTCCCTCCCAGAAATCTAGAGCACACTCCAACAGTAACAAGCCCCGAAACTAAATCAGATTTCAAAATCACAGTATTTAGTGGAACATTCATATAGCTCTTTTAAAAGCCTTGCATTAATATACTTGATCCATTAGATGTCTTCTTAGAGAAAAGGTAAAATTCCTTCTAACAAAAGGATTGAATATCACCTGTAACCCTTAAAATTTTAACAGGCTTTTGTCATGTGTTGTTAGAGAGCCATTTGTAATAAAAGTTTCATAATTATTACTAAAAAAAATAAAATCCATCAGGTATTTTCTTCAAGTTGTACAAGAGTCAAAGTTTTTGGGCCATGGTATTACTTTTTCAACACAATCAGAAATTATATGCCCCAGCTTTCTACAATAAAAACAAACATGTTTCTGGTCTCCAGCTACAATACTAGACCCAGTCAAACCTCTGCCCAAACCTCTAGTTTTAATTAATTCCTCACCAGAGCACATTTTTGGTGTAAATACATTTTTATGTGTAAAAATAAATTCATCCTTTAACGCGTCTGCTTCCGAGACATATAAAATGTTTTGCTCATTTAAACTTATGCAGACACATGAAAGAATAAGCAAAGCCTAACAGAACAATGACTGCATAGGATTTGAACCCAAAACACTGGATCTGCGAGGTGGGAGCAATACCCACAAAGCCACCCCAAACCTTCTTCAAAAACTTTCTAATAATGTATCATCAGCTGTACAGATAATAGAATTATAGACGTGGAAAGTCACATTTGCATTTACCTTTCAGGCTCAGTTTGCATCTTTGTGTTACAGTCTCATTATGATACATAAATAATAACAATTGTAAGAAATAAAAATATACATACAGTACAGGCCAAAAGTTTGGACACACCTCCTCATTCAATGTGTTTTCTTTATTTTCATGACTGAAGGCATCAAAACTATGAATGAACACATGTGGAGTTACTGTATGTACTTAACAAAAAAAGGTGAAATAACTGAAAACATGTTTTATATTCTAGTTTCTTCAAAATAGCCACCCTTTGCTCTGATTACTGCTTTGCACACTCTTGGCATTCTCTCGATGAGCTTCAACAGGTAGTCACCTGAAATGGTTTTCACTTCACAGGTGTTCCTTATCAGGGTTATTTAGTGGAATTTCTTGCTTTATCAATGGGGTTGGGACCAGCAGTTGTGTTGTGCAGAAGTCAGGTTAGTTGGACGATCATTTATTTTTCAACAGGACAATGACCCCAAACACACCTCCAGGCTGTGTAAGGGCTATTTGACCAAGAAGGAGAGTGATGGAGTGCTGTAAATGGTCATGAAAATAAAGAAAACACATTGAATGAGGAGGTGTGTCCAAACTTTTGGCCTGTACTGTATATGGCATAATAATTATAGTAATAACTGTGTAACATTTATATAAATTGTATTCACAGAATTTGCATTAATATTAACAGGGTTAGTAATATTACTACTGATAGTAATAATACTAAATGGAGTGAAATTAATAAAGTATCATAGCTTGTTTCATAGCAGCATATGGGCTTTCAGGAAGTGATTAGCTTCTTCATTTCTGATGGTTTAGTGTATAGTATCTTATCTCCCACAATCATGTTAATTCATGCTGATTAGTGGTGCAAAAATAGAAGTCTGGCATTTTGTTATCATGACTTAATGCCTTTTAAGGATTTTTTTGTTCTCTGCATTTTCAGTGCTGTAATAAGAAAAAAACAAGACATTAGAGTAAATGGAGATAACTCTAAACTCATTAAACATTAGAAAAAAAAATTCCTGCAGGTAGAAGACAACATACTTGAGCAAAGACTGCTTCATTTTTAAATCCCCAATCCTATTATCACAATTAATTCTGCATAATTGGAGTTTCCTAGCACCGTTACATAATGGGGGTGATCATTTGGCACATACGAGTGTTATAAACATCTAACAGACGAGCAGGAGTTCAAGGGGAATTTGAATGAAGGAGAAAAAGACTGAGAGATTGAAGGCACAAAAGGTGTCGACAAAAGCATAATCTAAGCACAAGAGGGAAGTCAGTGAAAAAAGAACCTGTCTGAACCAAAGCAAATGAAGACAAATGTCAAAACCTGGATCAAAGTCTAAATAAACATTGCAAACACCTTACACTTGCTTGTTTAATGTGCCCCTAGCTGTGGTAATCTTTGCAGTTTAGTTTTATAAAAGCTACATAGCATACATGTAATGATACATAGATGCATACAGCAAGAAACATCGTCCTATAAGCAATATGGCTGCAGCCAACAGAAAAATAAAAATAATGCTACCTACAACAAATGAGAAAAAATATGAAGAATAAGAAAAACACATTCAGAAATTAAAGAATTGAAAAAAAAAAAAACCCAATGGACAATCCCAAAACACAGATTCATTACAGAGAGGATCTGCCGGGAGCAAAATTCAGAACCATAACTGACATCAAAGATCCTTTTCTCCTATAATGCAGAAATAATCTTATCCCATTATTACCTCTTCACTGGATTGCTGCAATTCTCTTTTCAGATGTCTTCCATCACAAAAAGTATTAAAAGGTTACATAAAGTGATGAAAGGGATCAAAATGCTACTGCAAGAGTTCTCACTTGTCTCAAATACACAGGCTTTCTGATAGGTTCTCTGTGTTATTTTCAAAACTCTATAACTGTTTCACAAATCTGTTAATTTCAACTCTGCAGATTACTTCTCATTGTTACTTGCCTCATAACAGCCTGACAGAATTCTAGGATCCTCTGAAACTAGACTTTATTGTATTTTCCAAATTCTTGATAAATCACCTGTGAGCTTTTCTGATATATACATTGACAGGCACACTGATACACTTGTTAGCACAGCAGCCTGAGATCTGTCATTGATAGGGTTTGAATCCCACATTCTCCCCATGACTGCAAGGGTTTATTGCTGGAGCCCATATAATAAACTAAGTGTGGATGTGCATGTGAGTGCTTTCATTGCACCAGTGCTCCATCCAGAGCTAAATGCTACTGTGTTAGAATCTATCCTAGGAGTATCCAACTCCAGTCCTGGAGAGCTACTGTGGCTGCAGGTTTTCATTCTAACCCTTTTCTTAATGAGTGACCAGATTTTGCTGCTAATTAACTCTTTGCCTTAATTTTAACTGATGCACAACTTAAGACTCATGCCCCCTAAATATTTTTTTTCTTTAATTGGCAACCAAACAATATTAAGACACAAAATTTACCAACACATAAACAACAACCTGCATCCATCATGCAATAACTGAAAATAAGGAAAGGTGAAGGCCTCAGTAATGTTGATCTGCTCAGGTCCACAAAATATTTTGACAACGCTCTTAAAAAAGAAAATCAACAGTTTTGGAATTGTCTGCCATGGTAGAATGAGCACCATGGAATTAAATAACGGGTTTAATTAGCAATAAGCATCGACTTCAAATTAAGAAACTGTATGAAGTGAAGTTGGTTGGAGTTTGAGGCCCGAACTTAGTTGCTCATCTGTTGGCTCATTTCATATCAAATTTATGTTTAGGTCCCGTTTAAGGAAAAAAGAATTAATTCAGCAGTCAGAGTCTAAAGAAAAGTCAATTAAAATAAAGGGAATAGTTAATTAGCAGCAAAAACTGGTCACTAATTAAGAAAAGAGTTAGAATGAAAACCTGTAGCCACAGTAGCTCACCAGGACTGGAGTTGGAGACCCCTGCTCTAACCCCTTATGACTCTGATTAGGCTAAGATAGACTTTTTTTTTAGCGATCATTGCCCTAATTAGTAGCTCTGACTAATCTTGTGTTTTACCCTTTAATCAGCACTCAGTGTTGGCCTTGTGATTGTTTGCTGGAAATATGCTATATAAAGAAAAAATATTGCTTGATTGACTATTGGTGATGCCGTGACTTGATTACACTATATTTGGAGGCACTTTGCAGAGGTATACTAGTTCCTTATCCTCTTTTTATTTGAATTGACTAATATTGTTTTATTGAGTTGTTCTACATAGCTTTTCTCTGTGCTTCATATAGTGTCTCATAATCAAGATATCTGTGAATTTTACTGCATGCAGAAGACTGATTCAGTAATGGCTGTGGGACAGACTAACTACTGCACATTTTACAAAGAAATTCATGAATGTTAATGTTTCTTGTTTGCCTGCTGTACCAGATCAGATCAACATGTTTACATCAGCTGAAACATAATGGGATGTAAATAATTTTCATTATTTTTTACATCACATGTTCACTGAGTAAATCACTACATGTCCATTTTACTTTGTGTGCTGATTCTACTTTATTACAAATTTCCATTACTGGGAAATGCAGCTATACTCCTTTTTATCAAACCATAAAAATGTTCAAAGGCTATCTTGGGTGAGATATTAATCATTTGGAATATTTCTTTATTTCATTGTGATGATGTTGCAACCAATTTTATTTTTGCTTCTTTCACAGTCAGGGAATATAAATCCCACAGTCTGCATTTATTCTTATGGCTGGTATAGTGTATTTTGCATAGTTTTAATAGGGCTCTACGCTGATATGAGAAAAATGAAATATGTTCTTTTTATATGTTTTCCATTGTTTTTCTATTAGTAGAATGCCCATTCATCATTTAACTTTGTGTGTGTTTGTTTATTGTTTTTTTATTTAAACTTCACTAACCTTAATTTGGTTACACTACTAAATTCCCCAGAGACTGATAAAAAAAAATACAGATGATTAATGGAGAGTTGCTTGTGCTCTTACAACTGAGTGCTGCATGTGCCTTTTCCACTTCCGAGACCTATGAACAAGTTTTGTACGAACTGCTAAGCTGAGTGGTGTTACATTTTGCTAGATGCATTTCAAATAAGAAGGTCTAAATAATCCATTGTATTGTTTGAACTTAGTGGTTTTTGCCTGTTCTCCCTCATTAACAAGCTTTACTGAAGAAAGTAACCTTTTGTTTTTGCTTTCCAGATTTAATGCAATAGATGAATGCCAAACAGTTTCTGCCATAGATTAAAATGACTTCAAACTTTGTTAGCACTGAAAATATAATGATGTTAAATAATCACACATCTAAGCTTTTAGATCTGGTTCATTGTAATGCAGAAGTTTGACATCCCTTGTCATATTCACACATGAGGCAGCTCCCCACAGAAATTAAATTAAAAAAATATAATAATAGATTCAGGTTTTTAAAAGGCTTGGATCTGAATAAAGATCCACTCAGCTAAAGATGCTTTTATTTCTAATGCTTCTATTTTAATAAAGCCCATTTATTGTGACTTCCCTGTACACCTACACAGGTTATTAGAGGAATTCAAAGTCAGTTACTGTGTTAGCACAACATCAGACAATATCGAGACTGCAAACAGTGAGAGTGTGAATCTGCATATCCTTCAGTGCCAATCCAAAAAGTAAAGATGAAAAGAAATAAAGGAAATTGAAATTCCCAACTCTCTCTTGACTGTAATATCCATTCATGGAAGGAAGGCAGAGTACTGCAATGGAATAGAATATCATTCATTTAATAAAGGAGTTATCTGTTATATCCTTGAATACGTCAATAGGTGTTTTCAGTGCCTAGACATCTGTGTATGCCCATAAAATACTTAATGGGTTTGGGGATAGGATGTTTCTTAATTTCATTTGCATTTTTCTTCTATTTTTATTTTTCTACACATATTTGCTACCATCCAGTTTTGTTTTCAATTTGTGATGCTCTGTTTGGGATGGATGTGCGAAGTGTGGTGAGGGCCTGATTAGTTTTAGTTACATTAACTGAATAAAGTTTTTTCATAAAAAATGTAACTAGCATCACCGGCAATGAGATGTTTTCATATGGTCTGACAAACTGTTTAACTGGCAAATGTATATTTGAAGAATGTACAGTTTTTGCCTGACATTGAGATCTGACATGGTTTGATTGTCTGGTAAAGACCATGAGCACAGCACAGGTCCATGTGTGATATTATCATTATTAGATATTTACAATTTGTATTTGTTTCCATCATTCACTACAGCATATGTGTTTATATTTTTCACCAATTGTATGTTCAAGCTTCTGTAATTTTTCTTTTTGGTACTTTTTTTTAAAAATGTTAATATCAAGCTTTAAAACTCAATTGTGTTTTACTTTATCTTATTACAAACAGAAATGATGCTATAAACACAACATATTTACATGGCCCATACAATGAACTAAATGTTTTTAATTTTGTGGTTCTTTTCTCACTGTAGATGTATTGTAGTGAGCTTTTGTGGGTAGAGGAAAGAAGTCACTAATGTAGACAAACAATGAAAGAACTTTTTATGAAGTAGTGAGGCTCCAAATAGGAGAGAAATAAGGATATGTACAGAAATGTAGGGGTGTAATAATATTGTGAATTGCATACAGTGTCCACCCTCTCCTGCTCTGACCTTTGGGAACCCTTTAATTGAGCTGTGGTAGTATTTAAACTGACCAGGGGATGCCTTTGTCCCTGGTTTGTCTTGGATCCAAGGATGGCACTTCCTCCTCTACTTCTCTCTCCTTCACTTTTTGCCTTTGGTGAATCAACAATGCTCACAGAAACAGCACCTGACACCCTCTATCAAGCCTTACATTGCTAAAAGCATTTTCCTTGACCTTTCCTAATTTCCATTTCAAAGCTTATTCTCCTAATTATGGCTTCTGCCTTTGGCTTTCATTTGCATAAACTGGTACGTCCCAGAAAGCCGGAGCACTGTCAATGTATGTAGCGCATTAGCATAGCCTACTTGCTGCAGTATTATTACTGTTATATACAGTTGTTTTTATCTTAAATATTGATATACTACAATGCCTTTTTTGTAGGTGGTTTTTAGGTGATTTACAGCTAATATGACAAACAACTTGTATGGCAGTGTTCCAAAGAAAATGTGCTCATTGTTGGCTCTTATGTGCTTCAGTCAAATGGCCACTTGAATAATAATCATTATGAAAACAAATTAGAGAATGAAATCTTAGTAAGTAAGTCACCACATAACATGGGATTCATCTCTGCAAGTAAGCCATTCTATTTGTTTGCTGGATTGATTACAAAACTAAAACCACCAAATTGAAGTTTAGAGGACATTAGAATATTTTTATTCTAAGGGGCACATGGCCAATGATCTGTGTGTATTCATCAGGAAGTTGTTTATTTCACAATATAACTCTAATAATGTACTCTCAGTTGGAAAGATTTAGTACAATTTTGTCTCATCAATCACTTTCATTACTTTAATCTGTAACAGTTTTGGTTAAATGCTAGGCTAAGATTCACATTTTAATATTAATCAACATACTAAAAATAAAACACAGTGCTGCCAAGCAGCAAGAGAAAAGGTCTTATGAAAAGAATAATAAGGTTGCATGGAAATGTCAAGATGGTTTGCTTAGCTAATAAATGTTGTGCTTAATCTCTATGCAGTTTAAATTCATGTAAAGCCCAAGATTATACATATTCTATGTGTCTAACCTCATGAGATGTTAAATAAATATTTTAAAATACCACTGTGCTATCTGACAGAAGAAGCTGCAAAGCATTGTTATTACTTTCTTGAATGGAAACGTGATGTACAATAGGATAACAAATTTATTAAATCAAAATGTATTGAGTGCATTCACATTTTCAACACAAAAGTAATTTGTAAATACATTGGAAAACAGTGTTAAATGCCTATTAGAATTAATAATGACATTATTTGATTCAGATACACTTGCTTGTAAAAAATGCATGTGTATTTTTCATATCTGGAACATACCTCGCATAGTGTCTTTCAATTAGTGCTAATTATAATTTGTAAAAGTAAACTCTCTTTAGCACTAGTGTACCGTGCATGGACATGACTTTAAGAGATGACTAGTGAAGATGTGACTGTAGGATCACTCCACACAGCCTTTTGGGAGAAAATACAATATAATCTATACCAAATCTATACCAAAAGAACAGTAAAAAAATTCAAAGTTTTAAAGTGTGAGTTTTGGGATTCTTCTGTCCAATTTTTTCAATTTCTGTGAGTTTATGGATTGTTTTTGGCACAACTTCACCAACATAGTCATGGTTCAAATAACAATCAAACTTAATGTTCACAAATACCTTTTACAGGCTTTTCAGCAAATATTCCAACACAAGTTAAACAAAACCAATGCTTATTACTCTTTTACACTCCTTCCACACCTCCCAGCAAGCGCTGTCCACTTCCTCCTGACTCTGACTAACCTATGGAATTGACGTGTCCTCTTTTTATACTGGACCCCAGGACCACTTCTGGGCTAGGTGGAAGCCTCTCAAAGTCGGGACAGTTCTTCCCTACAGCTTCCCCAGGTGGCAACCATGGCACCCAGCAGGGTTGCCTGACGGGACTACAATTCACAACATGCATGGGGGCATTAACTGTACAATCTATGGCATTCAGCCAAAACCATTCATTTTACAGCTCCATTTATAGCTTTCTATTTATGCATGAACATATTATATTAGTTATTAATTGTAATAGGCATATATTTTTTAAATGTGTTGTCTTGATGTACTTTTGAATTATTGGAAGCAACATGTTACGACTGGGTTTCTGTTTTTTTTGTGTTTTTATTCCAATCATTTTGTATGTTTTTACAATTGTTTTGGAGATTTTTAAAGTCATAGAGTTGAGTTCTGATGTTTATTTCTCATTTAATCATTTCTCTTATTAGTTGTTTAATTGTTTGGTGCTGTTTGGCTACATTTGTTGCCATTTTGGGCACCCATCATTAGGACACCGCCTCACACTGTCAGGTGCATGTCATCAGAGGTTGTGACCTATGGGTAATCAATGCGACAAGTTAAAAGATCATATGAAAGTTCATTTCCTCATCCATGTTGCGGATGAAAAACCCTTCTGATAACATCCTTTTCCGGTTATATTGTTGTTAAGTACTCGTTGCTGTCACATTACCAGTGCATGGCATCATTCAAATTTTTCTGTAAAATGGGGGAAAACACCATCATCTTCAAGAGCTCCACAATGGATTGAAGGACCATCTAATTAGCAGCAGGGTCTTCTGGTTTTTCACTTAATTTTTTTAACGCAGGATTTTCTTCTTTGGTTTTCTAGTTTGTACTCATACCCATCTTTAGAATATGAACTTAATGTTTTCATCTCCTGGTCTTATTTAGCTCACAAAAATTAAGGACTTTTACAAATTGGCCTTTACATGAAATATATTTCAACAAGTTTAAAGTGATTGCAATTTAGCAGCATTTGAATGCTATAGGAAACACCAGTGCTGTTTACATCTAAATCTTCTGAGCCACACATACTTCATCTGGAACAGTTTTCAAGTGATGCTAATAAACTTCAAGGCTATAGTAATAATTATTTCTGATCAGTAATCTCCCACTTATTCTAATGACAGGACAAAATTGTATTCAGAATCTCTTTATTAACAAATAAAACTCTCAATAGTGTTCAGTCTTGGAATCTCTTATAATTTGATTTGAATTAGATGAATAGAAGACTCACTTTTTTACATCCAGTGGTCACTATGGGTGTTTGGTTATGTCCTTTGGTGTGGTGGAAACACCAATGGTCTTCCATCCCTTTGTAAATAATATTTTTTAGATATGTGGGAGGGAGTAACTGTATATATTAATGACATTGAAATTTTCTTTCCCAAATATTAATATAATATATATATATATATAATATATATGCCCCTTCATGAATTTAGCGTGACCATCTGAGCAGGGTGAGTGGCGTGGTCCCTTTCGGCATGGTCCCACTCAGTGAATTTAGCGTGATTGTCAAAGCAGAGAAGGGTAGGGACCAATGCAATCACCAGAGCATCAGAATGTTAGAAGAGTCAAGCTTGATTGTCAATGCGTCAGAGAAGGGGTTTGGGAAGTCATCCAGGATTGACCTTGATATACCTGCAACATCACTGCTGTGAATTGAGCAGGATCATCAGAAAATTGGATGGGTTTTCATCTGGAGTCAGCTCTGATTCATCTGTGATGTTGCTGCTGCAGTGAATTGAAAGGGACTTTATAGAGGGGTGACAGAGTTTCTTCCAGTGTGGCCCACCTGTTTTGCTGCCAAGACTTACATGTTAGGAAACACTGATTTTCCCAATTTTATCATTTCCTTTTAATACCTTCAGTAATTATTTTGGTAGATACTACTACCGAACTTCCTGAAGTTTTATAATGTCCCAAACAAACTAAGGGAAAGGTGTTCTTTTGGGATCATGCTTCACCTGGCCATCCAAGTATTAGTAAAAAATATGAACTAATTAAAAGACACTTTTAGTACACAAAAATGAATCATTGTATTAAAGTGTTTGTGCTAGCCTCTGAAGTTTATTGCAGAACTAAAGCCTGTTCTAGTGCTCCAGTGATACTTCTCTAACCTATGTCTTCATCCTGTCATCAGTAGAATTTTTATAGATCTTTTCCGTATAATGGTCATAAAGTAATTCTGGTCGTTGTAGACAGATTTGGAAAAAGTGCTCATTTAATTTCCCCTGAGAAGGGCACTGCATCTAGTCTGAGCTTAATAACATTGAGCCACTCTTTAACTCCTAAGCCATTTCATAACTTTGGATACTGTCAAGTTGTGCTACCAGTTTGAAACATGTGATGGCAGGCCTAGATGTACACAACTTGTGTCACCTCTGTGTCTCCACTTTTCAATAAAAGGTTTGTAACCCCCTGTGACACTCTATGTAGTGGAAAATGGGGGACACCAGTCTACAACGTAGGTGTCTAGTATATAGGGCTGACCATGACCACACTAGTGGTGTAAGACAGGGAGATATGGACACAAAAGGGTTGGGCTTTGCAAAAACAAAGTGAGCTTTTATTTAAAGGTGCACATAAAGAAAAATAAATAAATAATGTCCTGCAGAATATATTTATTAATACACAGTCAAATACTGCTAAGGACACACAAAAACAGTTGTGGAACTGAGCCCAAAAATGATGAATATATGCACTGTTTACAGTGCTGATTGAAAGTCCCAAATGAAAAAGAAACTAGTGAAACCCACATATACACAAAAATAAAGCTGTCTTTCTCCACAGTAATCCAAGTCAGGAAGTTGCTCCTCCAAATAGTGTATATATAGTACAGGGTTTACCAGCAAACATATATTTAAAATATAGAAAAAGAAAATATGTATTATATCTTTCCCTAGAGGTACGGTGGTGATTCTAAAAGTAATAAAAAATCATTAACACTACAGGAAGATTATAGTAAGCTTCAGTTTAGTATTGGCTTAACATGCACAATAATACTGTATAATAGTAATAGTCGTAGGAGAGGTATACTGGCTTAGGCATGATGCAGTCAAAGTTCACTGCAATTGGTGCCTGGCCAGCTTCAAGAAAGAGAGTGGGAAGGCATTTTTGTCCTGAGCATGGGCAGAAATGATGTCTTCTATCCATCCATAGGTGAGATCTAATGTTCAGGGCAATGTCTGAGTTTATTATACATTCTCTAAAGTTCAAGGTGCTAAAACATGAGGATGCAATCTCCAAACATGGGTACATTTTTGTGCTTATAAAGCATGCAGACAGAATAGCACACTATTACTCCCAGACCATAAATTGACCATAGTCTGCCTAAGCTGTGACTACTTGACTTTTTTCATTTTTTTGTCAGGTTGCTTGCTTGACAATATCAGCTTCCTTCTTTGTCAGCGGGCTTGCTTGCTGTATCAGTTCATGGCTTTTAGTGTGAATATCAGATACAATGAAATGCATTTAACTTATCATAGTGGCAAATGTTTGGGATGGTGGGGGATTTTCCCACATTTGTGAAACTTGCTGTTTTTCTGCTTCACTTTATTCTATCACTGTTGTGCAGGTTTTCTTTTCTTTGAAGACATGTTGCACTTAATTACTATATCCATTGGGTCAGCACACTGGCTGCTTTGTTGCTGTTTCACTTCTTCAGATTGCAAAGCCATATTAATTGCTGTATCCAAAGTCAAATCTTTATTGAGTTGGGTGCACTCTGACAGCCCTGCACCAGCTAGACCAATGACTAGACAATCCCATATAAGCTCATCATGAAGCGGTCCATAATTACAGTGTTCTGATAATATATATACTGTAGAGCAGTAACAAATGAATCCAAAGACTCATTTTGCTCCTGCTTTCTCATGTTAAATCTGGCCTGTTCATAAATCACATTTCGCTTGACAATAAAGAATTACAGCCATCTCTTACAGTTTGATAAGTGTGCCACTATAAATCAGTCCTCTCAAAATGTTGTCTGCCTCATCTCCCATGCAATATGTCAATTGTGAATGTTAATTTGGTTATCCTTCGTGACGAATGCAGGTTACTGGCTAAGCAGAAGTGTTCAAAGCACAGGATGCTTAATGTAGTTCTTGGACCTGGTGCATACTCATCATGGTGTTGCTCCACACTATGAGATGCATTCCCCTCCATTACAAATAAAAGTCAGTCCTTTTTTTAGCTCCCACTATTAACTTGGATCTTGCACCCTTCACTAAACTTGACGTTTTCTGTTTGTGCTGCCCACTGTCAAAACAATATTCCTCACAGTGCTCTTCTGACACTATGTGGTATTTGGCAACAGAATAGATGTGAATTAGACACTGTGATTCAAGCAGTTAACCTTCTTTGTTCAGCTCACCTAAAAAAAAGAAGACTCACATACATTACCCATCAGGCCATGCTCATATACATATTTAAATCATCATCCCACAAATTGCAGTTGAGCAGAAGGTGTGGGTCTCAACATGGGGCATCTACTTGAGTGCTGCCAATTGATACCTACTGTAAGTCCCTACACAATTACTAAATATGTGAATCCAATTAATTATAAACTTGGTCTTCCTTAACATTTCAAAATTCATCCCTCTGTTCAGGTTTCTTGGTTGCAACCAGTCTGGTGCGAGACAATCACCTCCACTATATGTTGGTTTAGAAAACAAGCAAAAATATGACATACAAAAAATATTGCACTGTAATAAGGACTCAAAAATTTTTACTTAATTCATTAGAAAGGTTGTGATCATGACAATTTTCCAAAACACTGGGGAATGAGGCGGCTTTAAGTTTTTATGTGTTTTCTTTCTATTTTGTATGAACATTTTACATTGTTTATTAGTTTTAATAGGATTATTAGCTTTGATAGCATTTTTTTTAATTTGGTTGGATATCATTTAAGGTTCTAGACAGCAAAAGCATTGTTTTGGCAACTGGTACCAATTGCCGCCAATTGCCCAGTGTCTTTAAACATTCAACAGTAAATCGAAGAAAAATCTCAAAATGCTCTTTAGTGTTGTCATGAAGAAGAAATGCTGGTTAGAATTCTTTTTTGCACTTTAACTTTTTTTGCGCCCTTCTAATGTTTCATTTTTATCATTCATTTCTTAGATTTGAGCTGTGCCTGCCTTTAGACTATAACCTTGCCTAGCTCCTTAATACTTTTTTCATCATTTTTTACAGTAATACAGTGTGTTTTACAAAATAAGTTGGTACTGCACTTAACACTAAGAAAGAAAGAAGATTAATAATTTATATCCCACTGTGATTTCATCTTCAACCTTTTGTTAGGTGATACATTTCTACTTGGATATCTGCAAACACAAATCAGATATTTACTACCAGATCTAATGTCTGTCTGTATAGTGATGGTTAACCTTCTACATAAATTTATCCAAGGATGAGGCTGTTTAGGGGAAAAACTGCATAACACTAAATTGCAAGTCTGGCAAAAGTTATCAGACAACATTAACAAGGTAATTAAGAGTTTTTGACTCTATAATTAAGTGAATACATGTAACCTAAAAGACACATCAGAACACAAGAAAAACGCAACCTGCTTAACTGGAAATGTTATGCATAACGTCCCTAATAACTAGGTATAGACAGGCAAAATGATAACAACAAGTAGGAACAAATATAAATAATCTAATTACCATATTCCTCAGTAGTGAATATTCTACATACCAGCCTTTTTGACACAATGAAAATGAGCTATTTAGAGTCTTAACTAGCAAGTCCTTTTATGTAAATTATTTTATCACTGAAAGAAAACTAGATTGTCTTATTCTGACTGAAACTAATCTTAGTGCAGACAGATCTTATTGAAATAGCATCACTTCAGTGTAATTTCTTTCATTCTGTTCGACAAGGAATGAAAGGAAGAAGCTTAGCAGTTATTTTCTCCAACTGGTTTTGTTGTAAAGACTAAACTCTTGTCAATGTTATTTTCCTTGAATATCTTCCATGTGCCAGCATTTTGGTTCTTTTTATGGTTGCCTTCATGTTGTTGTTAGTAATGACACCCATTGCTACATACAGTTATGACGTTGCTCCTATTTCAGATGTTTATGTACAACACAGTGTCCAGAATCTTGGATTTCACAGCTTTAATCACATTTGCTTATTTAGACAGGAAAATAAATGGCACACAGGCATAAGAACTTTGGTTTTGTTATTTTTGTTCATTATTTTTGGTACAGTTTGGTACAGTTTCTACTTACATATTGTGGTGTCTAACCTAAGCTCATTTACTGACTACTTTGTTTGCTTCCGTCATTTAACTTTAAGCATTTCATCTTCTGGTTCTAAACTCCTAAATTAACTTTCTCATTCTCTCTAGCACCCTGATAAAAAAACTGCAGTCCAAGCCAAAAGAAAGTAATTTTTCTCTAGAATTATAAATGTCATTGAAAGAAATTCTAAAACATTATTCTTAAGCATTAATTGTCTAATAACTCAAGCTGTGCCCTCAAAGTGAATCAGCTGGTTGTTTGTGTGGAGAATTAATAATATATGATTAAATATAATACTGACGCCAAAAGGTGAAGAAGGTTCCCCTTTATTCTCACAAATCCTAATGTCTTTAAGAACAGAAATGAGTTTGGACTTCATAGAGTAACTACTTACATTAAACAGTCTATGCGCAGCTTTGATCAAATTCAAAAGACTTTTTAAAGCAGTCTCTAAGAGTTTCATTGACAGTGTACTAGACATGGCACATATTATGTTACAGCCAAGGTCTTTTCCCTGGCACAAGTTTAAGTTTCGTTAGTCTTTCTGTTATTATTTAAATGTAAGTTTGTATATTCTATTACTTTATTGTATTTATATAATATTGTAATTTTTATTAATTATTGTTAGTACTGTTAGTAGTAATATCTGCCCTGTCTATTGTATGTGGTGCCCAAGGAGGGGAGAAAGGTTTGGCTACTGAGTTCCAACAGGGGACTACTTTGTGGCTACTCTAGCTATAGGACCCTTTAATGTCATTCAGGGGACTGAGATGTAGAATGTGAAATGGAGTGTCTTGGCACAATGCAGTATGAGTATGTAAAGGCACATACAGATGCTGAGCATAAATAAATCAATACATTTAGCAATAGTTTGCTAAAACAAAAGTCTAATCTCTCTATTATAAAAAAAAATCCTAAAGAGAAACACTATCACAGATCACAGAAGACACTTAAAAGACCCACAAGACGAAAGAGATTGGCCACGGAGCATCTCGCGGGGACGTAAAACATAAGATTCTTGCAATACATGCCTTGCTTAAAAACAATATCAAATAAGACCACAGGCAGCAAAACACTCAGTCGTGTAAAGGCTTTGAGCACACACAGATCCAGGGCTCTCAGCGCATATAAAGCATATAAGGACAATACGTTATAAATGAAACGTAGATGACTAAGCGAAGAAGAAAGCAGCACGGAGAAAAGAGACTCAAAAGCGTTGGAGAGAAAAAAGAAAAAGAATAATCTAGGTGCAAATTCAGAAAATAAGGAAAGTAATTATCAGCCCGGAACAAGTGGAATTGAAAAAAAAGCATGTACAATCGGGCTCAGAATTAAAAGACAATAAATAAATAAACAAACAAAAAAACAAATAAATAAATAAATGGTAGCATAAATAAAATGGTTCCATTGTGTGTGTGTTTAACCAGCTAATATCTAGAGGTACTGTCATGTTAAATATACCGTAAAAAATACCAAGATGGAAAGACAGAGACTCCCACCAAATACTAGTTAAATCTAACAAATGGTGCTTAAATATCTCAGGATCCACCAAAAACATCCTCATCTTCTGCATGGGGTTGCTATCTATTCTCTCCTCTGAAAGTCTCTGCCTAAATTTTTAAACATTCCTGGTCCTGTACAATTAAGTGCAATCGTTGCCAAAACTTGTGGACTGCAGGTTTGTGTGTACCACTATGACAGATTGCTGTGAATCAGTCATCCAGCCCCATTCATCTTCAAGGCAAATAACTGGTTGTTGCAATACTATAGCATTTCCAATGAGACAATGTAAAAATTTAATATCTGACAATAGTTTTACATTAAACTAGCTGTGTAAGCCCATGCTGTAAAAAGCCGGGGTTCTAGAAACTTTTGAAATTGTCAGAAAAAAAAATTAAATGTAGAGATGTCAGGTAATTGAAAGTAATTACTCTGGGATCTCTCTCGTAGGAGCATTTGTTTTGCCGACATGCTTGCATCACTTTTGCATTAGCAGCGGGAGGAAAAATAAAAGGAATACCGTTTTGCCAATGTTAGTGGCTAATCAACTTTGCCTTTCTTCTGAGGTTTCATTTTGCTGACGTGCTGGCCCCACTTTTGTTATTAGCGGGTAAGTGAGTTTTCTTTTTCCTCGGAGATGGACCGCTTCCCCCGATTCCACCTCTCACTTCTGGGCCGGACAGACACACACACACACACTTCCACGCGTAGACGTTTATATATATGGTATACTGTCATTATTAATTACTGTGGCTTTTAGCACAGCCACATATAGTGGTTTGCCACTGTAGGTATGCAGCTGGTTTTGTAGGAGTATTTCTTAAGCATTTGTTTTTTACATTACAGAAGTATTAAATCACCAAACTTAAAAAGGCAAGTTTTAAACTGCATCACTGTATAATGAAATCTTAAAGTATACACTGTACATTAAACTGTGTTATTGTTGCCCATAAATAGTATATCTAACATAACTACTTTAAAATATGAACTGGTTAAACATACACATATATAACTTAGTTTTATGGAGATTTCTGCTACAACACAAATTTTGAAATAGTAAACTTTGTTTTGAAATTGAAGATGTACACACATTAATTTACTGAAATGCAGGCATGTTTGTTTATTTAAGCTCAGCATATATATATATATCTTCCTTTACATGTGCATATCGTCCTGTGGCTGGAACAGAGATGTCTGCCAGTGAAGGTCTTAAGCCATACTCTATTGAAGATTAAGCTGTTTTGCTTTTCTTAATTGTGAAACTATGAAGGAACTTTGTTTTTGTTTGTGTTTTTGTTTGTGCTATGATTAGAGGTTTTCAGTTTTTCTCTTTTGATTTCAGAACATTTTCAGACTTTGAACTTTAAAGAAGTCTTATTTTCAAAATGTGGTCCTGGGGTTAGGGTACTCTAGTGGGCCAAGACCAGAAATAAGGGCTAGTGTTGCCTTTTGCATGAGTTACTTAGCAGCTTACAAGCAGGTTAATAAAACTTTGTCGCCGTATCTACCTCTTCTATGCTACAGTTTTAGAATTATTATTAATGCCATCATCATCATCGTTGTTGTTCGTGTTATTGTTGGACTGTGTAGGTCATCAGACATTAAGACTGAACATTACTAGTATGTGAAAATAGGACATTCGCTTTGAGTTCCAGTGTTCGTGGGTCTGTATTGTTTAAAGAAATGTTGCATTACTCAGGGAGGTTTCAGGGCATCAAATTGTGCTGTACATAGTGCAGAGGCCACAATATAAACATCACTTTGTGTTCCAGTCCTGTCTGGACAATTCTTTTTAAACAAAATAAAGATAGGAATCTCTTCATGAGTCTGCAGTAATGCTCCCTGACCACTAGAGGTAGCCCTAGGCGCTTGTCTAGAACAGCTATGGCCAAAAACGGCCCTGAAAATAATATGTAAAGAACTGGAAAGAAAAAGAAAATTCTATTCGTCTGCAGCATCTTTCTCTGGTAAGGGTCAGGCCAGAGAATCTTGTCAACATCACATGCAATATGAGCCTTGGCTAGGCAGTGAGTGGAAAAAACCCTGGCAAGCCTCAACTGTGATGTCCAAACAAGCTTCCTCCATGGCCCGGAGGAAGTGAACATCTGAAAAAAACACCTCTGTAGGGTTTAGGAAAGGAGAATATGCAGGCAGAAAGATGTTGCTGAATCAGGGGTTGTTGTGAACCAGTCATCATCCAGAGCAGCCCAGTGGAAACTGATATTGTCCCAAATTGCAACACACCAAGGTTGCTGTGGTTGTGGTGGCTCCCTCTGGTCAAGTTGATATATGTGATTTTGGAGACCATCGAGGAGGAAAGCCAGTAGAAGTATGGTGACCTATGGAACAAGGATTCCCTGTTGGTGTAGGACCCTTCGGTTTCTGATGATGGCACACATTGTCACATTTCCTCCCTTCCTGCCATACCTGTACACAAAAAAAGTTGGCCATAATTACAGTTTGTCCTACACTATATACTGAGGCACAGTACATTAGTATGCACTGTAATTATGCTCAAATACTTCACACAACAGGTCTGTTTCATCGTAAAACCTGCTTTTTCGCAGATTGCGATCAATTGTAGGAATGCCCACTTTTGCTCTTCAGAAAATAGGATTATTCTGCCTCCACCAGGTGGTCGACTCTCAGTTCTGAAAAACAAAATACTGTATGCATTAACTGTAAAACCATATATTTTACAATTGGAACATACAGTAACTATGTGAAACGGTGCAGTAATTCAACGCATTTCTGACAGCATACAGTCCAACAGAGCAAACAGCTACAGTACATGTAGGTGTTATATATAACAGTACATTACTCCTAAATTTCAGCACAGAGTAGTATGTAAATGACCAACCTTTTTTCTTCTCTGAAGCTACTGTGAAAGGGTTCAGATTTGGTTGCACTCTTTGAGCAGCTTCTGCCATTGACGTCCCACATACAAAGATATGTTCAACAAGAGTGTCACAAATCTCATTTGAAACTATTTATCTCCTTGCTCTTGCTCTTATTTTTCTTTGCCTTCTTCCACCTCTACTCCTGTGTCTTCTTCTTCTTTCTTCCTGTAGTGGTTGATCCATTGTTCCAAAACAATTGAACTGACCCATGGCTCTTTTATCTTTCTACCCTAAGGCTATGACAGATGTGTGAACAAGTTTGGTAATAGTGTGTAAACATTCAAGAAAAACTTTAAGACTGCTGCTTAAGAAAAATAATGTTGATTGTTGAAGAAACAATCTGCTTAATTGTACAAGAGAAGCTCATACAGTCTCGACTTTTAAATCCAACCAGACGAATCACTGCTGAATCACTACAGCTGGAGATGGTGCCTGTGTTTGGCTTTGCCTTTTCCTTGGTCTATGCGTTTTTTCTGTGCTTTACTTGCTTTATTAGTACATTCTTCTCTGGTGCTGTTTTTTCTTTTTGGACCTATTTATCACCACTTGCTACTTGTGATCAGATCAACAATGGAGGAGTTCCAGGTTCAGTGGAGTCATGTTATTTTTGCCACTGCCACTCGGGCACGATGCAGTTTTCAGAGTACCTTCACTGTTGGATCCTGTCTACCGGAAGAAGTGTGGAAAGAGGATCGAATTCCCTGTGCTGCTTTGTCAGCTTCAAAGAGATTGTGGGGCGATTTACGATTTCATGAACTCAGAGTGAGAGTTGGGGCGATCTGGGAGCATTGTTTTTGGTTTGCTCCCAGGCAGGTATGCTTGAGACCTGTGTGTTCTTGGCCAACCACCACTCCACTTTTTTTTCTGCATCCTACTTACCCTCTGAAAATGTGTATGGCTACTGCACATCGAGGTAGGAACCCCAATCCGCTTCGTAGCTTAGCAGAATTTTCTGATTCCGCTTTAATTCCTTTTCTGCTGCCTCTTTCTGCTAGAATGATGTTAATCAATGCCTGCTCTGTTGCTAACAAGTGCTTTATTCTCAATGACTTGTTTGGCCATGAGAAGCTGTATTTTATGTTCATTTCTGAGATGTGGGAGAATGAAGTCTCACATTTTTTGGGATTATGTCCTGGGGATTGTTCATTCCTGAGTGCACCACAGACTTGTGGACGGGGAGAAGAAACCGCCATCATTTTCAGAAAGACATTTTTACGTAAAATGATTTCTTCAAATCTTTACAACTCTTTTGAGATGATGATGACTAAAACTGGATGGTTCACCCCCTATATTGTGTTGTAGTATATCATCTGCCTGGTTCTGCTACATTTTTTCTCTTGGAGTTTCAGGACTTTTTTTCTTCTACTATCAAATTAGGTCAGATTATCATAGTCAGGGACTTTAACATTCATATTTATGATTCATCTAATAATACTGCAATGGAGTGTCAGAGCATCTTGGAAAATTTTAACTTTGTTCAACATGTATCTGGCCCCGCTCACATTGCAGCACATATTTTAGACCTGGTTTTCACTTATGTTGTTATCCTTGACAACCTGCACATAAATTAAGTTACTTTTAGCGATCATAAATCAATCTCCTTTATCATCTCATTTATCTCTGAGTGTTTCCCTAATATACTGTATGTACTAAGCATAATCATTTTTTGACGAATCTGTTATATCTGAATTTTATTCTCTTTTTAATTTGTCTGGTTCTTATGATAATGTTGAGCTCCTTGTTAATTATTTTAATGGTCACTGCAAGGCCATTCCTGTCAGAAAGCAGAGCATGTATGGAAATTTACAAGTTTAGTTGTCCATTGTGAATATTTTAAAGAGTTATTTTACTCTTATAATGAATCACTGAAAGAGGCTAGGTCTTCTTATTTTGCTAATCACATTACTCATAGTAAAAATAATCCCTAGGTATTATTCAATACCATTAACAACATTGGTACACCTTTTCCCCAGCATTTTTTGCTTCTCTCAGATCATTAATGCAATACATATCTTAACAGTTTTGTGAATAAAGTGATGGACTTCAGATCTAAAATCTCCTTAAGTTCCTCTTCATAAGAGAATGTCACTCAGTACCCAGAGCCTTTTACTTTGTCCTGTCAAATTTCACTTAATGGTCTATTTATAGTAGTTGGCCAGATGAGACCTGCATCATCCTCTTTAGAGATATTACCTCCTTTTGTTTTACTTAGGGCCTTCATCAACATCAGTTCATCTTTGCTATCTATAATCAGTGGCTCTGTTAAGCAAGGGTATGTTCCCTCCTATTTTAAACACGCCAAGTTAATTCCTTTACTAAAAAAAACCTAACCTAGCCGTGTGTCCAATTATTGGCCAATTTCAAAATTACAGTTTATTAGTAAAATATTAGAAATGGTTACTGAAATCTAATTTAAATTTCTGTTACGCAATTTACAGATTTTTGATCCTTTACAGTCTGGTTTTCAAAAGCGGCACTCTACTGAGACTGTTCTTTTGAAGGTCTATAATCTCCTAATGGCTTCTGATTCAGGGAATTGTTCCGTACTTGTCTTACTTGCCCTTGGTGCAGGCTTTGATACTGTGGATCATAGCATCTTACTTAATAGACTTAGACAGTTGTCTGGTATCTCTGGCTCTGCCTTAGACTGATTTTCATCATACTTATCAAATATGATCTTTACTGTTAGTACAAGTAAATTTACATCTGCCAATGCTTCTCTAAACTGTGGGGTTCCCCATGACTCAGTCCTTGGTCCATTGTTACTTTCATTTTACATCCTTCCTTTAGCAAGGATTATTCAGTCTTTTAAAAACATGTTTTATCACTTTTATGCTGATGCTATTTTTTAATTTTTTTTTTAAACTTTATTAATCCCGAAGGAAATTACTTGGTTTTCGCATACCCCTTGGAGTCATAGAGCAGGGTCAGCCATTGTTCAGCGCCCTTGGAGCAATTGAAGGTTAAGGGCCTTGCTCAAGGGCCCAGCAGAGTAGGATCTCTTCAGCTGTATATTCCTTTTAAACCACACCAGCTTGATAAGTTGTCAACCCAAGTTGATTGTGTTTAACGGATAAATGAGTGGCTGCTGTGAGACTTGCCCAGACACCACCAGTCGGAAACCACATCTTTATAAAATTCACATGTTTATTAAACACAATTGCACAGTCCCAAATACAGTACACAGTGCACTCAGCACCAATCACCTCTTTTTCGGGCTCTCTCTCAGTGTCCGTGGCTGCCTTTCCTCTCCTCCCGGGAGCTTTGTCCTGCTCCCACTCCCGACTCAAGCTTCCCGATTGTAGGAAGGCGGCCCCTTTTATTCCTGCCCGGATCTGCTCCAGGTGTCTGATGACGTCCTTCCGGCAGCACTTCCTGGTGTGGCGGAAGTGCTGCCCTTTGCACCAGAAGCACTCCGAGCGTCCCTGGAAGGCTCTTCCGCCATCTTGCCAGGTGTGGCAGAAGTAACTGTTTCCTGGGTTTCACGAGGCTTGGGGCACCCCCTGGCGGTGGCCACGGGTCCCAGCAGGTTGGAACTCCTCTCTTCCTCTCCTGTGGTCCTCTCCTGATCCAGGGTGGTACCTCCCTCGTGCCCCGGAGGACATAAATGCCACCTTCCGGTCCTTCCAGGCATCCCGGCTGGGTAAGGACCCCAGCAATCTGTGACAGTGTCTAAAAATTACTTGTATTTAAATTCCAGCAAAACAGAAACCATGATTATGTCTTCCCATGACACTCATCCTAAAATTTATCAGGCACTTGCATCTTTCTGCATGACTGCTAAGTACAGTGTTCAAAACCTTGGAGTTATATTTGCATGTTAAATCTATTTCTCATTCCTGTTACTTTAATTTGAGGAACATTTCAAAACTGTGTTCTATAGTTTCATCATTGGAGCTGGAAAAAAATGTTCATGCATTTGTTTACTTGTGCGTAGATTACTGTAATTAATTGTTTACTGGCTCATCCCTTTCACATCTTCAGTCCATACAAAATGCAGTTAACATGTTTTACAAAGAGAGATCATATTATACCTATTTTCTAAATTCTAGTGCTTGTTTGTAGAGGATTGAACATACAACTCCTGTCTATTTATCCAATCTCCTTCTCAAACTTATGGTCTCTCACGTACTTAGATGTCAGGCTCGGAATCTGCTCTTTGTTCTATGTATGAGATTAAAAACAAGGGAGGATAGAGCCTTTCAATCATATGCACCAAAAATCTGTAACAGTCTCTCTCTTTTCACCGTCATATAGCTTACTCTGCGAACACTTTTAAAAAACAATTCAAAAATGTATTGTTTAGCTAGGGTTTTGCTTAGAGTCTTATTGTTATTAATTTTATTCTTGTTTTATTTCTATTTTATTTTGATTTACTTAATGTAATTGTTAGATTTTACTCTACTGTGTATTTTAATGTGTCTGTGTCTTGCCTAGTTTAATCTTTTTTTCTTTTTTTTTGCACATTGTGACTTCTTGTCTGCAAAAGGTGTTTTATAAATAAACTTTACTTACTTACTTACTTACTTACTTAATACTTAGTCTAGTGTACCCTGACAAGAGCTGTAGATTAGCTGTTCTTATTACATAACTCTTTGTTAGTAATTCGTACAAACACTGCATGAAAAGAGCTGTATCTGGACAAATATGGTATGGGAAATTTTGTGAAACAACCAGATACCTTACGTATGTGGATGTATACAGGAATCGGTGGAAGTTTCAAAGAATCCTCACAGCTAGCAATGAGGTGTGATGGCTGTGAGGTGTAAGAGCCTTTCATATGTTAATGACTATCAAGTAGAGGTGTTGTCTTTGCTATCATAGCCGGGTGGGGGGATTAGCAGCAGGCTGCATACTGCTCTTCTCGAAGAGGCTATCCAGCGTCTTGATGCGCTTGAGCGCAAGTTCAGCGAGCAAAGACCGCAGGAAGAGTCAAGCCATGCGCTTAAAAGAGTCAAGAGGGCGCATAACGTGGGCATTGCGGTAAGTTGAGCTTTATGTTAGCTGACAATATAGTAGAAAATTATACCTCGCCAAGTTAGCCTAAGTTAGCGCTTGGCTACACATCTACTTTTGTTCCTTGCGTCTAGCTTATTTAACAGTTTGTCACGTCCGAATTATACGATGTTGTTTGAAAATTCTTTGTTTCCCATGCATGTATGCGTGTATCTACTAAAGCGTTTTTAATTCAATGTTACAGGAAGCTGTAAGGCGCCTCCATAATTCGGAAAACAGCCCGCATAAATATGATCCACAAACTGGGTAAGCAGTGTTTTTTTTTTTTTTATATGCTATGTATGGGGTTTTATGTAATCATTTTAAATGTAATTAATGACACTACTCTCTTTCCACACAGAATAAGTTCACCTCATAACCAGGCAGTAATGACATATCTGCTGGAAGAATTGAAGACGACTTTTGCAAATGCAGACACTGAGTGTATAAAGGGTAATTTATACACTTAATATTTGTATATAAAGGGGAATTGTTATTATAATTATGTTCATGTCCTCTTTATTGTTGTCCCTCTAATAATTTGAATTGGTTTTGTCACTTATATGTATTATTTTTTTATTCAGCATGCTGTAGGACTTACTATGAGACATTGCGGAGGAAATACTCTTTGTCTCAGCCAGGAAAGTCCCAGCTAAGAGACTCCATTAAGATAGGGGCTAAAAACCGACAAAGGAAAAGACGAGTAAGTGTACAAATTAATATAGTTTGGTACATCTCTGGGTCTTTTTAGGGGTTAACATATGGTGTGTTTTGCAGTTGATGGAGTCCAGGTCTAGAGTCATCCAGACAGATGCAGAGAGAGAACTGTGGCAGACAGCAATTCTGGACCTGATGTCCGATGTAGAGGATGCCATCGTTGATGGAAGACCGGTGTGGGTTGTGAGGTCTCCACCTCACAGGAACCCACAATTGTCTGAGCTTTGCCAGCAGCTTCAGTCCAGATTGGAGGCGGATATGCGCTATGCTCTTACACACCGTCAGCGTGTAAGAGCTGATGGAATCGGGCCAGAAGAAGATTCATTTTTGGAACTTTAATAAGCACTGGTGCATGTGTTTTTTTCAGTTCGTTTCATTGCTTTTAATTTACTTGCACCGTCATATTTGCACATTTTTTTCTCCATATTTTCAGTTTTTTTCTTATTCTTACGTTGTATATTTATTAGTGTTTGGTTTTATTTTAATAAACACATTTCTGAATCAATTTTATTCTCATTTTTTAAACGGTGCAGGGAATGTATAGTACAGTGGGGGGTGGGGGTGGGGAGTGTATATGGTCCGTCTACATACCTGCCCAATAACCAATCAAATCACTAAGCTATGAGGGCTTGGGTTGGGCTAAATAAAAAGTGTGACCAATGGAAGCGTTTTTTTTTTTTGTTTGTTTTTTTTAAATCAACCAATCAATGTTGAGATAAAAGACCAATGTAGAACAGCAGAGTTGTGCAGAGGTGTAAAATGCAAATGGTTCTTGAGGTGTGAATGTCTCCTTGAAAGAGCCTTGAGTGGATTATTTGCCATGGCAACAAATGGCTGTACCATGGAATAATCCCTCAGCAAGATACATTCGAATTGGTATCAATCCGGAAGTATCCTAGTTTGGTGGAATTTGATATATACGCTCAGTGGTACTTGTAGATACTTCCGAAAATCAGTGGTGTATACAGGAGTTTCCTAGTACAGATACACCTCTTTTCATGCAGTGAAATTAGAAGTAGTAGTAATTCCTACCAGACGGTTGTGGCGAGTGCCCTCTTCTACATGGTGGTGTGCTGGGGAGGCAGCATAAAGAATAAGGACGTCTCACGCCTGGACAAACTTGTTAGGAAGGCAGGCTCTATTGTAGGAATAAAGCTGGACAGTTTAACATCTGTGGCAGAGCAACGGACACTAAGCAAACTCCTGTCAATCATGAAGAATCCACTGCATCCACTAAACAGTGTCATCTCCAGGCAGAGGAGCAGCTCCAGCGACAGGCTGCTGTCACTGTCTTGCTCCACTGACAGACTGAGGAGATCGTTCCTCCCCCACACTATGCGACTCTTCAATTCCACCCGGGGGAGTATATCTATCTATCTAAAACTGTATTACAGTGTAAGGATTAAAAGAGGATCTAACTCTATGGCAATTCTCCATGCACAAATAAGGACATGAAATCACATTTTTTTTTCTTTTCAATTGAATTTCAATTAATTTACATCTATAGATGTCCATCTCCTTACTTACGAACAAAACAAACTGGTTTTGATTTGGGTGAATAGCAGCCATCACTAATGGTTTGGAATAGTACTGCACACTAATGGACTTTATCATAATTTTTTAGTCACTTTGTTCTTTCGTGCACCCATGTCACAAATGTCACTATCAGCATGCGCAGTAAACTCAGTCATGGATTAGCCACTTGATTGGAAGCTAGCCATTTAGCTAATGGGTAGAAACTACTCTTTGCAATTCCTAGTATCCTAAGTATGCAACCCAGTCCTGACATTTTAGGAATCTTACCTATTATAAGTTTGAGGTGAACTTCAACAATCCCTGAGGAAAGACAGCATGTGTCACAAAACATAACCAGTAGCACTCTAAGGAAAACTTATGACACAGAGGATTATTGTGAGTAAAAATGAATAAGAGGAAGATTTTAAGAAGCTGAAAGATCAGGATGACAAGTGATCAAAGAAAACTCAAAGGGCAAAAGCAAAATTCAGGGTCACCAAACAGAGTTGAAGTAAGAGCCAATATGAAACCAAAATGCTAGGGCCTACTTGAAAATAAGGTAACAGTCGCTAAGTATGTTGGTTGTCTAAAATATCCTAAACCATATTCAGTTCCCATGATAATGAGACATGTGAACAAAACATCATCAAGTAAATAAAAAATAAGATGGTAACAAAAACAACACTTCTAAAATGAAACCTAATATGAAAAAATAAAATGGTAACAAAAAGCAATACTTCTAAAATATAACCTAATATGAAAACTAAGGTGAGGAATGAAATCTTCAAATATAAAAACCATAAACCAGAAAAAAATATCTGTAACATTGGCTAAAACACTAATACGCATACAGTATTGAAATAAGCTCTGATATAATTCCCAGCATCTTAAGAATGCCTCACAAATGTACCATCTCAGAGAGTACAGCTGCTGGAAGAGGGAAATTAGGTTGTTAGTGATAAACATCACATCACTGCTAAGGGATCAATCAGTATTTAGTAGTAGCTTTCCATGCTATCATTATGTCTTTTCCAACTCTGTGAAGTACTATGTCATTATCAAAAACTGCAGGATGTAGAACTGTAATTAGTGGAAGCAACATCATATGCACTGCCACAGACAGGGCATAACCAGGAAACATAAAAACTAGAATAGATTTCAAAATAAGGGGGCAAGGAAAGGCTGTAAGAAACTGGTCTGACCCACTTGCTAATAATGTAAGGATCTATATATTTATATCAAGGTAAATTTCTGATAAGACACACATAAATGAATACCCCATATGGTCAACCATACTTTTTCACCAGCTTTTAAGATAGGCACTGGTTTACTATCAGTGAAATGCCTGACTACGTTTACAGATTCTGACATGCCAGTTTTCCAGAGACAGAAAGGTAGACATAGTAGATATGGATAAGGGAAGGGAGGGAGAGTCAAAGTGTCTCTGGCAAAATCTATAAAGATAAGTAAGTATATTTCTAGAAACTTTTGTCAAAGGCAGAAAATCAACCTGTCCTGATCTGAATGTGCAGTACAATGTAGGTACTTTTCAAGTTCTTGTTTTAAATGTTCGGTTTGACCATTTGCCTCCAGATGATAACCGTGGATGAGGTTCACTGTACAACCCAGGCATTCACAAAAGAGCTTCCAAAACTGGTAAATAAACTGAACTTCATGATCACAAACAATAGAAGAAAGGAAACCATGTAAGATTACAATCTTTTCCAGACAAAAAACTCTTCCAAAACTTTAACAGACAGTAGACCTATACAAAGAATGAAGTGTGCATGCTTTGAGAATCAAGATACAGTGATCAAAATAATAGTATACCTCGTTGAAGGGGAGAGCTGTGAAAAAATCTATAGGCCTGCGATAGAAATTTTTTTTCCAAAGCTGTTATGTCACAAAGATTCCACAAAGACAATCATGAAGGTTTGGGGTAGCCACCCGTATATTATGTCCTGGCTACAAAAAGGTTGAAATAAGCACAGATCTTTACAGACTGCAGTCCACAACTGAACTGACTCATGCCAGAAAAGATGGAGTCTTTATATGTTGGCACCGGAAGTGACATCATCTGGAGTGCCGGAACGGGAAGTGACGTCATCTGAGGTGCCATGAACTGGAAGTTTAGTCGTCGACTTCCCCAGAGGTGACGTCATCGAACGCGGCAGAACCGGAAGTGACATCATCGACTTCCCCAGAGGTGACGTCATCAAATGCGGGGAACCGGAAGTAACATCATCAAAGGCACCAGGGCCAGAAGTGACATCATCTAAGGCACCGGAACCTGGCAGAATTTCCCGAGAATGGTCTTCAAGGGATTGAGAAAGACAGTCAGTGCACCCTACCGCCCCTTGGTCAGTTGTGGAATTATGATTATTCAGGCCCTTTAGTTGTTTCCTACTCGCACATGTGTGACAAGACCCCCCCATCAGCTCAGATCTGTTGGGTCGGGTGTCTCTGACCAAGAGGTCGTGGATACGAGAGAGAGCATCGGCATTGGCATGGAGAGAACCCTTATGATAAACGAGCAAAAACTTTATAAGGTTGTAGGTGAAGAAACCACCTGGTGACCCGTGGATTCAACTCCTTGTGTAGGGCCATCCACTTTAGGGGTGCATGATCTGTAACAAGAGTGAACTCCCAACCCAAGAGGTAGTACCTGAACTGTATGATCGCCCATTTAATTGCCAGTGCTTCCCTTTCCATTGTTGCATACCTGGTCTCACGGTCCAGCAGTTTCCAGCTTAGAAACATGACAGGATGGTGTTCTACACCATCGATGCCTTGGCTCAACACCACAGTCAGACTGGTGTCCAAAGCGTCCATCTGGAGGAAGCAAGAAATTAGGCACTTTCAATACAGGTGCAGTTGTTAGGGCTTGTTTTAAGTCACTGAATACAGCTTCTATCCTATCAGTCCATACCATAATATTAGGGCCCTCTTCTTTGTCAAATCACTCAAGGGCACCGCTCTCTCCGAAAACCGAGGTACAAACCGGCGGTAATACCTGGCTAAACCAAAAAATGCTTCAACTTGCTGCTTGGTTCGCAGATGGGGCCATTACAAAATGTAATCTATTTTTGAAAACTGTAGCTTTACGGTACCCTGGCCCACCAAGTAGCCTTAATATTTGCCATTTTTCAAACCAAAAAAACATTTTTTAGGATTGATTTGAAGACCGGCATTGCCAAGCGTTCAGATGCTGGAAAGTCACAGGAGCCCCACGTAACCCGAATGGAAGGACACAATACTGCCGGTCAAATAATTTGCTTGTCCAAGCCTCTCAAGGAGGTTGTCCACTTGAGGCATTAGATAAGCATCAAACTGGGAGGCTTGATTAAGTTGACGTTGATTAAGTCATTGCAAAACCTCCAACTTCCATCAGGCTTACTAACCAAGACTCTTGGACAGGACCAGGGACTATGACTTTCCTCTATGACATCTAAGTCCAACATGCACTTGATTTCAAGCTCCACTTAAGTTTTCTTTGCCTCAGGAAGACAGTAGGGGCGCTCTTGAACTATAACCCCAGGTTCTGTCACAATATCGTGGGCAACAGAGGTCCTCCCAGGTTTTTCATTCACCACTTCCGAGACAGACAGTGTAAATACTTCGAGCTCCCATCTCTGTCTAGGGTCTAATTCGGTACCAAAGTTAAGTACATTAGTTTGAGCAAAGAATGAGCAGGGCTGATCGGAGAAGGGATCAGGATCCCTTTTCTTCCGTGGTTTCAGCAAGTTCACATGATATATCCGCTCGCTCGGTCGACGATTAGGTTGTTTCACCAAATAATTAACAAGTCCTTTCCTCTCCTAAACTTTGTAGGGGCCTTGCCAATGGGCTAGCAATTTGGAATGGGATGTGGGAACCAACACCATGATACAATCCCCCGGATGGAACTCTTGGAGAGTCATGCCGCGGTCATAATAGTGGGCCTGTGCTGCTTGTACCTCCTTCATATGACTCTTTAGTATAGGTCAGATTTTTCCAAATCTATTGCGTAACTGCATAAGATATTCCAAAATATTTGTAGTGGAAAAAGCCTCTTCTTCTCAGCTTTCTTTTAAAATATCCAATGTACCCTGGGGTTGTCATCCTTATAATAATTCAAAAGTCCGAGAACCCTGTAGAGGCTTGAGGGACTTCACGATAGTGACAAAGAGAACAAGGGGGAGGAGTTGATCTCAATTCCTCTCGTCCCCATTGACCACCTTGCAAAGCATTTCCTTGAGGGTCTAATTAAACCTCTCGACTAGACCATCAGTTTGAGGATGATAGACTGCTGTCTTTAAGTGCTTTATTTTAAGTAATTTTGTCATCTCCTTGAACGTCTCTGAGGTAAACGGTGTCCCTTGATCTGTAAGGAGTTCCGTAAGGATTCCGACTCGCGCAAAGACCCCTACTAGTTTCCGTGCGATAGCTTTAGACGTAGCTGAGTGCAAAGGAACAGCTTCTGGGTATCGGGTCGCATAATCCACAAGAACTAATATATATTTATATCCTTGGGTTGAGGGCTCTAGGAGTCCTACTATATTGACCCCAATTCATTAGATGGAATTGTGTTTGTGGCTTTGCAGACTTAGTTTTTATAGGCACCCTTGCCAATGACTCTGAAGCTGCGCATTTGCAATTTATCAGCACTGTTACATTTATCATTTTATATATATATATATCCATCCATTATCCAACCTGCTATATCCTAACTACAGGTTCACGGGGGTCTGCTGGAGCCAATCCCAGTCAACTCAGGGTGCAAGGCAGGAAACAAACCCCAGGCAGGGCGCCAGCCCACCACAGGGAACACACACACAGATCCACACACCAAGCACCCACTAGGGACAATTTAGGATCGCCAATACACCTAAACTACATGTCTTTGGACTGTGGGAGGAAACCGAAGCACCCGGATGAAACCCACACACATGGGGAGAACGTGCAAATTCCACACAGGGAGGACCAAGGAAGCGAACCTGGGTCGCTAACTGCGAGGCAGCGGGATGAAAGGACCAGGGGAGAGAGCATCTGTGAGGGAAGGACATGCTGGGACTTGGAGTTTGGTACATTCCTTTTGAGTTTTGTGGGGGCCTCTAGCAGGACCTGCAGAGCCCTAGAATGGACTTCCACCACACCTGGGAGTGATTCCAGGTAATACTAATGAACCACCTGGAGCACTCCCAGGAGTAGAATAAAAGAGCTGCCTGACTCCATTCGAGAAGCCAGAGTTGGGAGGAGATGGATGAAGCTTACTGAAGAGGAGTGGAGGAGGAAGGCCTGGGAAAAGGAACGGACTGAGTAAGAGTGCCTCCACATGTAAATAGTCTGTGTGCTGTGTGGCAAACTTATGTCTCAACCTGTCTGCATTGGGGTTAGGGTGGCTGTACGCGCCCCCCGCTAGTTCACAATATGTATTTATTGTCACACATGCACGTATTTTCTCTTCTCCCCAACAGACCAACGGAAAATTGATAAAACATTCTTACCTCAGTCCCATGACGTCCCAAAGACATTACTTCCAGCTCCCGTACTGATGACTTCACTTCCGGCACCCCTCCAATGACTTCACATCTGGCTCCTGGATGACGTCATTTCCATCCCTCACTACTGACGTCACTTCCTACCAAATAATTTCCGCTTCCTTTCAATGTCTTATTTCCTGCTATCATTCCATAAAAGACCCATGAAGAGACTGCTTGTTGTCAAATATATATTTATCAAATTTTAACTATTGAATCAGTCATCTACAACTACTCAGTCCACTGACATTATACAGGGAATTTCCCCAACCCTTTATTTTTTGTCTCTCTGTCTTATTTCTTCACAGTACAGTGGAACCTCGGTTCACAAACGTCTCGGTACACGTACAACTCGGTTTACGACCAAAAAGTTCGCCAAACTTTTGCCTCGGTTCACGACCACACACTCGGTATGTGAACAAGCCAGTTTCCCTTTCGGTTTGTACATGTTCAGTCTCTCCCTGTGCATTTCCTGTGCAGCGAGCAAGAGAGAGAGAGAGAACAAGAGAGAGAGCAAAAGAGTGCGACACACACACACACAGGCAGCACGCACACACACAGGCAGCACGAGAGAGGTGCGCGTGCACACACACAGGCAGCGAGAGAGAGGCGCGCGCCTCAACACACACAGGCAGCGCGAGAGAGACACGCGCACGCACACACACACAGAGACAGCGGCAGAGAGAGCACGACACACACACACACACACACGCATAGAGGCAGCGCGAGAGGGATCGCGACACACACAGAGGCAGCCCAAGATGCAGACACACAGGCAGCGCGAGAGAGAGCTGGATGCATTAAGGTAGGAAGGCAGTTAAAGAATGCACTGGGCTTAATTTTGTTTTCACTTCTGTTTCCGGCGATCTGTTCGTAGCATGCATTGTTGCAATGTTATTTTTCTTGGTGGTTTATTAAATTACGGATTTTTTTAAATGTTCATTTTTTTCCCTGTGCTTAAAACTCATTAAAAAAGTGCTTTTAGCCAGCAGTTGGTAGCGCTATAGCGCGAACTATTGCAGTGTTAGTTTTCTCTGTTGTTCAAGGTTTTCTCAGTGTTATTCAATGTTTTTACATTTAGTTTACTATTACGCTGTGCATTCTATGGTTTAATTAACTATATTTGTGCTTAAAAACTTTAAAAAAAAATATATTTACATACAGTTCATACGGTCTGGAACGGATTAATTGTATTTACATACAATCCTATGGGGGAAATTGATTCGGTTCACGGTCAAATCGGTTTACGACCAGAGTTTTGGAACGAATTATGGTCGTGAACCGAGGTTCTACTGTATATATATTCCATTTATTGGTAGCTTGTGGCCATTTGTTGTATTTTGTTTGTCATTACTATTCTGTCTGTATCTTTTGTTGTTTGAGGCATGGTAGAACAGTGGTTACCACTGTTGCCTTATAGCTCAGGTCACATTTTTGGCCACAGAAACCAGTCCAGATGCTTCCGTAGGCACTTTTCTTTCATCAAAGTCATTAACGTCTTATAAATGTTACTTTCAGGTTTTACCAGAACATCACAAATGCAAGTAGTGAGAAATGTTTCTCCAAGCTCAGGCTAGTTAAGTATAGGCTCAAATACAAAATGGAAGAGGAAAGTCTAAATCATTTGAGTCTGGTGTCAACTGAAAATGATCTGGTTCAGAAACTGTATGTTAGTGATCTGATCAAGGACTTTGCTGCAAAGAAGTACCGAAAAGTACAATTTTTGTAATCAACCATTTGTCTGTGTCACTGCACAGAATTGCTGATGAAGTGTTTGATATCCCTGCTTTTGTAGGCCTTTGCAATTTGAAAAGTCTATAGTTGACTTTTCAAATCTTGGTTTGTGATGGTTATATGGCCACTTGTTATCTGTGCAGAAATGGCTAACTAAAGATATAAGCTTCAATGTAGCACACTTTGTTTCTCATAATTTCAGAGACTAAGCCCATTTTTTTCTGTTCTTCAGATTTTTGCTATTCATTTTGAAGCTACAACTCGGCAGTAGTCATTTGGTTTACTCTGTGTGTCTCAGAGGCCTTGATGTTGATGTTTTTAGCACTCATATAGCCCAAAAATGCCTTTAGCACAGGGCCTCCCACTCTCCTGACGATACTCACCCCTTTCAGTTGTAACATTTATTTAGTGACCAGTAACAGCGCATTACACGATGAATATACTTGACTTGAGCATTCATAGTTTTCATACTCTTTCTCTGTACGTTTAGCATTCGTTTACTCAAAGGTTCATGCACTTGCTGCTATTCTTTTCTGCACCCTATCGGCCCGTTTCTTCTCTTCTGTCGTCAGCATCTTTTCGCATTAAAACTGATTAAGTCAGTTTTTATGTTGCAATTACTTAGTATGTTTTCCTTAATTTTTCACTTAAGCTGGGACATAAGTATTCAATCTGCCTCGAGAATGATTTAAGATATAAAGAGGTAGGGGAAGTGACAGTGAAGGTGGTAAGGATGAAAATGGCGCCGTATGCATACGCTGCATGGCCACCCTGTGGCATGTGAGTTCTACAATAAAATAACCTTGCAGGTCAATCATCACCCTGAAAGCGGATAGTAGACTTCACCTAGTATATGTGTACTAAATTTCAGGTCAATGGTTTGCAAGCTACAGGTGATTTAAAATCCTGGACAGACAAACGAACAGCCACAATAGCATATTATATATAAAGATAGGTTAACTTAAAACTGTACTAATTTAGAATTCTGAAAGTCATCAACAAATTACTTATATTTTATAATATTCTGTTTGCAATGTTAAAATAATTATGCTTACTAATAATGGAGCCAGAGAGTGGGGATATATTGCTTGTTAAATAGCATATATAAGTAAAAGTTTCACTGTACTCTTTATACATGATATTTATGGCCCTATAAACCTATAATAGTTTTGTTTTACATTCTTATTGATGTTCTTTGTGTTTTGCAGGAGTTTACAAATTAGGCTTGAAATTATACTGAAGTAATTCAGATTGCTAATGTCCATTAAAAAAATAAAAAAATAATAATAATAATAATAATAATAATAATAATAAATGTGTTATTTATAATGGCTTTGTAAGTAAACAGAAGTATTTTATACTGGATATGAGATTCAATTGGGAGCCAATTTTGTTCCCAAAGTGTAAGTTAAAACTCTAGCAGAGTTCTGAACATACTACAATTTGTTTGGAATAGACTTTGGAAGACCATATGATAAGGCATTACAATTGACCAGCATTGAAGTAGTGAAAGCGTGGGCTAAACGTTCAGCATCTACCAATGTCAAAGTTGGCTGAAAGTGGGATAAATTCCTTAGATGATTAAAAGAAGTTTTTACAAGTTATTAATGGGTGGAACAACATAGATAGATAGATAGATAGATAGATAGATAGATAGATAGATAGATA
>JANRMT010062861.1:54493867-54567355 GCA_026402145.1 Polypterus bichir lapradei | reverse complement strand
ATAGATAGATAGATAGATAGATAGATAGATAGATAGATAGATAGATAGATAGATAGATAGATAGATAGATAGATACTTTATTAATCCTAAGGGGAAATTCACATAATCCAGCAGCAGTATACTGATACAAAAAACAATATTAAATTAAATAGTAATAAAAATGCATATAAAAGCAGACAATAACTTTGAGTAATGTTAGCATTTACTCCCCCGGGTGGAATTGAAGAGTCGCATAGTGTGGGTGAGGAATGATCTCCTCAGTCTGTTAGTGGAGCAAAACAGTGACAAAAGTCTGTCACTGAAGCTACTCCTCTGCCTGGAAATGACACTGTTCAGTGGATGCAGTGGATTCTTCATGATTGACAGGAGTTTGCTTGATGCCCATCACTCTGCCACAGATGTTAAACTGTCCAACTTTACTCCTACAATAGAGCCTGCTTTCTTAACAAGTTTGTCCAGGCGTGAGGTGTCTTTCATCTTTATGCTGCCTCCCCAGCACACCACCGCGTAGAAGAGGGCACTTGCATCAACCGTCTGGTAGAACATCTGCAGCATCTTATTGCAGATGTTGAAGGACACCAAATGACAAAGAAAAATCAAATGTAACACCCAGACTTGCACTATTATAGCAAGATGATCCATCTGAGCCAACTGAGACGTATTTACAAGTATTTAAAATTTTGCTTTACTGTTTAATTTTTAAAACTGTTATGACAGTCATCATGCAAGCAGGCAAGAAGAGCAGAAGTTGGAAATAATGTGGATGTTTTTGCATATACAGTATCTGTGTATTATCAGCATAGTGGTGATAGTCCAGGCTATGTGCACAAATAATATGACAAAAGGAAAGAAAACAGATTTTAAATAGTAAAGGCCCCTATACTGCCTTGTGGCATACCCCGAGTAATAGGTGCCACAGGAGATTTATGATGTCCCCATACAAAAAACTGCTGCATGCCCAACAAAAAGCACCTAAACAATCTATAATAGTGCCCGTAATACATTAGAATAAGTGCAAATGTTCAAGCAGTATTGTACAACAAACTGCGTCAAAACAAAACAAGTAAACTCATAGTCATGTCAGCAATCTTCAGCAACTCTTCCACAGCAGTCTCTGCACTGTTACCAGAGCAAGCTCCAGATTGGCGTGGTTACAGCATTTACAGGTATGTGTGGCTGCAGTTGTTTAGCCACAGTATGTTCTAGAACTGATTATTTGGTGGTGAGTCGTAAAAAGAACTGACGATCATTTCTATGTTCTGACACCTTGGATGTTAAATTGGAGTAGCAAGATAAGCCTAGCCAAAAAGAGAAGGAGATGACTTTATTCAATTTAGTCCTAACCCAAGGCCTGGTTTAGGGATAGGAGACGGCATGTGTAGTTAGGAATGTAGTGCATAATGCAGTATTTAAACAGCTTATAAATGGGGTTTTGGGTGGGACTGTGGTGCTTCCACTTAAGAAGTTTGAATTTTGCACCTGGATGTTGTCCATGAGGAGTCTTTGTGTTCTCTGTGTGTGTGTGTTGGGGGTGGGGGGCTCCTTAAGGTATTTTGGTTTTCCTTCCACATTATTAATAAAGTATTTTTTAGGTTTATTCAAAATTCTAAACTGATCTTAAGTGATTGAGTGATCCTGTCTTATTCACAGTGTGAATAGAATGCATCCTGCTCAACCTCAAATTGTACTAAGTGGTTTTAAGAATAATACATTATGTTATGTAAAGGGGGGTTGAGTCATATTTAACTGACTTGGTTGCTAATTGCAGTGAATCAAGGGGCAATCCTTTTCTTGTAAAGCTTATTTATAAAATGAGACGAGTCTTGTTTAAATTCTGGCTTGGTTTACATTTTCTGAGAAGTTCTCCCACTGTATATATTTGTTTTTCTCCACACACTATGGCTTTTCTCTTTCATTTGGAATACATTAAGACTGAGTTATTTGTCAACTCAGTACCGATTAAGTGCATTAGAGTGCCCCATGATAGACTAGGAGTTTATCTAGATGTTACAGTGTAACCTGATGCTCCTGGACTGGACTTCTGCTCCAAGCAACCATAAAATTGGATTAAGAGTGTTCAGTAAATAGATGGATGAACTTGTTGGATGTCACAGAAAGAAATAAAAAGTTTTAAGAAAATGATGCATTCAGAATTGAATTGTTTTCTTTAATTGTAACTCTTGCAAAAACACACTCTTTGACCATCTAAGCAAAACCACAATCAGTATTTTAGCATAAACAATTCCCTCATAATATTAATTTTACAAATTATGTATTTTTCCAAGGCTAAGTAAAAACAAGAAAATCCATACTTTGAAAGATATGGCCACTAATGGCAGAATAAATTCCAGGAGAACAAAACATATGAACAAAATGGTGATTTTGCTGATCCAGTCTTATATATGAAATCAGTAAAAGCGCCCTAAAACTTAATCTATTCAGAATGAACCTTTGAGACTTATCCTAGATTTCATTCCACAGTCTATATAGCTTCTAAAAAATGTTTACATTAAAATGTCTTTAATAGATGAGACTTTTCATTCAATGTAGCACGTTTGCACACTACCCATACAAATATTCTTAATGGCATTATTTTATCTCTGAAATGTAAAGGTGTTTAGCAAAGTGATCTAACTTTACATAAAGCAAGAAAAGCTTTCATATGTCATATATTTGTACAACTGCTGCAGATTTTAAAAAGTGCAAGCTCCTACTCAGCATTGATTTTAATGGATTATCTGCTACATTTAAGGCACATTGTTTGTTCACAACCCATAAAAACATACTAAATGTCATGATTTCTTAAAGTTACAATCATCTGTGCTAAGATTTTTAAGATGGTTAATCAATATAAAATAGGTTTGGTGTGAAAGATTTTATGTCCAGGACTCCAGAAACGGATTGTCAGCATTGGATCAAAAACAACCCATAAGGCACAGCATTGGGGTAGCATTAGAAAGTGTTGTAAGAGTTAAATAGAAAGGAGAGATGAATATAGGGAGTGCACAAATATCTATCTACCTATCATCATCTTCCACTCTGGACCTGACTATACAGGTATTGAATCCTATTTTTTAGGTATGCTGGCATCACTACTCGCTTGCTTCAAAAGACCTATTAAGCACTGCTTTTCTCACCTCCAATTTTTCTTTCTTTAGTCCCTGGACATTTTATTCTTCCAGTTGATCCTTCAGTTATCTCTGTGCCCTATTATATATTTAATCAGCTTCTGGGCACAAGGTAGTTTTACACCCTATAGCTCAGTTGCTTTGGGGATTAGGGTTTGAACTTAATTTTTCTTCAGGTACACCAGTCTAGATCTTTAGAGGCCTCTAGTATCCCTAACAATATAATACAGAACACTACAATATATTTTTATATAGCCCAAAATCACACAAGAAGTGCCGCAATGGGCTTTAATAGGCCCTGCCTTTTGACAGCCCCCCAGCCTTGACTCTCTAAGAAGACAAGAAAAACTCCCAAAAAAAACCCTAGTAGGGAAAAAAATGGAAGAAACCTTGGGAAAGACAGTTCTAAGACAAACCGCTTTCCAGATAGGTTGGGCTTGCAGTGGGTGTCAAAAGGAAGGGTGTCAATACAATACAATACACAGAACAAAACACAAGTAATCCTCAATACAGTATGATAGTAAAATAAAAATATTACTAGTACAGAGCAGAATTTAACAATAGATGATATCACATAATCTGGGTCTGTCTGTCCTCTAACAGCCAGGTAGTTTCAAATTCCTGATTTCTCATCTGTCCTTACTTATTCTATTTAAGGAGACATTCCCTGTAGCTTAGGTGGGCACTGCACATTTCCGCTCAGGCTGCAATTCCATCAAAACACTGATAGTACCATTTCCTATTGCTTTTCTGGGATACCTGATGCACATACAGAGAGCACTGCTTCTGTCAATGTTGCACTATTTCTCCTTTGCAGAACTTTCATTTAAATTACCTGCACCATCCAGCTTGGACCTTCAATCAGCTTTCACAGTTCAAGTATTTATTGACAAGTTACTGTATACAACAAATTACTTAAAATCATGACTAAAATTAGATGCCTTGGTGACATCTAATACAAATAATAAAAATGTCTCATGATAAAGATCATCACAGTGCGTATCAGGGTTAATAAGATATCTGAGAAGACAATAAACATATGTCAGAGTGAGTCAAAGGTCATTTACATATGTAATGGACTACTGCAAGTCCACAACAGTGAATATGCAAGTCACCCTTCAGTAATGGCATCATCATAAATAAAAGTCAACTGCCACTTCTTAGCTGATAAAAAGGTGCATCAGTTATCTTGAGATATACCTGATCATTGGTTGGACTAGTAAGACGATACCAGGGTTCTGAATCTAGCCATACCAATCAGCAGTAGTGAGAGTGTGATTGCTACCTAAGGTTTATTCGTTGTCCGTAAGTGCTATTTCCATATACAGCTGTTCTCCAATGCTGCATCTGGCTTTCTTCCATGCAGCTCCACATGCTCACATATGACTCGCACATTGCCTGCCTTCACTTCACACTGCTCATTTATGGTCAGAGATAACACCATCTGTGCTTACTTTCCCAAGTTCTGTAAGCAAATACAAACCAGGTTCTTTACAAATACTCAGCCTCCTCCATGCACCCAGGCCAATGGATTCTAGAAGCTCTGAAGCACCTATAAAATTATTTGTAGGTAAGTGCTCTCTATTGTATCCATGCCTCTCTCTTTCCATTACTCTGCATCAGAGTAAATTCTCCCATGCTTTTGCACATGGAGAAAATCAATGCAGATGAGGTGAAAATGCATGAGAATGGCACAGATTTCACTGGTTGTAAAACAGTTTGATTAGCAAATTTTTTTCCAAACCGAAAGCTAAATGCAAATGTAATTTCAGGAGAATTCCACCAGGCCTCAGTGAAAATCTCATTGACTCATAGGGGATCATAGAATTTTAATAGCTGCCCAGCTCCAAGTCACATTAGCTCCTTGAAGAAACTGCTTTCCCCATTTATAATTAGAAGAAAACAATGGCAAGCAAAAGAGGATAATCTGTAACCACTGTAACCAAGTATATTATTAGAATTACTATGTTGACATTAATTCTAACCAGTAAAAGCTTATATTTAAATGTTGGTAGTATGACTAGAAAAGGGAGAAATTTAGCTGATATGATGGAGAAAAGGAGGGCTGATATATTGTGTAAGCAAGAGACCAGATGGAAGGGGAATAAGGCCATGTGTATCGGAGGCAGGTTCAAATTGTTCTACCATGGTGTGGATCAGAGGAGAAGTGGGGTAGGGGCTCAAGAGTGTTTTGGAGGTGAAAACTGTTTCAGAAAGAGTGTTGATTATGAAACTGGAAATTGAAGGTGTGATGATAAATCTTATTAGTGCATATGCCCTGCAAGTTGTGTGTGCGATGGGTAAGAAAGAAGATTTCTGGAGTGAGCTGGATGAAGTGGTGGAGAGTGTACCCAAGGGAGAGAAAGTGGTGATTGGAGCAGATTTCAATCGACATTATGGTGAGGGAAACCAAGGGGATGAGGAGGTGATGGGTAGGTATGGTGTTAAGGAAAGAAATGCAGAATGTCAGATGATAGAGGATTTTGCAAAAAGGTTGAACATGGCTATGGAGAATATGTATTTTAAGAAGAGGTAAAAACACAGGGTGATATACTAGATTAAGGAAGATGCACACAGGTGGATTATATCCTATTCAGGAGGGTCAGACTGAAGGAGACTGGAAACTACAAAGTAGTGGCAGGGAAAAGCAAAGTTAGGCAGCATAGGATGGTGATCTGAAGGATGTCGTTGGAGAACAAAAAGAGGAGGAGAGTAAGGGCAGAGCCATGGATGAAATAGTGGAAGTTAAAAATAGAATACTGTAAGGTGGAGTTCAGGGAAGAGGTTAGACAGGCACTAGGTGGCAGTGAAGAGTTACCAGATAGCTGGGCAACTAATTAAGAAGGGAGGTGATGAGTGGTGAGCAACAGTATGGTTTCATGTCAGGAAAGAGCACTACAGATGTGATGTTTGCTCTGAGGGTGTTGATTGAGAAGTATAAAGAAGGCCAAAAGGTGCCTAGAGAGTAGTTGTGGTATTTATATGAGAAAGTTGGGATTGGCAACGAAATATGTAAGAGAGGTACAGAATATGTACAAGGGAAATGAGACAGTGATGAGGTCTGTGGTAGGAGTGACAGATGTATTTAAGGCTTAGGTGGAATTACATCAGGTATTGACCCTGAGCCCTTTGTTTTTTGCAGTGGTGATGTACAGGTTGACAGAGAAGATTAGACAGAAGTCCCCATGGACTATGATGTTTGCAGATGACATTGTGATCTTTAATGAGAGTAGGGAGCAGGTTGAGGAGACCCTAGAGAGGTGGCGATACTCTCTGGAGAGGAGAGGAATGAAGGCAGTAGGAACAAGACAAAATACATTTGTGTAAACAAGGGGGAGGACAGAAGAATGGTGAGGATGTAGGTAGTAGAGTTGGTGAAGGTGGATCAGTTTAAATACTTGAGGTAAACAGTACAGAGTAATGGGGAGTGTGGAAAAGAAGTGAAGAAGAGAGTGCAGGCGAGGTGGAGTCGGTGGAGAAGTGTGTCAGGAGTGATTTGTGATAGACGGGTAAAGGCAAGAGTGAAAGGGAAGGCTTACAAGATGGTAGTGAGACCAAGCTATGTTATATGGATTAGAGATGGTGGCACTAACAAAATGACAGGAGACACAGCTGGAGGAGGCAGAGTTAAAGATGTTAAGATTTGCACTGGGTGTGATGAGGATGAATTAAGAATGAGTACATTAGAAGGTCAGCTCTGGTTGTACGGTTTAGAGACAAAGCCAGAGAGGGGAGATTGTATTGGTTTGGACATGTGCACAGGAGAGATGCTGGGTATTTTGGGAGAAGGATGGTAGGAATGGAACTGCCAGGCAAGAGGAAAAGAGGAAGGCCTAAGAGGAGGTTTATGGATTTGGTGAGAGAGGACATGCAATTGGTGGGTGTGACAGAGCAAGTTACAGATGACAGGAAGATATGGAAACAGATGATCCACTGTGGTGACCCCTAACAGGAGCAGCCGAAAGAAGAAGAAAGAAAAGCTTAAGTTTTATACTCATGTCCAGTGTACCAGAAAACCTTTCTGCTGAAGCACTCTGCTGCGTCTTGGAACTGGATTACACTTATCAGCTGAGCTGATACAATGTTATAAGGAAATTGAAATATTTGAAAACTACTTGACTTGCTCTGCTGAAGACTTGTGCAACCAACCTTGTAGTGATTCATAAACAAGTTGATTATATTATTAGATTGTATAATTTCCCACTCTTTAGAACATTAGAACAAAGCTCACCAGTCCTGTCCACTTATTTCTTCCAAAAAACATCAAGTTGAGTTTTGAAAGTCCCTAACGACTAACTGTCTACCACACTACTTGGTAGCTTATTCCAAGTGTCTATTGTTCTTTGTTTGAAGAAAAACTTCCTAATGTTTGTGCGAAATTTACCCTTAACAAGTTTCCAACTATGTCCATGTGTTCTTGATGATCTCATTTTAAAATAACAGTCTTGATCCACTGTACTTATTCCTTTCATAATTTTAAACACTTCAATCATGTCACCTCTTAATCTTCTTTTGCTTAAACTGTATAGACTCAGCTCTTTTAATCTTTCCTCATAATTCAACCCCTGTAGCCCTAGAATCAGCCTAGTCACTCTTCTCTGGACCTTTTCTAGTGCTGCTATGTCCTTTTTGTAGCCCGGAGACCAAAACTGCACACAGTACTCCAGATGAGGCCTCACTAGTGCATTATACAGCATGAGCATAACCTCCTTGGACTTGTACACTCTATATAACCTAACATTCTGTTTGCCTTCTTAATGGCTTCTGAACACTGTCTGAAAGTTGATAGCTTAGAGTCCATCCACTATGACTTCTAAATCCATCTCATAAGGTGTTCTCTCAATTTTCTGACCACCCATTGTGTATTCAAACCTAACATTTTTACTTCCGAGGTGGAATACTTTACATTTACTGACATTAAATTTCATCTGCCACAAATCTGTCCAAGCCTGTATGCTATCCAAGTCCTTTTGTAATGATATAACGGATTCCAAATTATCTGCCAATTCACCTATCTTGGTATTATCTGCAAACTTAGCCAGCTTGTTACTTATATTCCTATCTAAATCATTTATATATATATTAAAAATAGCAGCGGCCCTAGCACTGATCCCTGTGGAACAACACTCTTAATATCAGCCAGTTCTGATAAGGTTCCTCACACCATCACCATCATCAAATATTATTTGAAAACGAACAGTGTCAGATCAGCTGTAAATGTATGGTATTTCTAAAAGTTAGCCTTTTTTTTCAGTTTTATTCTCTCAGTCATATTCACGCTCTCCCTCGCAAGGTCTTACTCTAACTAACAGCGCCAGTATAAATTCACACCCGATCTGATGCTGATGTTCATTTTCAAATAATACTGCATTAGTGCGACAATGTTTTCTGATTGGTACTTTTCAGGTCATCAAATGATTTCTATAAAAATGCCCCATATATTTGTCTCTTTGTTTTTTGCCTGGTGCTGCGCTGACATTGTGCACCAGAAGGCGTGATCTTATTCAGTGCCAGCAGAAGCACGCGGGTGACCGGTTGCTGTGTGCTATAACATGCTTGACTGGGTAGCGATCAACGCACATATACTGTATAAGGCATGCACAAGGCCACTGAGAAAAGAAGAGTGTTCTTTGCTCACCTTGCAGAGGAACTTCAACATTGCTTCTTACAAGAAAAGGCGATTGATAAGAAGAGGGTTCTTCGCTCACCTTCCAGAGGAACTTCATCGTCGCTTCTTACAAGAAAAGGCGATGGATAAGAAGAGTGTTCTTTGTTCACCTTGCAGAGGAACTTCGTCGTCGCTTCTTACAAGAAAAGGCGATGGATAAAGCAAAAGAGGATGCAACATCGACAAGCTTCTGTTCCAAGACAGCCGTTTCAACCAGCCCCTTCAGTATAATAGGAACCAGAGCACAGAGAGAAGTGTGTACATTGCAACAGGTACACATGTCGTAAATGTAGGAAGGACGGTCCTTGGGTGTGTGTGAACTGTTAACATTTTAATCTGATGATTGCATATAGTGCAGAAATGACCTCCCTGTACTATTCTTTCCTCTGCATGTCCTGGAGTACAAAAGAAACAGCACCATGCCCCAAAATGTAGAGGCTGCATGGGCCAGGTCAAAAAAAACCAAAAACATAGTCACTGATTACAAGCGCAAGAAGGTATGCGAATGAATATGAATAATATGAATAATGTTGCATCAGTTCCACAATGTTTTCCAAAATGTACTATACAGGTCATAAAATGAATAATTCCAAATATCATATATACCTGTGTCTCTGTTTTTTGTCAGTGTGGCTTTGACATCATGGACCATAAGGTGCATACTAATTCAGTGTGAGCAGGAACACTCAATAAAACTGAATAAAAAAAAATTCAAGTGACAGTGAGAAGAAGGCAGATTCACCAGTGTTTGTGTGTCAGCTTTTATCCTTCCAGATCAGAGAATTTCCAGTTCCATTGTCTCAAAACACTACTCACATCTACAGTTATTCCCAGTTTCAAATAAAAAGTAACCGCGTCAGATCTGGCGCGGGGGTGAGTGTTGTATCGTGATCGTGACTGAGATAATAGAAGTGAAAAAAAAACGCTAACTTTTACAATTACTATAAATTTACACTGGCATTTACAGACACAAATCAAATGTATGTTTTTATTGTATAATATTAGCAATAAGGGTAGCTCACTACTCAAAACGATAAATTTGCCGAGGAGCTGGTTTTAAACTCACGACCTCTGGATAATAAATCGGCAATTCCAACCGCTGCAACACGGAAGCTGTCATATTGCACTTGTACCTTTTGTGAAAGTGTTTATTTGATATTTGGCCTTCATCCTTCACACATTATGCAGTCCATGTCTACATTTTGTCATTTATTACTAAAACATGAAAAATGTTTCTGTTTTAACGATGTGTTTACATAGATTGTTATAGACACAAAACACATATCAAATTATTTCCCTTTACATTTCTGGGCAGCTCACTCCCAGATAATCAATCAAGGCAGGAATTGGGAGAACTTCTTGCCCGTTCTGAGGCATTGGGGAGATGGTATAGCAGGCTGCTTGGGCTTATCGACACATTAAGAAGACAAAAGACGCTGACGGAGAGGTGCAAAGGGATTTAAGGTGGGCGGAATTTACACGTTTTTTTGTTGGCTCTGTTAATTGATTTTGTACAACACCATGAACATTACAACTGATATTTTTTCAAAAACTAAAAGTCAGTAATATTTATTGAGTTGATATGAATCATGTTGGTATGTTGGTGATGTGATGCAACATGGATCCAGTATTCTGTGTTTGAAATCAGTGCTTGGTTGTTTTCCACCCACAGATATCAGATATGTGTATTAAATCAATTGATCATTTTAAAATTGGCCCCATATCAGTGTGGGTGCGTGAATGAATGGACTCTAAAACGGACTGATGCCCCATGACCTGGCTTCTTTCAGGTTAAGCTGTAGCCCCATGACCCTGAATTTGAATTAAAGCAGGTTTATGAATATTATGATTTGTTGTGATATTCACTAGCTATTTTTTACACTACTAGAGTGGCATTAGCTATTGTCTGACCAGAAACTCTCACACAATTATTAGTTATCATTCACCCCAATGTGCTGCCAAATATATTCATGCATCATTAGGAGTTAAAAGGCTTTCAACTTAGTTTGATAACCTCTGATCTATAATAAAATAGACATTAATGGACAAAAAACTATTATAAGTTGTTATTTTGTAAGCATCAGAGGCAATTACATTTATAATAATTAAGGAATCACTCTGGGGAAAAAAGACCTTTTCAAATTTTGGGATGTCTTTCATGAGAAGCAATTAGAGTCACATAAGTGCTGTTATTATTTTAGAACATTAGGTAGAGGTCAAAATATAGATGGTACATTCATTTTAATATTATTAGATGGTTAGGAATTCTAAAATGGCTTTTTTAATTCTGCTCTTTTCTCATGCCAAAGTCCTATAGTAGTGTGATGATATTCTAAATATTGCAGTTTTATCTTGCAGGACACTTGAATACACCTTCCTTTCCTTATACTGCACAAATAATAGCTCATTATTAAAGATTTTTTATACGTTGAGAAATTTTCCATTGTGCATAATTATGACAAATGATTTCACTTAACGAAAGGTAAATTTTGCACTGTTATCTACAAGAATTCTGCTGTTCACCTGGATAAATATGGCTGTGAGAAATCCAATTAGTAAATTCACTCAAAAGTGCCACATTAGTTTTTAATTTATCTCTTAGAATTGGATAGGTATCATTATACAAGATTAATTAGGCACATGAATCCTTTAAATGAGCTAAAAATCAAGATTTCCTTGTTTTGACACATCTTTTACAACTTGTTATCTTTGCCTGGTGCCAAAAGGTCCTACAGCAAGTTGTGCACAAGAATGGTTTTGCCTTTAAGAATGTATTGATTTTTTGGGGGGTTGGGTACTTGGGGAGTGTCTGTTTAGTGTTTAGAACTATGAAATATTATGATAAATGTTAAATAAAGTACATATTGATCTTGCTGTGGTACTCTAGATTTGAGATCACTACTGATTCTCACAGTCTGCTGGCTTTTCTTACCATCTGCCACCCTTTGTTTGTTTCATTCACTGAAGCAGGTAGGGCATCCTGAAATTTACTAAAAATAAAGAAAAAACTTTTCATTATCTGAGCTAGAGCTCAGCAGTATAAGTCTTTATAAGCCCACTCTTTGTGCATAGCGTTTGAAAATATTTTCTCATCCAAATCTGAAATCATATGATCTATATTGAATAAAAAATAGTGCAAGGAAGAAGTTATTTTATACTTTTTATATTGTAGATTATTTTATTACTGTTTCATTTTATTTTACACATATTTTTGGTAACCTGTTCATATTAACAAACTGCTTATTCTACCAGTGGGTTGTGGAAATGCAGATGTCCTTGCATTAATGAGTGCAAAGCAGGAATCAACAGAAGAGGAGACATTTACTCACGATTTCACCTACAACCAAGGTAGCAAACTTCGCACCACCACTCATACTATACCAGCCCACAACTGCCAATTAAACTAACCTACATAACATCCTAAAACTCATTTAATCCAGTTGAGGGTCATGATGGGAGTTTGGTATCCTGACAGCACTGGGTGCAGGTGGAAAACAGTCTGGGATGTGGCACCACTCCATTACAGGGCCCACTCACATATACTGTACAGAAGCCAATGTGCAATAATCAACCTAACTAGTATATTTTAGGAATGTTGCAAGAAAACCGAGGCAGACATGGGCAGACTATACAAACTGGATGGATGTTGGATCCATGTGGCAGCTGCACTAATCACTGTATCGTACCTTATAATGTGGAAAAAACAGACAGCACAGAAAATTCCACATAGATGAAGGAAGAACAAGTGCACTCTGTGTACATTATTGTTATACAATATGAAATCACTTTGGATTTAATTTGGCTTTTTAGTCACTGATCAACAGAAAAAGTCTGTTTAATGTCAAAGTGAAAACAGATCTCTGCAAAGTGGTCTAAATTAATTACAAGTATAAAAAGATGCAATAATTGCTCACATAAGTATTCATTGACTTTTTAAATGACACTCCTAAATCATCACCGGTGCAGCCAATTGGTTTTAGAAGTCACATCATTAGTTACATGGAGAGCACCTGTCTGCAGTCAAGGTGTATCAACGGCATGTAGTGTTAATGCACCTATTCGATAAGATCCAACTTGTGGCTAGTCAAAATCATGGCCTAACCTAAACAATAAAGACAAAAGAACACTCAAAGCAAGTCAGGGAAGAGGTGATTGAAAAGCACAAGTAAACGAATATCCACTGGAGTCCATATAAATCAGTCTTTAAGAATTGGATGGAGTATAGAATAGCTGTAAATCTGCCTAAAGCAGGCTATCCTGAAAAAGTGAGTAATCGTGCAAGAAGAAGACTAGTAAGGGAGGCCTATGATACATCTGAAAGAGTTACAATCTACAGAAGCTGAGACTGGAGAGAATGTGCAGACAATAAGTATTGCCCGAGTGCTTCTCCAGTAACATTATGAGAGAATGTTAAAGAGAAAGGTACTTCTAAAAAACACACACACAGAGTGTGGCAGAAGGCATAAAGGAGATTCTGAAGTCAGCTGAAAGAAGGTTCTACAGTCTGATGATACTAACATTGAGGTTTCAGCCATGTTTGGTATAAGCAAAACACTGCACATTAGTAAATTACATTTATCACACCATCCCGCTGTAATGCATGGTGGTGGTAGCAGGCCCTGGAATGCTTGTGAGGATATATAAAATGATACAGCAAAATACAGGGAACTCCTGGAGGAAAACCTGATGCACTGTGCCAGAAATCTGTGCCTTGGGAGGTTTGTTTTCCACCAAGATGACTCCAAGAATAAAGTCAAAGCTACACAGGAGTGGTTTAAAAATAAAGTAAATGTCCTGGAGTCGTTGAGTTCAGATCTTAATCCAGTAGAGACTCCAGGCTGAAATTGCTGCCAAATGTACCCTTACTAAATACTGACATGAAGTGAAGAATACTTCTGTCTTCAGTTATTACAGATTTTGTATTTGTAACTAATTTAGACCGCTTTGCAGTGATCTCATTTCAATTTAACATTAAATAGTCTTTTTCTGTTAATCAGTGTTAAAAAAGCCAAATTAAATCCACTGTAATTCAATTAGGTACAGCAATGAAATGTGAAAACTTACAAGAGGTCACTGTGTAACAAACCCCTATAGTAACAAGGTTTACCACTCAATAATAAACACCCATTTGAAAATTGTGCGAGTAAATAAATACAAGTAATTTGCTGACTAAGGCTTATTGCTACTTGTAACCACCACTAGACCCCAGTTTCCCATATTTATAACCCATCAAAAAAAAGAAACTGAAGACTGCTGAGGTACTAATCGGGTAGTATTAAGCATTATCTGATATTATTATTCCAAATGCAGACATGACAAAGAAGACTGACACAAACATCGCTATATACAATACATTAAACACAAAATGTTATTTCTTCCCTCTTTGAGTCTTTTATAAAGTCCCTGTTAAAGAAAGGATCCTAATACCTCCATGATAAAAGAAAATAGGCACCGTAACCCCTGTCACCAAGAATTTCAATTTTACCATTTACTTTTAAAGTGGAGCTTCAGATCATGTAATCAGGATTGTCCCTATAGTTCAGAGAAGCACAATTTTATGTGCTTTTTAATCAACTGATGCTATGGACGTTTTCTTCTCCGAAACCTGAGTATAGAATAACTTTGGATTTGGCTAGACACTCTTCATGGTGTTATCCTTTCTTCTTTTCGTTCTCTTTAATGCTCCTTATTTCAAAAGGAAAGATCTCAAGCCATGACTTTCACGTTACCAATGCATTCTGATTAGGTTAGGTCAATATCTTTTCTGGAGTAAAATCCCAGCCTAAGAGTATGCCAGCTAACTGGCAAATCAGTGTCGCTATTCACAACATTCAGTGACAATGCGACAAGGACATATTTACACAGACACTCAAATACCAAATGTGGCACCTCTACAATTGTACATGTATTTATGTATATGTATATGTGTACTGTACAGTTTGTCTCATTTCATATTGAATGCTACTGTTTACCTTGGCAGATGCTGCTGCAATTAAGCACCACAGAGCAAACATGCTTACTAACCCAAAGGCTATTTAACTTTGCTAATTACCCAAGAAGTGCACCTTTCAACTATGGGAAGGGATTAGCAGTCCTCTGTGCAGAGCTCACATGAGCAGCAGCAGAATGTGCAAACACTTGCCAGGGTGCATCTCAGGTCAACTTCACAATATTGACCATCTCCCTATAGAATCTAGCTCTACCAATGCTGTTTAACAGAACATGGATATACATCCTTATAAAACTTTATCCAGTAACAGTTTTCATTTTTTAAATAATTTTACACAACCTGCAAAAATAAATGTGCATAATGGTGTCATATGTCTATATGTATATATTTTTGTTAATTCCTTAAACCAATTCCAAGATATTGTTCACACTTTTTTATAGTTTGGATCTTCATTGTTACTTAAAAACTAATAAATTACTTCTTTGAATGATACCCAAGCCCCTGGCTCCAGATTGTTCATAGCACCATGAAATTCTGCATGAGAAATTAGTTTTCTAATGTCTAATGCCCTCTTTCAATTTAGGATCAGACACATCCAGAAACATTTGGTACCAATGCATAATACAGGCTCCATCTTTCTATAGGGCTGTGACAAACTGCTTCATTAAGCCAAGTTTAATATGGCAGACACACTTTATCTGGATCCACCAAGTTAGATCTGATGAAATCTTTGTAGCTTTTTCCCAGCTGGCTCCATGTAAATTCTTGACTCTGCTGTACCACTCACAGAGAAAACATGACATGGGAAATATGTATGCCCTGACTGATGAAACAGTAAGATACAAACTTCTTCACATATGTACCAATGAAGTTCACTGTAGTGAATTTTTATTAAAAAAATAGCTGTTATACTTTACACATCAATTTTAACATTTTTGAAAATATTAAATTTAAAAAAAATAATTAAAATAATATTTAATTGTAGTGAGAAAATAATAAAAAAATAATTGACAGCTAAAAAATGTGCTTTGTGAAGAAATGTAACATGATGAGAAAAATGTGTTTGTTTTTAAAATTCTGAGCCAATGTAGGCCAAAGCCAGCCAGTAGATTTTGGGGTAAGCTACAGAAGGTCCAGCCTGTTTCTTTTGGGTCTTTTTTGGGCCTCACACCCTTTTCAACATATCTGTGATTCTGCATGAAAGCAATAACTAACACTGGACATTCATTGTTACTCCAGCTGATTTATCCCTTCAGTGTCTCCTGCCTGGCTTTCAACAGATTAGTCCAACATATTAAATAATCTAAAAAGTTAATCAACAAAATGCATCCTTGGACTTAGTCTTTATATGCAATTCACAGTATGTGGTTAGTGTAGAAACAGACGGGCACTATTCCAAAACTGCACAAACTAGGTAGGCAATCTTGTTCTTATCTTTCCTGGTCTACCCTTCAGGGTTTTAGAACATTAGAAGGCTATTTTGTAGACTTGGATACTTCATGATGAGAATTACTACATTTCTATTGATTATTTCTTATTATTTCTTATTTCAATTACAATGACTTGTGACTGGTTGGTAGGTGTTTTTGTAGGTGTTCACACTGTGTGGAATCAGCTGAATGAAGCAAACTCTTACAAGCTTGTTGTAGGGCTTATGTTTTAAATTTTGTTATAATTATGCCCAGTATATCTACACAACAATTAAGGTAATGAGTATGACACATCCCATTCAACTGTCTTTGATTGAAAACTTTTTAGTAAAATTTAAAGTAAAAACAGTTCACACAAAAATAAAGAAAAAAAAGATAATACAAACAAGGAATGCTCTTGTATAAGATGCTTCTGTTTAAGGGTTACATATCTTGTTTTTTTTTTCTGTTCATTACCACACATGTACTTATACATATGACATGCTGTCATACATCAGTATATATGGTAAGAAAACTATATGCTATATTTTCTATTTGTAAGCAAATCTAACAGTCCATGCTTTTATGTTCCTGACTAATTATCATTTTGTCATTTCACATATTTGTGAGAAAGTTCTATTACAGTTTTTACAGGGGTAAAAGATTATACCATTACCTAACTATGTGAAACTTATATTCTATTCAAATTAAGCAAACACTTTATTTGAATTCTAACATTAAAAATACATTTCAAGGGATGGGGGTTAAGTTGTTTTTTTTGTAAAAATTGATTTATTTGGAATGATTACAATAAAATTAATAAAATTAAAAAAAAATACATTTCTAAGATTAATTCTTACACCAAAGCAAGCAGGTCAAAACCTAAGGAAAAACCCTTCCCAATAGCATTGGTTAATTTATTTTATAATATTATTTAATAAATGAAATAAAGAATTCAACCATTAATGATCCAATAATAATATATGTAATCACAGACCAAAAAGCCTATTTAAATAAAAAAAAAGAAAAAGTACTTAATTAAAAAAATAATTTATAACAGCACATAAAAGAAATAATAAAAAATAGTAAGTAGAAAAAGAGGAGCTATTATGTCAAAATAAAGTATCTAAAAGAGAATTTAAAATATAAATGAAAAAACATAAAACAGACTAAAAACCTAAATAAAAAAAATAAGTCCATATATGGAAACTAAAATAATCTTAAACCTAAATGTCTCTAATATACTTGAATATAGCTAAGTAAACAGAAAGGAATAAGCACAAAGAAGGGCAAAGAATACAGCAGCTAACATTTAACTGTTGAGGTAAGTTAAGGACCTTTTTAGCTCTCTCAGGTAACTGGTCCTAAATGGCGGTAGCCAATGAGATTCCTAACTGCAGATACTACAACAGACATGATTTAGGTTAAGGGAGCTGGGTAAAACAATAAACACGAAAACAAAACAAAAGTAGAACAATAATAACACTTATGGTGCCTTATTAGTATTTTCATTTTTTGCATTTCTCTAACGCACACACAGTTAGCAGGACAACACATTTTATGAAAACAATAAATAACAACAAAGTTCTGGAAAGTGGCTGGTAGAACTAATTAACACTAGAATTCCTGAAGCCTACGAAAAACATGTATCGACACGGGGATGCTCAAAGAGTACATTTGTACTGAAATGACTATAGTTGCAGGTGGAAACTCCACGTAACTGTTGTTACAGTCCAGCCTTTGTCCAGAAACGGTTTCATAAACTTTATGACCTTAGTCTTGGAAGGTTTTTCCCGTGTGGTAATTGGGATCTTTTCCTGTACAAGATCAAATACAGTTGCGTAGAGTGTGAAAGGAGCTTCAACTTGCAGCTAAATTCACTTCAGTACACATGTACTCTGTGAGCATACCTGTGTCAATCAAACATAGTAAGCTCTGCAGTTTCCTTGTAACTTTATGTTGTAGGAAGATAAGTAAATAAATCAAGGTAAATAACCTTCGATCTGGCTTTTATATAAGTAACATATAAATGTTTTTATATAAAGACCATCACAAAACATAATCACAAAATGGACTTTGCATGATACCTTGGTGAGCTCTGTAAGCAGGACAGGTATAAGGCAAACTGACTGGCAGGATGTCCTTTTGCTGCATCCAAATGGTGCCATCTTTCGCCTTTACGCCTGGTGCAGCTACGTTGTCCTTATATGTGAGTGGACGTTTCTTGCAGGGAGGGCTTCTGCTCTCTTTCTCCAATGTAGAACCCTCATTCTCGTCTGAGTGCACCTCTGTTATAGCACGTCTTCATTTGAAAACAGCAGTGTCAGATCAGGGGGAGCATGAACGAGACTGAGAGAATAAAACTGAATTAAAAAAAAACAAAAAAACGCTAACTTTTGCAAGTACCATACATTTACACCGGCTGTTACAGATTCAAATCAAATGTATGTTTTTATTGTATAATAGTAACAATAAGAGCAGCTCACTACTCAAAACGTTAATTCAGAGAAGCAACCAGGATCAAACCTGTTGATTACAAGTTAGCAGTTCTTACCGCTGTACTACCAAAGCAGTCATGTCAATGAACTACACTAACCTGATTTCTTTTTCTTTGATTATATTCTTGAATAAAAACGATCTTGTTTTGTTATACTTGCACCTTTTGTGAAAGAGTTTACTTGCTATTTGGACTTCAGTCTTCACACATTATCAACTTTATGTCAACCTTTTGTCATTAGTACTAAAACATGAAAAAGTTCATTTTTTGGGTATGTGTTCAACATTTCTTGCATTTCCTGAAATCCCACACTTACATAGATCTTTGTAGACACAAAACACATGAAATGCATGTGTTCCAGAAAACAATGTATTATTTACCCTATACAGCTCCAGTTACCTTACTACCAGATAAACAAGGCTTGAGCTAGGAGAGTGTTCTGCCCTTTCTGCAGCGGTGGGGGGATGGGATAGCAGGCTGCTTGCTGCTTGTGCTTATCAACACATTTACAACACAAAAGAGGCTGAATGGAAAAGTGCGAAGGGATTTAAGGTAACAACGACAACACAAACATTTATTTATATAGCACATTTTCATACAAAAATGTAGCTCAAAGTGCTTTACATAATGAAGAATAGAAAAATACAAGACACAGTAAGAAAATAAAATAAGTCATTAATTAACATAGAATAAGAGTAATGTCCGATGACCAGGGTGGACAGAAAAAACAAAAAAACTCCAGACGGCTGGAGAAAAAAAATAAAATCTGCAGGGATTCCAGACCATGAGACCACCCAGTCCCCTCTGGGCATTCTACCCAACATAAATGAAACAGTCCTCTTTGTATTTAGGGTTCTCACGGAAGGACTTGATGATGATGGTCATGTAGACTTCTGGCTTTTAGTCCATCAATGTTGGAGCATCATGATGGTTTGAGTAGGTGGTGGTTGCACAGGCCACCACCACAAAAAAACCAGAAAAAGAAACAGAAGAGAGAGTAGGGGTCAGTACGGATTTTAGAGCAACCATTAATAGTTATTATAATGAATTGAACATACAGAGTATCAGGATTAAATTAAAGTGAAGTTATGAGAAGGCTGTGTTAAAGTAATGTGTTTTCAGCAGTTTTTTAAAGTGCTCCACTGTATTTGCCTGGCGAATTCCTATTGGCAGGCTATTCCAGATTTTAGGTGCATAACAGCAGAAGGCCACCTCACCACTTCTTTTAGTTTTGTTTTTGGAATTCTAAGAAGACACTCATTTGAGGATCTAAGGTTACGATTTGGAATATAGGGTGTCAGACATTCCGATATATAAGATGGAGCGAGATTATTTAAAGCTTTATAAACCATAAGCAGAATTTTAAAGTAAATTCTGAAAGACACAGGTAACCAGTGTAGTGACATCAAAACTGGACAAATGTGTTTGGATTTTCTTTTCTTAGTTAGAATTCTAGCAGCTGCATTCTGCACTTGTTGCAAACGATTTATGCCTTTTTTGGGTAGTCCTGAGAGGAGTGCGTTACAGTAATCTAGTCGACTGAAAACAAAAGTGTGAATTAATTTCTCAGCATCTTTCAATGATATAAGAGGTCTAACTTTTGCTATGTTTCTTAAGTGAAAAAATGCTGTCCTAGTGGTCTGATGAATATGCGATTTAAAATTCAGGTTACAGACAACAGTTACCCCTAAGTTTTTTACTTCCGTCTTAACTTTTAATCCTAATGCATCAAGTTTATTTCTGATAACCTCATTGAATCCATTTTTGCCGATCACTAAAATTTCAGTTTTCTCTTTATTTAGCTTGAGAAAATTACTATTCATCCATTTAGAAATATCAGTAAGACATTGTGTTAGTGAATCGAGAGAGTCGGTGTCATCAGGTGCTATTGATAAGTACAGCTGTGTGTCATCAGCATAGCTGTGGTAACTCACGTTGTGCCTGAGATAATCTGACCTAACAGAAGCATATAGATAGATTGAGAAGAGCAGCAGACCAAGGATAGAGCCTTGTGGAACACCATATAGCATATCATGTGTCTTTGAGTTGTGATTACCACAACTAACAAAGAATTTTCTCCCTGCCAGGTAGGATTCAAACCAATTTAAGACACTGCCAGAAAGGCACACCCATTGACTAAGTCGATTTCTAAGAATATTGTGATCAATGGTGTCAAATGTGGCACTCAGATCGAGGAGGATGAGAACAGATAAATGACCTCTGTCTGCATTTACCCACAAGTCATTTACTACTTTAACGAGTGCAGTTTCTGTGCTGTGATTTGTTCTAAAACCTGACTGAAATTTATCAAGAATAGCATGTTTTTTGAGGTGGTCATTTAACTGCATAATGACTGCCTTCTCTAGAATTTTACTTAAGAAGGGCAGGTTAGAGATGGGTCTAAAATTTTCAAAAGCAGAGGGGTCAAGATTATTTTTCTTGAGTAGGGGTTTAACTACAGCAGTCTTAAGACAGTCTGAGAAGACCCCCGTATTTAAAGATGAATTTACTATGTCAAGAATATTATCAATTAGCACGCCTTATACTGTACTTCCTTGAAAAACCTTGTTGGTATTGGGTCAAGGACGCAGGTGGAGGGTCTCAGTTGAGAGATTACTTTATGTAAATCAGGTAAATCTATCCTGGTGAAAGAATTTAATTTGTTTATAATGGAGTACTGGGGCTTAGGAGGATCCGCAGTGTTGGGGAGATGTACTATGTTATTTCTAATATCATTAATTTTTTGATTGAAAAATACAGGAATAGCCTCACAGGTTACACTGGAAGTATTTTGGAGGCATTCCTTTGTGTTACCTGGGTTTAACAGACGATCAGTCGTAGAAAATAAGACTCTAGGATTACAAGCATTGTTATTTATAATCTTAGAGAAATAACAGAGCCTTTCTAGATGGACTGTGTTATTGTATTCTGTTATTTTAACCTTCAATACCTCATAGTGGATAGTTAGTTTAGTTTTCCTCCATTTGCGCTCAGCTCTACGACATGTTCTTTTTAAATCAGACACTCTTTGGGTCTTCCATGGAATAAAAATGCTAGAAGATTTTTTAACTGTCTTTTCAGGTGCAACTATGTCAACAGCAGCTCTCACTTTAGAATTAAATTTTTCCACCTTACTATTTACATTATCCTCGCTATTATAGTTGGCACTATAAATTGACTGATTGCTTAGAATGTTTGTTAGTTTTAAAGCTGCTGATGAGTCAAAGAAGCCTAGGCCTGGATTAAGAGTTTTTTCATAGGCTTCAGGAATTCTAGTGTTAAATCAAGCATCCCAGGGTAGGCAATCAACTTTTCAGACATTACCAATAAAACCTTTTCACCCCTAAATCATACACAATCTTCACCCTTCCTATGACTGCACCTAAAATCTTGATTAACATTTCATCCCTAAGTGAGGCACAGCTGGCACACTGAACTTTTTCTTTGTGTTTTTTTTTTTTTTTTGCTGTTAATCACACAGGTTCTGGGGCTCCCGCAATCACAACTGTTGAAGTAGCATCAAAGCTTTGGGCAATAAAACATTACTGGTATATCACTGTGTCCTCACAAGTTAGTAATTAAAAACTATACCAGTTTTGCCCATTCAAAAGAAGTATTTCTAATTTAAACATTGCAAAATGGATCAAATTATCCACTTATTCAAAATCAAACCATCCATCTGTGTATCACCTAAATCTATACATTTCCAATCCAAGAGAAGCAAAGAGGATTGAAGAATATCCCTGTAGCAATATCGAAAAAAAATGGTTAGTCTGAGGCAAGTTAGGACTACCAGTCAGCTTTACCTGCTTGTGTTTGTGTTGTGGAATTACATTTAAGCACCCAAAAAGAACAAACTTAAACAGGATGTGGACACGCAAACTCCCATGTATCCAGAACATTCAAAATTCAGTTCCTTTTACCAGAAGTCAACAAAGCAAAATAAAACACTGCAGAAGTGTATGCTTAGTTTATTTGAATGCAATGGACAGTAAGTACTGCTTAAAAAGAAGCTCAAAATTCTCTTCAGCACAACAAAGGGTGCTTCATATTTCATCTGTTGGTTGGGTTCCAATTGTCTTCAGGATTTACTCTCTGTTCTACATTTTTCAGGGTCCTTTATTTCAGAATCAACCAAAAGAATAAAGACATATTTTAAGTCTTTTTCTATTAAGTAAGTGTTCCCAGTTCCTCTTCTCCAAAAAAAGTCCTTATTCCACAGATGTTGTTCTGCCATTTCTCAGCTTGTTGAAGTTATATGAGTGTTTCTGGGAAAATCTTCCAAACAAACTACAATAAGTACAGTAATCCAAATTGGCTGCTGTGGGGACTGCCTTTTCTTTACTTTCTTTGTTTTAATATAACGTTTCTTGTGAGTGGGAAATAGATGTGGATATGTCCATTACCAAATGCTGTTTTATTATATATCCATCCATCCATTATCCAGGCCACTATATTCTAACTACAGGGTCGCGGGATTCTGCTGGAGCCAATCCCAGCCAACAAAGGCAGGAAACAAACTCCTGGCAGGGCTCCAGCCCACCACAGTTATTATACATCAATTCTGCTTTCTCCATTCTGTTCCTTTTTTTTATTCTATTTCATTTCTTTTATATAAAACAGAGCGCTGGGATGGTAACTTTTAATTGCAGTCCATTTATTTACCCATCCATTGGTAAAATGACAAATTGTTGCATGTTTATTGTCCTGTTATTCTCAATCAAATTTATTCTGAGTTAAGACACTATGATTAAATTCTATATTCAGGATTAATCATATTCATTAAATTTCTAGACGCACTCAATTAAAGAAGGAGAAAGGAAAAATGAAAAATACATGAATTCTGGGAGTGTTACTTAGATCTGAGAAAAAAGAATGATCATATTTTTATAGTAGCAATGAAAAAGAAAATATCGAATGCAGCTTGGGGACATTCAAGGGAACCAAAGAATCCGGCTGTCATAGGAGCCTGTTGTTCCATTAATATGCAACATCCTACAGACTTGTGCTTTTGTGACTGATGCATTAGCTACCCACAAGGCAGGAATTTAGTCAGAGCACCTGACAAGACCAAATTTAATGTTTATGCATTTGTGTTCTCTTAAAGCATTACTAGAAGTAACCCGATTTTTGCCAGAATCAATGTCATATATAACTCTTTGAAATAACGGAACCACAAATGAGGAGATTTCTTATGAGCAAAACAAGTTACTGTTTAGAAAGAGGGTAAAAAGGGCTAGTCCCTATTGTACTCTTGTGGGTTCCATGTGGAGTTATTTACAGTGGACTAGTGCAATTAGCTAAACCTCAATTAAGGAGATGTTGAAACAATATTGTTATGACTGAATAAATCCAAGGTAAACAATAAGAACAAAGTGATTTGGTTCCCTTGGTTCACGTTTTGAAGTGAATACCTTTTTCATTTTTCATTGATCAAGATTGATCAAGAAATATACATGTTAATATGCTGGGACCCATAAGCCTAAACAGATCAGTACGGGCTTTTCATGCTGCACTAAAATGTATTGTAAAGCAGACTGAGAAAATGCAGCCTCACAGCTCTCAATCTCACATAGAGCCTAAGCTGCTGATAGCTGCTCAAAATTCAAACAAGTACATTCTCTAAAAAATACTGCTTTTCTCTATAAACTGGACTTTGGTATGCCCTACAAGAGATTTTTTTTCTCTACAGATTCGCCCATTTTCTTTTAGGGACCAATTAGACGATTAAGGAAAAGCTAATAGAAAGGCCAAAGATGAGAGTGAATTCTGACTCTCATTCCAGCCCAGGGGGGTTATGAACTGGCTATTCAGAGTTTTGCTGTGTTGCAGTCACCCAGTCAACTACTAAATTTGCAGGAAATTTTTTTTTAAGTTCCTTTAACATTGGAAGGAAGAGTGAGAGGGACTGCCAAATAACTGAAACTCTGTCAAGCATCACAGAACCCATACTTATCAATATTTTATTGGCAACATGAACCTTTTGGAAATGTGGTTGCTCATCTTGAATTGTGGACAAAGATGCCCTGTAAAAATATTCAAATCCTTTAAAAGTTATCAAGTGTTACTAGTGTCATGAATGGACTAGCATCCCAGCTGGTATGGACCCTGTTCCTTTACTGGTCAGGAGGCCAGTATAATGGATGGTCAGGATGATAGGCATGGTAATCCACGTCCCAGCCAGGAGCCTTACATGGAAGACCATTGTGTTCCAGCAAGAATGGATGGAAGTCCCTTACCCAGTTGAGAGGTCAGTGTAGTGGGTTGACAGAATGGATGGAGTAGCATCCTGACCAGGATGGTTAGCATTTCCTTTACTAGTGAAGATGCCAGAATAAATAAGGGACAGTGGGAGACTGCCTCCCATGCTCATGTCATTCCCCAGTACACTGTGGGAGTGTCCCTTTTGGTAAGCCCCCATTTAGATGCCTGCAGGGAAGCATGCGAGTTTTGATTTAATAGGGTTGCTTTCTTGGGTTGTATAGTTGTCACCAGTGGAGGTATTGGGAGGTAAATCCCCTGTCTCAGGGAGGTTCCCCCTGCCTTGGGACTGCTTCCTAAAGACAATGGTTTGGTATCAGGAGTACTCCTGGGTTGTGAGTTGGAATACAGATCTTGCCTGGGAGGAGTAGAAAAGATAGAATAATTATGGTTATTGTGAGGAAGCAGGATGAGAGGTATTTTCTTTAACATATAAAATCCTATGAATGCAGTCTGGAGTCAGAGTGGTTGGATTGGTCTGTAACGCCCCCTAATGGCCACAGTAGATTATAAATGATACATATACAATATATCTTTTTCCAATCAATTGCAAGCTTACATGCTCAAAAAAAGGTCTTAAAGACAAACATTTCTGACATGTACATGTCTGTTTTGGCACAGTCTATTGTAAACATGGTGAACATAATAAAAGCACCATGTCTTGTGATGAAGAACAGAAGCTCCAACAATTTTTGGTTTGTCTCAGGCTCTAGATCGGTGATTTCTGAACAAATTTAAGGTCTGTTAGAGAATTTGTTTGAGATCTCTAGTTGGTTTAATACATACACTTTCTAATGCACAAACAGTACTATACAATCTCTAAGTAGTGGCATGATGAACTCGGCCATTGTTTATTTACAGTATATCATGTCTGTCTATCTTTGACCTTGGTTAACTAGTGCTATCATGTTATGTTTCCTGTTTTCATCCTACTTTAAACTGCTGTTGCTCTGAGCAGTCATTAAAGATTAGTTTCCCGATGCTTGTTTTCTTCTCTAAAGTTAAAATATCTGAATTTACCATCTCAAAACTGGCCCAGAGTTAGTGTGGTTGTGCTTGAGGTTGTCCTACAATTTCCTGGTGATTTGTGGCAGATGCTGTTGGAATGGGCTCCGGTCCCCAACACCATAAACTGGATTGAGCTGGTTCCATAATATTGTCGGTGTTTTTCCATCAGATTGGAATTAAAATTGTTTCCTACCCTACTTCTTGGCAGCCCATTTTTGTTAGTTTTGAACCATTCAGTTTTTTAAAATCTGGTAATTATTATGTAAACTAATATATATACAGTATATATCTGTAGATGTGTATGTTTTCAAATAACTCTTTATCTGATCTCCTGCTATCAGGATTGGATTTATTCTAAACATTTAATTTCTTTATGCACAACATTAGAAAAATATAAAAGGTCTGTAACTTTACAGCAGCAGTATAGTTAAAAAAAATCTTCAACAATATGTGCATTAACATCCATATAAATGCCTGGAGGCTTTCTAATGTCAGTGCGCTGTGGTATGTGCCTCACAATGCAAATGGCACTTTGGAAAAAGTAATAATAGAAATAATTTGGTTAGATCACAAGAAATATGTCCTCAAATTTTTGTAAAATGAAAAAAGTCTCATGTGTCAAAAACACAATTTGCCGCTACTCTTCTTAACGTGTGCAAGGCTTCACTTAGATCTCTTAAACATTTTCTTTCTCTGAAGCATGGTAAACTAAATTTATATTCAACACAAATGATCCTTTAGTAAAAGAAAAAAATACATGCACACATTGTACTCAAATAACCTCATTTTTACACAATATACTTTGATTTAAAGTAATAGAGATCAAGTCTGCCCTTTTCCTTCAAAAACCCTAGAATTGCTCCCTATCAAAATCAGCTCCTATTTTACATGGTGTCATTCTTGATGAGCACCATCAGAAAGAACTTTAGCAGAACAGCATAATGAGACTTACAGAGATGCAAATTTTTACAATGGAGCACAAGCAGGTTAAATGACTTATTCAGCGAGCTAGTGATGGATCTGAACCCATGATCTTAACAACACTTTTTGCCAAAGGCACTCTCAGTTACTTTCTTGGGAGCACCAGTGCTGTTGTGCTCAGTGCCTTTGACAAGTCTTCCATTTATTTTAATTTTTATTAGTATTTTTTTCTATCCATCCATCTGTCTATTGCTGGAAATCACATTTACAATTACAGAGCCACTGGTAACTGACACTGACTGTATCTTGTAGAAACTAACCATCATTTAAATACCAGTCAACACAGGGAATCTTTCTTTTTTATCAGGTAGAACTAATTGCTTTTATGTTTTAAGAGTTTCTTCAAGTTAAAGTCACATAAGTATTTCTCATTTAATATAGTACCTGTCATAGTAAACATATTCTTATAACTCACACCTCCGCAATTCTGAATTATACCAAGGAGCTGAACGCTTAAAGGAAACCTCCTTATGTTTTAAAGGAGCTGTATTATCTAATGCCGAATGAAGGGCTGAGTTATAGTGGTCAACAAGACTATATAGTGTTGATGGAATAGGTGAAGACAGTAAAAGATCAGAAATGGATCCAGAAAGGAAAAAGGGACAGATATTTTTAAGGTTTCTGTAAGAAATTTGTCGTTTCCAGGTAAGAGGAGGGAGAGGTAATGAGACAGTGAAAAGTACTGCTTTATGGTCAGAGAGTCCCAAATCAATGCTGTAAGTGTTGGCAACAGATAGTCCAGATGTACAGATCAGATCCAATATATGACCTCTAGAGTGTGAGGGAAAATCAACATGTTGTGTCAAGTCAATACAGTCCAGCAAGGATAGGAATTCAGTTTAGATGTGGGGATGTCAATATGGATATTGAAATCACCAAGAAGAATGACTCTCTGGGAAAAGGAACTTAAGTGGGTTAAAAGTTCAGTCAGATCAGATAAGAAGGATGCATTGTATTTTGGAGGACGATAAAGAACAATGAGTAAGACAGGACCTGATTCCGTTATTAGTTTAAGACCCAGACACTTGAAAGACAATGGATAATCAGTTGAGATTCTTTTGATGTTTAAATCCACTCTGACAATTACTGCAAGTCCACCTCCTTGTCTTGAGCTATGATCCTCTGTGAGGAAAGTGTAACCAGGTGGTGTCGCCTCCGTGAGAGACGTAAATTCATTCAGATTTTGCAATGTCTTTGTTAAACACAGCATATCAAGTTTGGTGTCAATGATAAATTCTGACAGCACCAATGCTTTGCCATTAAGAGATCTCAAATTAAACAATGTAATATTAGTTGATGAGACTTCTTTTTGCACAGAGCTGTGACCAGAGTTTATTTTCACATACTGTAAATTTGGCACACTGACACTTCTATCTCCAGGGCCATGAGTAGGACGGCGCATTCCTGAGCAAATGCTGCCTGTGATGTTTTTATTCACAGCCCGGCGGTGGCGGTGATCTGACGCACGATGTACATATTTTGGGCACCACAAAATACTGGTGTCTTTTAGGATATTCAGTCAGACCATTTGGACAAACTGTTTAATATGAGGGAGTTTGTCGTGAGAGTATTTTAGCATGATACTGAGCAATACTTATCTGATAGCATTTGAGACGCAGCACAGCACAGCAGGAGCCGGTGAGACAGGCAGGTGCGGTAGTGCAGACGAGCGGCGATAGCAAAGCAGAAGAAAGCATAGCAGGAGGAGGTAGCAGGATTTGGAGGTTCCAACATACAGCCACAAACAAGTAACGCTGGGTATTACAGGCATAATCACCCCAGAGCCACAAGCCAGGTGGGTGTGAACATCAGATCAGTCCTTAGTCATAAAGCACAATAAGATGAATCAAGAGCAGACTAGCATAGCAACTATAATCAAGGAGACAGATCATCCCAGACTCCTAGATCGCCAGGTACAAAGAAATGTTTGTAGGTCTTGTCCCATCATCCATAGATTCAGTTGTTCCCAGTCAAGGTAAAGTCCATAAAGTCCATAGAAATTAATCTAAATCCTTACAATTCGAGTCAAGCACCATCCCATCCTCGACCAGAAAAATTAAAGCACAGTTCTAAGCCAATGAGGCTGTCTTTTGACCCTCTAAAAAATCTCAAGATGGAGAGCTCAGAAAGTGTTTTGTAGAAGCAGGGACCGTTCATTACCGTGCAATTCTGCATGTCCTGTTAGACACAGTTTTTTTAACAACTTTATTTTGTTTTACTGTTAAACAGATGTGGCAAGGTTGGCACCCCAGAGTTTTCTGAAGTCTCCATTATTCTTTGCTTTACACAGTCTTTTGTCTTGTTAACCAAATGAGGGTAAAAGGAAACCAAAACTTAGAAAATTAAAGTGACTAAAGAATACCTTATGCAAACAGAGAGAACATGAAAATTCCACCCAGAATATTAATGGGCCAAGACTCAAACTCCAGGCTTTTGAAACAGCATCAGTAAACCCTCAAGCAATTTGTACTTTGTAGGGCATTTGGTAAAGTGGCAGGACTTATTGCCTCAGTTGTGTCCTTTTTCCTGCAATAACATTACAACATATTAGTGTCTGCCAGTGCACACTACCCTCTTCCTCTTTCCTGTGGTCTTTTTATCCATATTCCTGAGCTGTATTCACCCTTTTTATCAGGCCACCTAAGAAAATGCCTCTCCCTCATCTTTGAGCTAATTGTTGAAACAGTCTATGCCACAATGTCGGAAGGTATTTTCTGAGTCTCTGATGCTGGAATAGGGTGTGCAAGGATATTAAGAGAACAGATGGAGGCTGAATTGCTTATTGATTAGAAGCTCTAACAGGAAGTTCCAGTGGGGAAAGCCTGATAGACAAGAGGGTTCTTCAACCAACAATTAAAACAGAAATATGCCCTATAATTTATTATCATTAATATAATACCACAATTTATTATAAGTACTATTTTTATATTAATATAAGTAAATACTGTATAGTAACTAGTGTTCTTGAGTTTGGTCTAATGCTGATTCTGTCACTGTTGATTTTAAAAGCTCTAATCCATCCTGTGGTCTAAGTGCTACTGATGCAGATTTCGTGCTCTCTAATATTTTTGTGATTAGTTGTTTATTGAGTATTTCCAATAAAGCAAATTTAATAGAATTGTATGAACATATTTAACAGAACTCATTCAATGAAGCCACCTGTGGAACTCCCCAAACCAACCTGAGTTGAATGAGTAAATGAATGAGAGTAATACATAATAAGAGAAGGGAGCAATTGGTGGTCAGCATTGTGAAATGTGAAAATTGTCTACAAAACTGCAAAACTAATGTGAAAAATGCCAAGAACTTGCTACAACAAGGCACAAAACAAAGAAAGACACAAACTAGTCTGTACAAGTGTGGAGAAAGTAAAATACAGTATGATGATGGGGATACAACAGCAAAGGTCATGGGTTAGACAGTGTAATAAGTGGAGACCAGAGGCATGGAAAGGTTTGGGGCAGCCACCCGTTTAATTCGGTACCCTGGCTGCAAACGTTTTTGAGGCATTGTATACAGTTTATAACACAGAGTCCAAAACAGAACTGCCTGCCAGAGCAAAGGCAGTGTGCTTTATAGCACAGAGGGCGGAAGTGATGTCGTCCTCTGGGCCGGAACTGGAAGTGACCTCATCCTGGGGGCCGGAACCAGAAGTGATGTGTCCTTCCCGGAAAGGGCGGCTCCTGGTGAGATTTCCTGGGTAAGACCTGCAGAGAACTCAGAAAGAGCGTCAGCGTACCCCGCCCCCCCCGGGCAGATGTATAAGCAGTATGTTCTAAGCCCTTCAGCTGCCTCCCATGCACACGTGTGTGACAACAGGAAGATGCATTGGACTGGAAGATCTCTTGGTGAGGGATTTGCTTGATCTGCTTGGTCTGTGGCGTCCTCCTCATTCTATTCAAACTCTACTGCTGGGATAATGCCTGCTCTACCTAAGAAGAGGATCCAGGAGAGGGTTCTACTGCTGCTGGTACAATCAGGTGCTAAAAGTGATAGCAGAGAGTAGGCTGCACTGCTCCCCAAAGCAGGCAATTGTCTTTGTTGAGGGCAAAATGAAGGCCTTTGTTGAGGGCCTCACTGGAGTGGAAGCTAAAAGTTGACCTGAGTTTAAAGGTATAACATCTTAAATAGAACTTCAGTCAGAGAGATCACCAGAGATGAGTAGTTAGTAGCGGCACATACTGGCTAGAAAAATCAATAAACTAATTTTCATTTGTCTTTATTATGCAGTCAGTGAACATAGGTTAAATAAGTAACATCACTCTTAAAAGATGAGTTCCAGGCTCATGCTGCTTTATCTGTCCTCACCATTCCAACCTTTTTTGTAGACCCATCCTTCCTTCCATTTTTGAATCTAGATTTCCAGGTACGCATGGAACTAGTTCTCATCCAGGGAGAACTGGAGATGCTTGGGAATGAACATTGGACAGGATGACAGTCCTTCTCAGGGCATGATCAGACCGACCTACATTCACTCATACTGGGTTAGTTTCCAGTTGCTAATTAAATGAACCTCCACATATTTAGGATCTGAGCAGGAAAGTGGAATACTATAAAAAACTTGATCAACCATTTAAAGTTTTAGTTTACATTTTTCCCCATCTTTATTAAAAGCCAGACATATCAAATTGAAGTTTATATTTACAGTTTATAGATCTTGTATGTGTCAGCAATAGGTTTAACAGAAAACAAACACACTCAAACAATCTGAGAACATATAATTAAAGTCTGCAATAGTAATTTTTTGTTTTTAAGTTTTACTACAAACATATCTACCTTTATGTTTGTCCCCATTTATTGGAAAGGAAACATGTATATGTGACATTGAGTATGTGCATTAGGAATGGGTCCAATTAATAATATTACATGAGAGTGTAGAGGTCAGAATAGCATCACAGTCAAAAACCTAACTAAAGCCTAACTAAAGTAGATTTTGTGTTTAAATTCAAATGTTCAAGTGCAGGGCATATTTATGGTTTTCAAAACACTCATGAATGTATGACTTTTGTCAGGTGTCTTTCTTTTTGAAATCATCAAACTATTAAACTACAAATGTAAGACATCTTAAAACTGTCTAATACAATTTAGATTCTTGGAGAACTGCTGACCAGCATCACTGAGTGCAATCCAGGAAACAATACAGAAAAAGAAAGAAAGAAAGAAAGAAAGAAAGAAAGAAAGAAAGAAAGAACTTTTAGTTATGAATAAAATAATGATCACTTTTCATATTACTTTGCATTCTCCTATATTAAAAATATAGCAATGTGAAGTTTTAGGTTTATTTAAAATGTGTGAGCTATAAAATGTGAAGCACCTATAGAATGTCTCTAGTCTCATTTTGAAAACATCTTTCTATTATAAAAAAAATCTTGGCAGGGAGACAAGACGTGATCTTCTTGTGAGACAAGGGAATGAGACAGAAGGACAGCTGCTGTACAGGCTTTTAAATGATCGACGTACAGCACAACAAGCAGAACACGCACCTCGGCAGCAGGAGAACAAAGCAGCTGATGTATCCACATCCCCTTAGCGTGTGTTCAGCTCCCCCGATTAACAACACGAGCAAAAGAGACATGACATTGCAGGAGCGTAGCACGCTTCTGGGGGGGGGGGGGAGTGAAGCAAATAAGACCTGATCAACTCGGAGAGACACTTTGACGCGAGAGTAGACATTACAACCTTAGGACGCAAAACCTGTGAGACTGTGACTTTTGCATGTTTCTCCCTACTATCAAACAATTTAAAACAAGTTCACGGACATCTAACCTAGCAGTTGTTGGAATGCTTTTGGCAGACACACTTCATGTGCTCCCAGCTCTTAAAAGAATGACAAGTGACTAGCAGAACACACAGCTCGCCAGCTGCAGCAAGCCATCAGATGATCCGAACGCATCTCCTTAGCATGCGTTCAAACCCCCTCACAACGTGAGCAGCAGAGACGTGAAGTGGCAAAAGGACAGCACCTGTACAAGCTTTTAAATGATCGATGTAAAGTGCGACAAGCAGAACACATAGTTTGCCAGCAGCAAAAGTTCAAAACTTTTTTTTCAAAACAGCTGATCCGACCGCATGCGTTCAGTCCTCCCCCCCCCCTTCACAACGCGAGCAGTGTTATACATCCTGTGAGAAAGAGATTTAACCACGCCCGGGGCAGGAAATAAAGGACAAATATTATTTTTACAAAAGTTTTAAAGTGAAAATAATGCATATGTAACAATTCCCATGAAAATAACAATCTCTTTAAATTGTTTATCCGGTAAACCAAACCCGGGGGTGGGCAAGCGAAGCGAGCAGAGGGCGGAGCCCCCTAGTTTAACAAATTATTAGGAGATCTGTCTATATGGCTTACAACTTCATTGCTGTGTGCCTCAATAGCCTCTTCATATATCAATCCATTTCTTTCACCCATTAATTTGAATTTATGGCTGTGAGATCCCCTTATTTTTCTCCTACCTACAGTATATCGCTCTTTGCAAAGAAGGAAGAGTGAGGACAGGTAGTGTAACTAAAAACAGGCTCACATGTTGCAGTCTATTATTTAAAAATTACCAAACAAATAACATGAACTAAAAATGAAACAGAACTTGTGAGTATTTGCACTTTCTGTGTACATATTAATAATACAGTGATCCCTCAATATATCGCACTTCGACTTTGGCGACTTCACTCCATCGCAGATTTTATATGTAAGCATATCTAAATATATATCACAGATTTTTTGCTGGTTCGAGGATTTCTGCGGACAATGGGTCTTTTAATTTATGGTACATGCTTCTTTAGTTGGTTTGCCCAGTTGATTTCATACAATGGACACTATTGGCGGGTGGCTGAGAAGCTTCCTAATCAGAACATGTATTACGTATAAATAAAAATCCTCAATGATATACGATATGCTTCCCGCGCGGTGCTTCACATACTTAAAAGCCCGAACAGCACCTATTGATTTTTGATTGTTTGCTTTTCTCTCTCTCTCTCTCTGACATTCTCTGCTCCTGACGGAGGGGGTGTGAGCAGAGGGGCTGTTCGCACACTAGCTTAGAGGATACGGACGCTACTCTAAAAAATGCTGAAAGACTACCTTCACATTGCTCTGGCTGCTTTGTTGCGTGGTGCTTCCCATACTTAAAAGCCTGAACAGCACCTATTGATTTTTAATTGTTTGCTTTTCTCTCTCTCTGTCTCTGTCTCTCTCTCTCTCTGACATTCTCTGCTCTTGATGGGCACTCCGTTGAAGAGGAAGATATGTTTGCATTCTTTTAATTGTGAGACTGAACTGTCATCTCTGTCTTGTCATGGAGCACAGTTTAAACTTTTGAAAAAGAGACAAATGTTTGTTTGCAGTGTTTTAAAGTCCCTGTCTCTACAACATCCTGTGTTTCTGTGCAAATCTGTGACCCAAGCGTGACATTATAAAAATAACAATATAAACATATGGTTTTTACTTCACGGAATTACACCTTTCAAGGGGGGTTCTGGAACGCAAACCCCATGATCGAGTAGGGATCAATGTATCTCTAACTTATTTATAATAGAACTCTTTTTAATTAATTTTGTCTTGTACAAACATGAATGAAACTATTTTGATTATTTAGAAAAAAAGAAAAAGAAAGCTAAGTTTTTGCCATCACATTTAGCTCTTATAAAATAAAAAATTACTTGTTTTAAAACTTCTGAGAGTGAGTTATTGAGAAGAAATTGCACTGGATTTAAATGAGCTAATTACTTTAAAGGTTAATTACACATTAAAAAAGACACAATTGAGAAACAAAGAGCTTCTGTCAGGGAGCATTCATTAGTGCGGCAGCGATCAGTGACTTGACCTGAGATGCTCTCTCCCCTCTTTCTCACTCTGTCTTTGCTGTTCACATCTTTAACATGTTCAGAACAACAACTGGATGCTGAGCACATACTGCAGCACATCTTGATTAAATATCAGCTTATTTCTCTTTGAACTGATATTCATAACCAACATTAGGCCAATTTTTTTTCTTAATGAGCAATTCTTAATGAATAAATGTCAGCCAATATCCTTTATGAATATTTTAATTAAAATGTACATACAGTGAATAATATAATGTGACTGGGGTCATGGTATTTTTGCAGCTAAAACTAAAGACAAGAAAGTTAATAAAATATGACATTTTATTGTAAATCAGAAACAACAACAAATAACTGAATAATTTTCTGAATGCACTTTTCAATTACAGAGTTTAAGGAATTAGCCAAATCAGACAAAGACAGGACTCAATCTTGAAACAAAAACAAATAAATTGCAAAGCACATTAACACACATAAGACCATATTTGTTCAATCTCACTTACATCAAATTCTTTGGGATTAAACTGCACATGAAGTTTCAATGTCCATAGAATTACATTGGTCTGTTGTTGTTACTGCTGCTTCATAGCATCAAGAAACTGGTTTCACATGCTGGCTTGTGAACTGTCGTCCCAGTCTGAGGTCAAGAGCGCTTTATCTTTGTACAGTATGATCTCCCTATGTCTGTATGGGTTTTTCTCCTGGAGCTCCAGTTTTTCTCCTACAGATGTTTATATTTGCTTACCAGTAGCTCAAAACTGGTGTGGTAAGAGGGAGTGTAGCTGTGCATGAGTATACCTTGCAATGGACTGATGCCTCATATATAGTTTTTATGTGTTGCATCCAGTTCTGTTGGTATAGGTATAGTAACAGTGTGATTCAATCCCAAACTGAACAAAGCGGATATAGAAATGTATAGAATGATGGTGTTAAGAGACAGCAGAACCACCCTCTGACTGAAAACCATTTTGTAAAAATTTAAAAACATCTCCTTAACATTCTCTGCTCCATTTTGGAGCACTTTCTATTGTCTCTTACATCTTAAATGGACTCTTTATCATACTATGTTACACGGGGCTAATGTCCCATGTCCTGCAGACACAGATTTCTCACACCATCAATTTTACTGTGTTTTCATGTAAGAAAACTGAAAAGAAGCATCTTGCTTAAGTGCTTGGCCTTATACAAGGATGCACCAATTATTATTGTTATTATTATTAATAGCAGCAGTAGCAGCAGTAATTGTAGTAGTAATAGTAGTAGAATTACCATTATTATGTTTGTCCTATCATCAATTTACATGTCAGTGATATCTGGTAAAGCCAGGTCTAAAAAAAGATCAAAGAATGCAGAACGTGTGGCATTTCCTTTAGTGTGATATTCTTCACTTTGTTGGCTAAATTATTATGATTTTTGTTATTATTACTATTATTAAGTAGTAATAGTAATAGTACTTGTAGTAGTATTGACAATAATTTTTAGTATTAATCTTGATTTTTTTTTTCCCTATAAGAAATGTCTTTTTTTAGGTGATGGATGCTACAGTACTGTGAAGAAAATGTTAAATGTAATTCATTTCCCAATCTCTGTGTAATCAGTGGTGCTTTCTTTTACGTTTTTTAAAGCCTAGTCCTGAAAAGCACACTAACAGAAGCTTCAGATTAAACAAATGCAAGTGTTTTGTAACAGTATTCTTTGACTCTTTAGCTAAAAGCAGTCTTGTTTGATCAAGAAATAATTTTAGCTTAGACATATTGAAAATATATCTGGTTGAACAGCTGAAATAATAAAAAAAGAAAAAATATATTGTATCTGTATTAAGTTAACATATTGTTTTAAACAGAGGCAAACTAAAAACCCTTACTGTTTTTCCATCAGGTGGAATTTGCTCCAGTCTATGTAATGTCCATTATGTTAATTTTTCCTGATGTTTTCCAATTGAATGCAATGCTTTACATTTGCTGTAAGCAACAGGCTGATTCTGTTATTAGCATTGCAGCCTCTGTTTTGGCTACAAATCCTTTGCTCTGTTACTGTCTGCACAGAATTTTTCACATTGCCGCAAGACTGCGTGAATTTTTCTTCTGGTACTCTACTTTTCTCCCACATCCTGAAAATATGTGTTACTGTCCTGCAATAAAATGTCCCATTATACAGGATTGGTTCCTGCATTGTGCTTGATGCTGCAAGACGTGACCCTTAATTAGACTGTTGGGACTTTGAGAAAGTTTTGTTATTTAAAACCTGCTTTCCCATAAAGATCATCCTCATTTTAGTGAAACATGAGATGGCTATAAAGTGCAAGTGACAGAAAATTTAAACAAGTATCATTCATAAAATAAGAGGTGACATAGACAAAATTAAAACAAATGGCACACACAAAATCAAGGGGGTTGAACATTAAAAGGTTGTGTCCACAAAATCCAAGCGGTACCAGGAGACGTGCAAAATCAGAGTTGATGTATGGAAAAGATAAGCTACAAATTTAAAAGGAAAGGAAAATGCTGGTTGGTGGAATGAATTGTCTATCACTCATGAGTACACTTTTAATGATAGTAGCTGCATGAAGATTGCCTGGAAAGTGTCATCTTGTTTTTATTTTAAATATGTGGATATACTGTTGCATTTTGGTTCACAGTTGCACAAAGAACAGCCATAAAAGTCCTTTAAACATATTTTATTCTTGAACTTGAGGAAACATTATTGAAGCCTTTATTAAACACACAGGAAATTTGTCATCTTCTTCGGTTGTTCAGTACTGTCAAATTGCAACGAGGCAGGATCAGCAGCACCACAGACTGTCTGGAAAATACAAAAGCAAGCCAGGGAGTGAACAGAAAATATAGTAAACCAGTAAGACCTGTACAAGTCTGAAGGCTGATCCTGCATTTTTAAATCATTAACTAACTGAAAGTGTGTCTTCCCTTGTCATTAAACCAGCTCCAAAAATGAAATTGCAACACAATTACTTACAATACTTTTAAAAAGTACGTTAATATTCATAAGGTGTGTTATCAGAGAATACAGTGCATCCGGAAAGTATTCACAGCACATAACTTTTTCCACATTTTGTTATGTTACAGCCTTATTCCAAAATGGATTAAATTATTTTTCTTCCTCAGAATTCTACACACAACACCCCATAATGACAACGTGAAAAAAGTTTACTTGAGGTTTTTGCAAATTTATTAAAAATAAAAAAACTGAGAAATCACATGTACATAACTATTTACAGCCTTTGTTCAATACTTTGTCGATGCACCTTTGGCAGCAATTACAGCCTCAAGTCTTTTTGAATATGATGCCACAAGCTTGGCACACCTATCCTTGGCCAGTTTCGCCCATTCCTCTTTGCAGCACCTCTCAAGCTCCATCAGGTTGAATGGGAAGCGTCAGTGCACAGCCAGAAATCTTCAATCGGATTCAAGTCTAGGCTCTGGCTGGGCCACTCAAGGACATTCACAGAGTTGTCCTGAAGCCACTCCTTTGATATCTTGGCTGTGTGCTTACGGTCGTTGTCCTGCTTAAAGATGAACTGTCACCCCAGTCTGAGGTCAAGAGCACTCTGGAGCAGGTTTTCATCCAGGATGTCTCTGTACATCGCTGCAATCATCTTTCCCATTATCCTGACTAGTCTCCCAGGTCCTGCCGCTGAAAAACATCCCCACAGCATGATGCTGCCACCACCATGCTTCACTGTAGGGATGGTATTGGCCTGGTGATGAGCGGTGCCTGGTTTCCTCCAAACGTGACGCCTGGCATTCACACCAAAGAGTTCAATCTTTGTCTCATCAGACCAGAGAATTTTGTTTCAAATGGTCTGAGAGTCCTTCAGGTGCCTTTTGGCAAACTCCAGGTGGGCTGCCATGTGCCTTTTACTAAGGAGTGGCTTCCGTCTGGCCACTCTACCATACAGGCCTGATTAGTGGATTGCTGCAGAGATGGTTGTCCTTCTGGAAGGTTCTCCTTTCTCCACAGAGGACCTCTGGAGCTCTGACAGAGAGACTATTGGGTTCTTGGACACCTCCCTGACTAAGGCCCTTCTCCCCTGATCACTCAGTTTCGATGGCCGGCCAACTCTAGGAAGAGTCCTGGAGGTTTCGAACATCTTCCACTTACAGATGATGGAGGCCACTGTGCTCATTGGGACCTTCAAAGCAGCAGAAATTTTTCTGTAACCTTCCCCAGATTTGTGCCTCAAGACAATCCTGTCTCGGAGGTCTACAGACAATTCCTTTGACTTCATGCTTGGTTTGTGCTCTGACATGAACTGTCAACTGTGGGACCTTATATAGAAAGGTGTGTGCCTTTCCAAATCATGTCCAATCAACTGAATTTACCACAGGTGGACTCCAATTAAGCTGCAGAAACATCTCAAGGATGATCAGGGGAAACAGGATGCACCTGAGCTCAATTTTGAGCTTCATGGCAAAGGCTTTGAATACTTATGTACATGTGCTTTCCCAATTTTTTTTATTTTTAATAAATTTGCAAAAACCTCAAGTAAACTTTTTTCACATTGTCATTATGGGGTGTTGTGTGTAGAATTCTGAGGAAAAAAAATGAATTTAATCCATTTTGGAATAAGGCTGTAACATAACAAAATGTGGAAAAAGTGATGCGCTGTGAATACTTTCTGGATGCACTGTACATCAATGTAGCAGAGTACCACTTTAATGGTTTCAGCTCCAATGCTGCCATTCCAGTTTAATAAAAGAAAAAAATCACAGTAAAATAATCAGTTAAGTTTTTTTGTACTCTGGGGCAGACTAGCTTCAATTGTGTATATTACAATTCCAGTTCCATTTCTGAATTATAAAGATAAGTTGATATTAATGTGGGGATAGCTGTATGTATCTAGTAATCTATTTTCTGAGGGTAGGCTGGAGCAGTAGCATACATACCCACTTGTTTCAAATTTTGCAATGCCTGTTAATAGTGCCACCTATGAAATTCTGTGTACATTATCTTTCATTTTGCACTCCACTTTTTAAAATTTTATGCCATTTGCACTTCAGAGCAAATACATAATCTTACTTTATAAAAACAATACTCATTGCACAATTTGTTATTTAAAATACTTACTGATGGCTTCTTAAAGAACTGATACTCTACATGGCTACAAATTCCAGTCTTCTTTAATTCTGGCTTGGGCATTCTCTGTGTGGAGTTCATTTACCACTCTAGTTTTTCTGATAGTGTCCTTTGAAATTTAAGAAGTGCTCTAGACAATCCTCAAAAACAACATAACTACAGTATATTTTTGTATCATGTAGTTTTTATTGCAAAATTTAAAATCTAGATTCAACTGAGAAGCCTTTTCTCAGGCCAACTAAACATAATCTCATCAATATTCCATGAAAATATGTAGTATAAGAAGGACAGATATTAAAGAATAAGATCTTACTTGTCCCATTTTGGATCCGTGCCTGCAATTGGAGGGTTGCTGGTGCGAATCCTGTAAACTCCAGAAGTGACTCTACTTCGGTGGACCCTTGAGTAAGGCCCTTAATCTGCAATTGCTTTGTCCTGCATCTGTCAATCTGCATCCAGCCCTGCAAACTGATCCTCCAACTTACAGGGAAAACGTGGGCATTGGTGGCAGTATTGGCACTTTAGCCACCATAAAAAACCTCACACTGTTCCAGTATGGTGCTGAGGTGTCACCCAACCCGCTGTAATCGGGTCCCTATCCATGTGGTTCATGACATGGTGGGTGCAGCAACGTGCTCGCAGCGCATGCTTCCAACCTCTTGCCGTACATCATACCTGAACCTGTCTAGGGTTCAGATGCTGCTTTTGTGTCTGCTTTGGTCATTATATATTTTGCCAAGTATAGCTACTGTATGTTTAGACATCTTTTATTATTTACTATGTGTTTTGTGGTTGGTCCCTCAAGAGGTATGGTACACCTGTCAATCACTGTCAAGTATGGCCCTCAGCCCTATAAAGGTAGGTAAAATCCACAGTCCCTTGAATACTGAATAAGTATGTGAAGGTTTAATTTTTTCACATTACTTAGTGTTACTGTGCAATATACACAGTACCATGTGAAACACATGTCTAGAAAAATCATAATATAACATTCTCAGCTCTGAGTAGATTAGATCAGTTAAACTTTATTTTTTAGTTTAACAGAAAAACCGGAAAAAGAAACAGAAGAGAGAGTAGGGGTCAGTACGGATTTTAGTGCCACCATGAATAGTTATTATAATGAATTGAACATACAGAGTATCAGGATTAAGATAAAGTGAAGTTATGAAAAGGCCATGTTAAAGTAATGTGTTTTCAGCAGTGTTTTAAAGTGCTCCACTGTATTAGCCTGGCGAATTCCTATCGGCAGGCTATTCCAGATTTTAGGTGCATAGCAGCAGAAGGCCACCTCACCACTTCTTTTAAGTTTAGCTTTTGGAATTGTAAGGAGACACTCATTTGATGATCTAAGATTACGATTTGGAATATAGGGTGTCAGACATTCCGATATATAAGATGGAGCGAGATTATTTAAGGCTTTGTAAACTATAAGCAGAATTTTAAAGTCAATTCTGAAAGACACAGGTAACCAGTGTAGTGACATTAAAACTGGAGAGATGTGTTCAGATTTTCTTTTCCGAGTTAGGATTCTAGCAGCTGCATTCTGCACTCGTTGCAAATGATTTATGTCTTTTTTGGGTAGTCCTGAGAGCAGTGCGTTACAGTAATCTAATCGACTAAAAACAAAAGCGTGAATTAATTTCTCAGCATCTTTCAATGATATAAGAGGTCTAACTTTTGCTATATTTCTTAAGTGAAAAAATGCTGTCCTAGTGGTCTGAAGAATATGTGATTTAAAATTCAGGTTACAGTCAACGGTTACCCCTAAGTTTTTTACTTCGGTCTTAACTCCTAATCCTAATGCGTCAAGATTATTTTTGATAACCTCACCTAATCCGTTTTTGCCAATCAATACAATTTCAGTTTTCTCTTTATTTAACTTGAGAAAATTACTATTCATCCATTCAGAAATACCAGTAAGACATTGTGTTATTGATTCGAGAGAGTCGGTGTCATCAGGTGCTACTGATAAGTACAGCTGTGTGTCATCAGCATAGCTGTGGTAACTCACGTTGTGACTTGAGATAATCTGACCTAACGGAAGCATATAGATTGAGAAAAGAAGCACCCTCTGTTCAAGGTGAAAGAAGCAAATGAACACTCACTGCTCACCAATAAAAAAAGTATGCCAACTCTTCTAATATGTACAGTATGGTGAGGAAGCCAAGACAGCCACAGAGGTCATTTTTTGGCTGAAATATATCTTTATATTAAGACAGTGCAAGTATGATATTAAAAAATCTTTGCCATTTGAGAGAAAATAATAATAATACTAATAATAATGATAATAATACAATTTATTTATTTATAAAGGACCTTTCATACATGAAATACTACTCAAAGTGCATTACAGATAAAATAAGAAATCAACCACAAGATATACAAATAAAGAAGTCATACAAAGTGAACAATAAAAAGGTACAATAGAACAACAAAATCAAAGGATATTAATGTCTCTGACAGTGAGAGCTGGGTTACGAGTAGGACAGAATGTCTAGTTATGCATGAATTACTATGGTTTTAGAGAAGAGAGATAGGATTCCATGGACATCGAGAAGACCAAATCAATCTGTACTTGAGGAATAATACTCAAACTACTTACGGGAGGTCCTAATAGTGAAGACAAAGCTTGAATATGGTTTTTTTTTTGCATGAAGTTATGGCTGGACATGTAAGAAAGACCTATGTTATTAGGTAGGATTGAAGGCAAGATGAAAGTATATTAACTGAGGCTTAGGTGGACAGATAGCAACTGAGCCGATCAACATTATATTGCAAACAGTCAAATAAGCAATTTTTGACAGGTTTGGTGTGCTGATGTCCACAAAATCAGAAAGACTGGAGTTCAAATCAATACCCAAAAAAAGTTTGTGATAGACTGGCTTTTTTTAACAGGATAACACTCAATATCACATGGGCAGGAAAGTCCTGGGATGGTTAAAGTAACAAAACAAATTAGACTTAATTCTGTAGTCATTTTATTGATAAATTCTATATGTAGTAAAGCAATTATAGAATCAGAGCAGAGATTCAACTTCAGCTACTATGTATGAAGTGTAGTACACATTGTAGTTGACATGAGCTAGTGTCCCTGTGTCACATTTGTAATATCTTAATGAGTCCAAGTCCAGACAAATGACAGATTAGCTTGATATTAGATAGGTGTACCTAATAAAGTGGCCACAGATGTAATAATAGAAATACTTTTTTGCATATGCCGCAAAATTCTCCATCCTGTCATTAGTGATTCTGATGTAACTGAGTTTGAACTTTTCTTTAGTAGGCTATCAAGAATAAAATATACAAATGATCTTTTATGGATCATTATTTCTTACACCCAACAACAGCTTCAGTGAGAGAAATTCATGTGGAAAAGATGTTTCAGTGATTTTTTTTCGGTTTTAGATCAGTAGGAAATACAGTGGGGCAGGTGGCTCTAACTAAAAGGACTACCCACTTCATTGAAAGGCTGCTGCTTTGATCTTAAGAACCTATCAGGAATTATGAAATTCAATGTTGGAAAACCAAAAGATTTTTAAAGGAAAAGCCAGAAGAGAGTTGCCAAGAAGAGAGATGACAAAACCGAAAAATAAGTGCAGAAACAACAAATCCAAAGAACAAGGTGAAAATCAAGGTCAGAAGGACAAAATGAAAGAACCCCAAGAGATCAAATCAGAAGACAAAAAAATATTTGTGATAGGTTTAGCAAAGGCTCTTTATTCGCAGCCCAGATAAGTATATAAGAAGTGGACTTACAATTACCAGCAGGTGACAAACCTAGGTGCCATGCACACAAAGCACAGAAGACAGCAAACCAGAAGAAATAAAATTAAAAAATATAATATGAAAAACTGCTGCACCTCATTATTTCCTCACAAAACAAGGACAGGACTTAAATGGCAACTAAAATAGCTGAAATCACACTGTGTGACCTCTAGAACTGTGGACCGTAACACCAAGGAAGTAGTATCTTGGCAAAAGACAGTAAAAAACAAAATGTCTTTACAGTAACTTCAAAATGTAGCAATAAAATAAAGTAACAAGTATCAAAGCAAAACACAAGTGAAGAACCAAAATAAAACTAAGTTCTGCACAGTATAAAACCCAAGTGAAAAAATAAAAGATTTTATAAATGAGCTTTTTTAAATGGTTTAACCACTGGGCTGTGATTCATTTCTGGATTGTGGGGTGCCACTGATAGGTTGCAAGTTCCTATTTTTTTTAAAGGTAGTGGGTCTCGGTGGGTTTTTTAAGCAATTGGCATTGCTGTCCAATATATTTCTGCTTCCAGCTCTGACTCACTCAAATCACCAAAGGAAACCCTGACAGTGGAGGTTAGAAAGACACTTAAATGAGAAAAAGTGGGTCACAACATCTAAATGGTTGAGAAACATTGGTTTACAATATAAGGTAGTGACAGAACTAGAGTCTTATAAAATTGCACATATGTTGCTTGCCTAGACAAATGTTGTATAGATCTGCAATGTTTGTGATTTGAAGTCTCAGACATGACTAAAAGGGCATGATGCATCTTAAAAGTCCACAAAAAATAGCCCAGGACATTGACCAGCCTGCCCAAATATGGCTTTACTCTTAGCCTCTAACTGACAACTGCAGGCTTTGATCTAACCAGATCCAAATCAGGGTACTAGCTTTTAAAGATCAAAATTGAACAAAAGTCCATAATATGCTAAAAAAGGAAGGGAGAAACAGTAAAGCTCTGGTTATAGAGACAATCCAAACAACTTAACTTAATAATGTGACAACAGTTTAACAAAAATCAGTTAAGAGCAAATATAGCAAAAAATGCACAAAACGGGCAAAAAAGATTTGCCTAAAATTCAATCTGAGCTAAAGAAGTCTAAATATACTATCCAGAATTTGTCATCCCATAACCAAGCAAAGAAACCAGATAAATCAAATGAAAAGCAATACTAACAGTGAACTCCTACAACAATCAGTGAAAAACTGCTGGGCTCCTCTCTCTGACCTCAATATAAAGGCAGAAGGAGGATGCAGCAGCAGAGACATCAGAATGGCTCCGCCACCTGGGCTTCAACTCATAAAACACAACAAATGGCTGCACACTTAAAAGATATAGAAGACAAATAATACATTATGAACAAATATAACAAGAATAACACAAAAGTAATGAAAAATACTAATTGAAAAATAATGAGAGCCATAACAAAATAAATAGATGATGGGAAAAAAACCCAGGCAGGAACATAACATGCATAATGGCATTTGGACAAATTGTTGTTAAAATAATATTAAGAGATGCAGGTCTGTTCCATGTTTAATGTGTGTGAATATAAAAACAAGTGGGAAAGTCTGAGTAACAATCAATTATGAGTGCCACAACATACAGCATCAACCATTTCGTAGAACCGGGTAAGTAAAGGCCGATTAGAAACAGAATTAATGAAATGTAGAGCTTCATGCCATCATGTTTGTAATGATTTCTCATAATGGTAATGCTGGTGTTGGTCCTAGCATAAAGCCTCTTGAATACCTTTTAATTAAATTTCAATACAATAGTAATGGAGTAGTTTCTTATATTTCTTTCCTACAAACTAAAATAATTGTATAAATAAGAAAAAAATACAAACTCATAAAAGCTCTGCTAAATAGTGATTCTTTTTATGACTCTATAAAATAAAAGTGTGGTCACATGTGAAACGTTGTGTTTGTCTTGAAATATTATACAGTAATCCCTCGCTATATCGCGCTTCGACTTTCGCGGCTTCACTCTATCGCGGATTTTAATATGAAAGCATAACTAAATATATAACGCGGATTTTTCGCTGCTTCGCGGGTTCTGCGGACAATGTGTCTTTTTACTTCCTGTATATGCTTCCTCAGTTGGTTTGCCCAGTTGATTTCATACAAGGGACGCTATTGGCGGATGGCTGAGAAGCTAACCAATCAGAGCACGCAGTTAAGTTCTCCTGACTGAGAAGCTAACCAATCAGAGCACGCAGGAGCTATGCAGTGTTAACCAGGAAGTCTCATCTCGCTCATTCAGCATCAACGTGCTTCGCTGTGTAAAGAGTTGTGCTCTTTAGTGTTTATCTTTGTGCATAGTCAAGCCCTTCATTATGGCTCCAAAACAATCTGCTACTGCTTCAGGTGCCGTGCCCAAGCGCAAGAAGAAGATGTTAACGATTGCCAAAAAGGTAAACGTTTTGGATTTGTTGAAGGCTACGATTCTTTTTATTTAAAAAGTAGGAAAGGAATATAAGATCTACGGCTGCAGCGTCCTTTTAACCAGGGTGCAAAACGAGTTGTAAGTGGATGTAATAAGGCAGTAGTCTGGATGGAATCTGCTTTAGGGATTTGGATTGAAGACTGCCAGAAGAACAACGGCAGTGCTACACAATCGCCTGAAGTGGCTCCTTTACAAGGGCTGTAACGCTCTCCTTTGTTGTGCAGTAAAATTAAACTCATTGTTATCGGACAAGTCATCGTGTCATTGTTGGTGAGTAACCATAAATAATTAATACATTTACTGTATACTATTTTTCTTGCAATGTACGTATTTATTGCTGGTGACCTGTCTATCGTAATGGCTGTAACATATGTGATATCGGAGACACTCAATATCTTTAAAATAATATTTAGGTTTTACTGTATATAAACAGTGTGTGTTTATATACATAATTTCAATGAATCTTACCTAATATCTAAGAGAATACAAAGGGATTATGCTGTATAACGCTGCGGGGAATATTTATAAACAGTGCGGGAGAGTTTATAAGGGCTTAAAATATATAAAAATAACCATACAAACATATGGTTTCTACTTCGCGGATTTTCACCTATCGCGGGGGGGTCTGGAACGCAACCCCCGCGATGGAGGAGGGATTACTGTATTTCTATGATGCTCTCCAAGAGCTGTACTAAAGTACCACCAACAAGGCAAGTGAAAGGTATTTCTGCACTGTAATCAAAGTAAGACACAGCTTGAATGTTTCAAATAAACAACACTTTTTTAGAAAAGGGATAGAGTTGGAAATCTATAGTTTTTTATCCTTTAACACAAATGTGAAATTGGACTCTTGTCTCTTAAGAACATTGTCCCTTAAAAACCTATGTCAATACACATTTTGAAGGAATCTGGAGTGATCAGTAAAACTTCATCTGTTAAATATGAGCTCAACAAGTGCTGCCAGTTAAATTTTCAATATTCTGTTCATATCAGAGCTTAAGGGACAGACTGTGTTAGTTATACAATTCCTTGTTCTTCTATGAACTAAACCTACTAAAAAGGCATGTGGGATTAAATCTTATAGCAACGATATCTGTCAGTTCTTTAATTAAAAAAAATACCTTTCACTTTTTTTATAACAAAATCAAAAATATAGTATATGCTGTATCTTCAACTGTGAGCTCAGTGAAAACCTGTTACTGAATCAATTGTATGTATTCTATATTGTTTAAAAGTCAGAATCTCAATGCATATTGGCCACTGGCACCTGATCAGGGCATTGTATTGCCAAAATGAAGACAGCACAAAGGTTAGTATGCATGCAATAATTTTTCATTTGACACAGTACCTCACATTTTTCAGAAAAGGCTGTTTGCATGACACAGTGCTCAAAAATGTTTCAAAAAAGTGCACACTTTACTAACACACCTAAAAAGACAGCACAAAACACAGTGCTGTCAGGAGCCTGTGCAGATATAACACAGGGTTATTTCTGATTTAGACATTAGTTGAGATAGTGACCATTGACTAAAAACCCTAGCAAAAACAAATACATTGAAAGAAAGTTAGATGAGGATCCTAACCCTAGTGAAAAATTATTACATTTATTTAACTCTTTCATTTGCAGCATAGTAAACATAAATACAATACAATAAGATCTCAAAAAATACATATAGTTGAATGACTCATTCACTTTGCCAATCACTCACTCATCAACAAAGACAATATTTCACTTTTAATTAAAAAGCTGAAATTTGCAGGATGGTACATCTATGGCAGTAAGTATACACTAAGATATTTCAATATTTGTAACTATTTAGGAATAAAACCCACCCAACAACAGAACAACTAAATACCCAAAAATCTCAAAAACGATTGACTAATTTGATTGAAATTTGGTTATGCTGTAGAAAAAATAAAATTAACCAAGACCTGTTTTTTTATTTGTCAATAAGTTTTTCATTTGTTTGCGTAATTAATATTACGATAACGTGCATATTTTGCATGGTGTTCACAGAGGCTTTATGCAAACGAACCATGCAGCAGTAATGACTTAAATGTGACTAAATAGAGGGCTGTTCCAATATACTATGATAAAGTTTTCCATAGAGAGGGAGCAGCTACCGAAAAAGCCTGGTCACCTCTCCGTTTGTACCTTGATCTAGGCACTACTAGGAGCAACTGGCTAGATAACCTAAGTGCCCTCTTTGGGGTGTAAATTTTTAAAAGATCCAAGAGGTTAAATGGTACCAGTCTGTTTAGGCATTTAAAAACCAATAACAAAATGTTAAAATCAATTCAAAAATGAACTGGAAACCAAAGAAGAGATGCGAATACTGGAGAAATATGGTCATGTTTGCAAGTGTGAGTTAAAAAAATTGGCGGCAGCATTCTGCACCATCTGTAGGCAATGTAAAGATGCCTGATCAACCCCTAGGTACAGAATATTACAGTAATTTAACCTAGAGGTTATAAACGTGTGAAGTGCTTTTTCAAGATCATTTTGAGATAATTTTGATAAAAGTCTCAACTGATACAAACAGGACCTAACCATCACATTGATCTTTTTATTGAATTTAAAAGTTCTCTCAAAAATAACCCCAAAGTTCTTGGTATAAGGCCTCTCATATGATACCAGAGGACCAAGAACATTGTTTAGAAGAGCCATCCAGGATTTTATTTCATTTAAAACTCATGTGACAGGTGCACAGAACCACCCTGTATTGTTTTAAGTGGCAAGTAAAGCTTTGTATCATCAGCATAACAGTGAAAAGAAATGGAACCTAGAAGCAGCATGTAAAGAGTAAATAGTACAGGACCAAGAATGGAGCCTTGTGGAATACCAGAGCTAAGAGGGGCTGAGAAGGATGAAGAATCAGCAAAGTATACAGAATAACTAGGATTTGTTAAATAGGACTTAAACCATTCAAGAGCAATACCTTGAACCCCCACATACTGCCTCAGATGTGATTAGAATTGTGTGATCGAATGCTGCAGTAGGTTCCAGTAGAGTCAAGATTGCAACATCACCAGATTGTTATTAAATTAATCTTCAAGCTGGATAAGAACAACTTTTTCAAGAATATTAGAAAGAAAATGCAATTTAGAAATAGGTCTATAGTTGGACAGAGTAAAGGGATTCAAATTCTGCTTTTTTATCAGAGGCTACACCACAGCATGTTTAAAAGCTGCTTGGATATTACCTGAAGACAAGCTGGGATTTATCAAGGCAAGAATACTCGGGCTAGCAGTATCAAAAACCTCCTTGAGTACACGGGGGAATTAATATTAGTGGGACAATTAGAAGGGCCACATGCATTAAACCAGTTACTTTCTCTAACAGTGAAATGGGCTGAAAGTGATCCAAAACAGCCAAACACACTGGAGGGCCTGAAGAATCATATACAGGTTAAATAATGGATGATTGAATGACAGTGATATTGTTTACAAAAAAGTTTAAAAAGTCTTCACAAACATTAGGAGATGCTGTGAAACTGCCTGAATCACCAGGGTTAACTACAGTGTTTATGGTGTTGAATAAAGGCTGCGGCCTATGAGAATTATTTGAGACCAGCATGTGATTTTGTATCTTTGACTGCTTTCTGATATTCTCTTAAACAATCAAATAAAATGCCTCAAAAAACATGCAAACTGTCTTTCTTCTACCTTTGTTCAGCACATCTACATGCACGTCTAAGAGTATGAGTGCTTTCATTAAGCCAAGGCTCTGACTTAGGCTTACAGTGCTTACTCTTAAACAGAGCAACAGAGTCCAAAATGAACATGCATGTACATTCAAACTGGCTGAAGATTTCATATACACTAAAATTAGAAGATTGTAAATGTTAAATAAAAAATATTCTTTAAAAGCAGAAATAAAACTGTGTAGTTATTGAGGTGATACATCGTACATGACGTGCAGCAATATGTGGTTTTACTTTTAAACAAGGCACAGTGATATTAAATAAAATAGGAGAATGGTCAGAAATAGGTAAAACACACACTTCAGTAATGGAAACTGTGGGATAAAACCAGGTCCAGAATATGTCCCTGTTTATGAGTTGGAATAGTCACAGATTGCACCAGGTTAAAAGACTGGTCTTTGGCCAGTAGCTTGTCTTCACAGCAAACATGAATATTAAAATCTCCCACAATTAAAATACTTTCATAATATGGTATAACCCAGGCCAGAAAGTCATATAATTCGGTGATAAAATCCTTATTAAATTTCGATGGTCAGCAAATCACTGCATACAGCACTGGAGACAACATAATCTCAAACAGCTGCAGTTCAAAGCTGGTAAAGGCAACAGATGAAATACAATGACAGTTAAATCTGCTTCTAAATAGTGACACTAAAACTCCAGCTCTGGATGGTATCTGAGGGGAACTGAAGAACATAAAGTCAGGAGGAGAGATTTCAGATAAGGGAGCAAACTCACCTTCCTTCAACCATGTTTCAGTCAAAAACATAACATCAAAATCATTAGATGTGAAGAGGTCTGCAGAATAAAAGTTTTGTTTGCTAGCAATCTAGCATTGAGTAAAACCATGGTAATCTTTAACTTACTACTTGCCAGCTGGAATGCATGTTGTAGAGGGCAAAGATTCCTGTGAACCACACCGTGTTTACTTCACCTCAGCCTTGCAGGAAAGGAAGCAGCAACAGGGGATTCAGAAACAACTGACTGGAGGCACTGGAATCCAGGCTTCACGAAGTGTGAGACAGGTTGACAGTTGTAGGCAACTCCAGAGACACCACAGGAGTCAGTCCCTCATAGGGCCGCAAGAAAGGCCTTCCCTCTTCCCACCAGGAGCAACGCATGAAGACCGGCATAACCATGGTGGAATAACCGAGAGAGGCAGTGGGGGTCACGAGGGCCAGTCACCTAAGTCATTTTTCGATCACTTCTTCACAAAATCACGAATATCCAAAAGTGTTTCACAATCATACACCAGCAGAGACAAGACGTTATTAAAAAATGATGCCAAAATCAAGGCAATTTGGGTTGAATAAATGGTTGCGCATGGAGTCCCGAATGAGGCACATTATTTGCATTGTAAAGGAGTGTCAGTTACACCATTATTGCCATGTGGTGCAATTTGTTGAGGGCGATCCGGCTCACAGGATCCTCATTTTTGAGGACCCGAGCGGTTGGACCAGGCCATGGGGGCGGCCACATAAGACCTGGCTGCAGCAGATAGATGGTCATTTCCAGATGGTGGGACTGGGCCCCGTTTCTGCCTGGGGGGTTGCCAACCAGGATTCTGAGCTGTTTATTTGTGTGGTGAGTGTGGCAACGTGCTGTACCAGTCCATGCTCTCCAACCTGACCTGAGTGGCTTTCAATTAAAATTCAGTCAGTGTCAGTGAATTACACAAGATTATAATTTATCTAACTGCTAATCTAACATCACTTTTACTATAGCTGTGCAAAAAAAAAAACCACGTACATTCCCCCATTACATCTCATATGTCAAATTTTTTAAGTCATTAAATTCAGTCAAAAATGACTTTGAAGATATCAACTAAGAGTGCAGTCTGTGAAGAAATGTTGGGAATTGAAATAAATCAACTAGTCAGAGACACCATAGCTGCACAAATTGTAAAAACTGGTTGATTCCAAGGAACTGCTGATTATAGCACAGTAACATATCTCTAGGGGCATTCATGTTGCTGGCCTTTAAATAACCAAAAGAAAAAGAGTCACATAATCTTCATGTTTACTAACATAAAAATGTTAAAAAATGTTTCAGATGTTTAATACATCCTACTTTTGTAAGCTGCTCATTTATACATCTGAGTTCCAGTGTGCATGAATAGATATGCATATAGTGTAGCATCTGGATGGGACTGAAACCAGAAACCTTTTAAATTCAACAGCTTGGCTATACTGCCTGCAAGCTTCTTGAGGACAGCATGATAAACTAGGATACACAGACCAGCCTGTGCACTGCCTTTTCTTTTTCTCTCAAAACAGTGGTGCATAGTTAGTTGAAATTGTTAATTCCTTTAAATTTGACAGCCAGTTTGGTATAATAGCTAAGACATGGATTGCTATATTAATATCATCTTTAGCTTGCCTGTCTTCTTATTGTAAAAACTGGATGTAAACATTTGAAATGTATGCCAATTACATGTCAACTCGGATAAAGGTGTCTGTCAAGCATAACATGACATTTACAAACCCAGAAGGATATCTCTACAGCAATAGACACTCAGGGAAAATGTGCAAAACCACACCCAGGTTCAGAGTTCAAACCCAGGATACTGGGGCAGCATTTCTAATCATTGAGACACCATGTCAGCTGTATACCAAATATACAATAATAATGATATTTTGCATGTTTTGGCATAATTTATTTCTATAAAAATACATGCAAAAATGTACAGTATTGCCTTATTCAGAAGCATTTTTATAACTGCGATAAGAATGACTGCTGACTTATGGAAGTTTGCCTGCTCTTTCTGTGAATGGCAGAAAGCTGTTAGCAGTAGTGATTCAATTGTGGAGGCGTGAGTATTGATTTTTGTTTATCCAAGGTGTGCAAGTGTGGAATATGATGTAATTATGTTCTATTTTTGTGACTACAAAAACAAATCAGATGATGTGTTTGGTTTCTATACCTGGCTGTTGTCAGTCCATGTCATAATGCTGAAATGTCTATGGTTACAATGTTAATAGGAATTATTACACCATATTCAATGATTTAGGAATTAAATATTAATTGTTACAAAACAGACAAGAATTTTTATTAAAGTAGTTATTTTGAACTGCATATACAAAACACAAAAATGTTACTTAAAATCTTACTGCTTATTAATATGTTGCAATTAAAATAACAATAGTGACTGTAAAATCATCTTACTGTACAGTGTAACTTTAGCAATTTACTGTTCAAAGCATACAAAATTACCTTACTTAGCTTTTTCCTATTCAACCTATACTAAGTCCTTCTTTTAGAGAATTTTTGGATAATTTCAGCAGGTTCTTAAAAGTTAACTTTCCATTAAACAAATAAGTTATTAGAAAAAGAACGGCTTGTTGAATGCTAATTTTGTGCAGATGTTAGTGAATGTCCCATTCAAGGTTTCTTCGTGCCTTTGACCTGTGCATCCCTGTGTTGGCATAACCACAATTTTCAAACGAGTGAATGGCTGTTAATTTTGATGAAATATGCTGTTATACAACATTAAATTCCAATAGATCTAATTTGTTTTTGATTTTTCTTTTGACAATGATCAACAGAAAAAAGAGACTCTTTAATGTCAAAGTGAAAACACATCTTTGCCAAGTGGTCTAAATGAATTACAAATATAAAACAAAATAATTGATTGCATAATATGACACGCCTAAATCATTAGTGGTGTAGTCAATAAGTTTCAGAAGTCGCAAAATTAGTTAACTGGAGGTCACCTGTCTGTAGTCATGGAATTTCAATTGATTGTGTTATAAATGCACTTTATCTGGGACGTCTAACTCATGGTGAATCAATATCATGGCCTAATCTACACAATGAAGACAAAAGAACACCCCATGCAAGGTGACTGAAAAGTATAAGTCAGGGGAAGAAGACATGAAAACATTCAAGTCACATAATATCATTTAGAGTTTAGATAAATTAACCATAAAGAAATTAAAAGAGTATTTATAGCTGAAAATGTGCCTAGAGCAGGCTCTCCACAAAAACTTAGCATTTATACTAGAAGAAGACTAGTTAGGGATGCCACCAACAGACCTATAAGAACTCTAAAGAAGTTATAACCTACACTGGATGAGATTACAGAGACTGTGCCTAAAACAACAGTTGCCTAGGTGCTACACAAGTCTCAGTTTTATGACAGAGTAGCAAAGTGAAAGCCACTGTTAAAAAGAACACATGTGACATCTCACTTAAGAGTTAGCCAGATGGCACATGAGAGACTTTGGAGTCAGATGGAAGATAGTTTTATGGTCTAATGATACCAAAATTTTACCTTTTGGCCATCAGACTATATGCTATGTTTGGCATAAACCAAACTCTGCACATTACCAAAAACACACCATTCCTACCCCAAAGCATGGAGGTGGCAGCATTGTGCTATGGACATGCTTCTCTCTGAAGTTGTTTAGTCATGACCACCATGCAACCTGAAACAGAGTTTGAACAGTTTTGAAGTGAAAAATAGGTAAAAACTGAAATGTTTCAGATGTGCAAAACTGATAGATACCTGTACACACAGACTCAAAGATGTCATGGCAACAAAAGGTGCATTTACTAAATACTGATTTGAAGGAGTTGAATACTTAAGTTATCAATTATTTTGTGTTTTATATATGTAATGAGTTTAGATCACTTTGCAGAAATCTGTTTTCACTTTGACTTTAAAGTGTTCTTCTATTGATCAATTTAGAAAAAGCCTAATTAAATCAATTTTATCCAATGTTATCTGCTATGTAATAAAACACTGAGTTCTGTTTGTTCAGTCCCTCAGAGCAATCAGACGGGTCAGTTTGGCTTTGGTAACATGATGCATGTGGAGGAGTAAAGTTATATGAAACCAGGCTGAGAGAGTCGCCTTCAAAGATGACAAGTATAAAACCAGAAAAGAGGAGAGAAAGGTGCCTCAAAAATAATGGAAGAGTAGGAGACACAGGCTTTACAGTAACACGCTCAAGAAAGGTTCACACACACTTGGATAAGGAGGAAAGGTGCTGAAGGTACATGTAGGGAAAGAGATAGCAAATATTTTTCAATTATTCTGTTATATGTTTTTCACAGGTACCATGGCCAGTATAGTAATAAAAAGGGTAAACGTCCAAGGGGGTGAATACTTTTTACAGGCACTGTAAATATGACCTTTATATTTCTTCAAGAAAATGTTTCTTAAAATTAGTGATTAGTGAAATAAATATTTACTCATTCCCAAGCGGGTATTTGAAAATATTACTGATTCTTTTAGTATTTTCAGCAAACTGAACTCCATTCTGTTTGTTGTGCAACACTCCTTCAGATTCTGATACCAGACTGGATTTCATGTTTCAGAAATTAGTCAGTTTTTATTTCCTGAGCCATATGCTTTCATGGCATACTAATGACCCCAAATATATTTGTCATGTATACCTTTCTCCTTTTCTTTAGTCAGCATCACATAAATTGCATAGACAGATATAAACACTGCAATACAGGCATAAAATGCCCCATTTTCATGCATCTCATTGCATTTAATTAATGAGACTCTTGGGTCTATGTTAAATAAACCACCCTCCCTGAACATACATCCCATAATAGTAAATAGAACAGCCGGCTCGAAGATCCCCCTGACCTTAAAAGATATCCTCCTCTGTGCCTCACAAGTGTGGCTGGCAACACTTTTTTCTTTGTTATCCACTTCATTGCTTCTATAATAATATGGCATTCTGCCATTTACTTTCTGGTTGGTGCATTTGGGACACTTAGACATTTGATGATGGTATCAGACCGTATAAAAATATAATGTAACAAGATTATTTTTTGTTATTATCCTTTCCAAGGGAGGCAGCTGCTGCCGCACAAATCTTTGCTGATAGTATAAAGCAGGCTCGCTGTAAAGCTGGCAAAGCAGAGGAAGCGAGAAGGCTGCAGGCTCGACTCAAGTAGGCCTGTAGAGGAAAGGTTTCAGGATTAATAAGCAGTAATAGCAATTCCTGAGAATGTCAAAACAGACAGTTTGGGAAGCCTTGCTATAATTTGGGTATAGACGGGGAATTGCGTCAGGCTTGTCTTCAACACATCATTGAAGCCACTCTTCTGTGACACATAATTATTAGTTCGTCTCTCACTGGATTGCACATCAAGAACATTCAACACACACTTGCTGCTTTGTAGAGTCCTAATAGCTTTTTGACTAAAGGCATATTTTTGTCATATTTTTTCAGGATGTTATCATAGAGCAGAAGAAAACATCTAACTGTAGCTGCAGTGCAGCCCCACTGTATAAGGGGTTTCTGTAGGAACTTGACTCACGTGGAGATTGAGCTGAACTTAATAATGTCCTGTAACTTCACCTAAAGTGAATTTATAAATTATGGTGAGTGCTTTGTAACACTTATTTTTTCATACTTTTTATGAAATCATCCATTCTTTACCTTAACCTACTGTTTCTTTTACATGATTAAGGACAGCAAGAGCTGGCAGCATCAGACACTATAAAGGACCTACTAGTGTAGGGCACACACAGTCACATTAACTGACGTTTTATGGATTAACCAGAGGTATTTTTTTGGCATTGAACTAAAGTACATGCACATAGAAATGGAGTCAATGTGTAAAGTCAGTAGAGGTGGTGACTTTTTTCATGGGGCCAGATGTGATTCTCAACTGAAAATACACGCCTGGGGAAAACCAGTAATGAATACTGGCAAAATCTACAAAAGACTATGCCCATGGGGTTTTTATCCTAAAAAATCTGCCCCTAATTCCTTCAGGCCATACACTAAACTAAACCATTGGGGTTTAAAATTGACCTTACGGTAATAAACGCGCATGTACTGTACAAGGCATGCACAGGTTTCCACTGAGAAAAAAAGAGTGTTAATGGCTAACCTTGCAGAGGACCTTCACTGTTACTTGTTACAAGAAAAGGCAATGGAAAAAGAAAAGAGGATGCAACATCAACAAGCTTCTGTTCCAAGATCTCTGCTTCCCCCAGGAAAGAAAGTTCAGGGTCAAGTGCTCCTTCAGTGTAATAGGAATAGAGGTGTGTACATTGTGTGTACATTGGAACAGGTACACAAGTCGTAAATGTAGGAAGGACGGTCCTTGGGTATGTGGGAACTGTTAACATTTGAATTTGATGATTGCATACAGCGCAGAACTGACCTTTCTGTACTATTCTGTCCTCTGCATCTCCTGGAGTACAAAAGAAACACCACCATGCACCAAACTATGGAGACTGGGCAAGATCCGGAAAAAAAAATAAATGCAGTCACTGACTACAACCGCATGAAGGTATGCGAATGAATGTAATGTTGCATTAGTGCAACAATGTTTTCAGAATGTACTATACAGGTCATAAAATGGATTATTCGAAATGTCATATATACCTATGTCTCTCTTTTTTGTCATGGCAGATCTTTCAAATCATGGACCGGAAGCTGCATACTAATTAAGCATGAGCAGGAACACTCAAGAATAAAACTGAATAAAAAAAACAAAATTCACACCCACAATCATTCCCAGTCACAGACACCATTCACACCCATGTTCAGTTTTGCCAGTCCCAGTCTCATTCACACACAAGATCTGACACTGTTTTCAAATAAAAAGGTGGTATAACAAAACACGTCTTTTTCTGAATACAGAGTCAGATCGGGGGCTGGGGTGGTGTTTGTTGTGGGTGTGTGAACGTGACTGAGAGAATAAAACTGAAAAAAAAAAAAACGCTAACTTTTACAAGTACTATAAATTTACACCGGCTGTTAAAGAAATTGTCACACACGCGTGCTTAGGGGACAACTAAATTCCACGCCGGACCAGGGAGTGGTGAAGTATACTAATTCTCTCTTTCAAACCCTTGCAGACCATTCTCGGGAAATCCCACCCGGTTCTGGGGCAGCCAACAACGTCACTTCCAGTTCTGGTCCTGATGACATCACTTCCTCTACTGGCCTTTAAAGCCACCATCTTACTTCCAAATCAGTTCTGTTTCGGACTCAGTCATGTGAATATGTCTGTTGTTATTAATCAGTTTTGCAGCCAGGAAAAATTATATGGGTGGCTGCCCCAAACCTTCCCAATGTCTTTTGGTTGTTTTTGTGACAACATAATCAAATGTATGTCTTATTGTATAACATTAACAATAAGAGCAGGTAACTACTCAAAATGCTAAATTTGGGAGGCAGCCGGTATCAAACCGGTGACCTATTGATTACGAGTCAGCAATTCTTACCGCTGCACCACATAAGCTGTCGTATCAAAAGCCTACCCTAACCCTATATCTATACTAATAAAAGGCAAAGCCCTCACTGACTCACTCACTCACCCACTGACTGACTCACTCATCACTAATTCTCCAACTTCCTGTGTAGGTAGAAGGCTGAAATTTGGCAGGCTCATTCCTTACAGCTTACTTACAAAAGTTGGGCAGGTTTCATTTCAAAATTCTATGCGTAATGGTCATAACTGGAACCTATTTTTATCCATATACTGTAATAGACTGCAGCTCGATGGCTGTGGGAGGCGGAGTTGCATGTCGCATCATCACGCCTCCCACGTAATCACGTGAAATGACTGTGAACGCAGTACATAGAAAACAAGGAAGAGCTCCAAAGAGCGCTGAAGAAAAAACACATACAAGCATATTCATAAGTGCAGCTACTGCAGAAACAAAGCACGGTGTAAACCGTAAGTTTAAATTAAGTTTATAGACACGCTCCCGCTGCCGTTTGGCATGCCTACAACGAATGGAGTTAAAATTGCTGTAGCGAGAAACTTTTAAGTGCCGGGTCTTAGCTAACATTAAATAAAGCCGTGGACATCGCAACATCACACAAGAGAGCAGCTCACGTGAACTGACTGAACGCAGTACGAGTGATCACTTCCATGGATCAAACCTGTTCAAAAAATGCATTACACAATTGACAAGGTAGGAAAAGAATATGCTCCGAGCTGAGCTCCACAGCTAACGCGGTCTTGCGGAAGCAACTTCGTCACGCTGCCACCAAATACTCACAGAAAAATCCACAAGTTAATACACACGCTGTTTTTAGAGTTTCTCCACACTCTGAATGTATTCCTCGCATCCCCGTTATACCCTCTGATCTCCCATTTCAATTCAAATGCCTCCAATTTCCAGTAAGGCTCTGCTTCGCGATGACAAGTAATAAGTCTCAGGGACAGACCCTACAAAAGGTTGTCATTGATTTGAGGCAACATTGCATTTCTTCTGGACAACTATACGTTGCATTCTCAAGAGTAAGCTCGCACAGCTTGATCATATTACAACCGGAGTGCTAAACTGACAACGTGCTATACAAAGAGAACTATAACAATCGTAATAAACGAACAATAAAACAGCAGAGAACCCGTGGATTAAATCAAAAGGCTGCTTTCTTGGCGAAGCAAGGAAAAAGGATGGCCTTATATGTCGTTCGTTTATAAAACAGCGGAGAAGCTGTGTAAAGGCTGCTTCACAAAAAAACAGCGGAGCGCCTTATATGAGCAGGCAGTCAGCTAAAGAGGGGAATCAATAAATAACTATAATCGTAATAAACGAACAAAAAATAGCGGATTAAATAAAGGAAATGGGCACCTGAACAGTAAAGTAAGTCTCAAATAGCTACACAATAACTATAACAATCATAATAAACAAACAATAAAACAGTACAGAACCGGGAAGCAAGGAGAAAGGACGGCCTTATATGGCGCTCGTTTATAAAACAGCGGAGAAGCTGTGTAAAGGCAGCTTCACAAAAAAACAGCACAGCACCACACTCTGAATGTATTCCTCACATCACCATTATACCCTCTGATCTCCCATTTCAATTCAAATGCCAATTTCTAGTAAGGCTCTGCTTCGCAATGACAATTAATAAGTCTCAGGGACAAACCCTACAAAAGGTTGCCATTGATTTAAGGCAAGATTGCTTTTCTCCTAGACAACTATATGTTGCATTCTCAAGAGTAAGCTCGCACAGCTTGGTCATATTACAACCGGAGTGCTGAACTGACAACGTGGTATACAAAGAGATCCTTAACAAATAGTTATTGGTATATTTTCCCTCAGTTTAAAAAGGTTTTCTTTTCTTCTTAATAAAAATTTAAAAGCAGTACTTCGTCGCTGCAAAGCGCGGGGATTTTGCTATATACAGTATATATATATATGTAGATATGTATATATATATATATACGTATGTATGTATGTATGTGTATATATGTAGATATATATATATATGTGTATATATATGTAGATATGTATATATATGTATATATATGTGTCTGTGTGTATATATATATATGTATATTTATATGTATGTATGTATGTGTATATGTATATGTGTGTGTGTATGTATGTGTGTATATGTATGTGTATATATATGTTGATATGATATATATGTAGATGTGTATATGTATATACAGTGTATGTGTATATGTAGATATGTATATATATGTATATACTGTATGTATATGTATATATATGTTTATATGTGTGTGTGTGTTTGTGTATATATATATATATATGACAGCAACACTCATAACAGTGACAAAACAATTACATTGACAATTATGTTACGTTATTTTTAAAATGTTTCCTTTTCTTTTTCATAACTTCTTTAACACACTACTTCTCCGCTGCGAAGCTCGGGTATTTTACTAGTTCTTGCATAAAAGTACACTTGTTTTGCTATACTTTTACCTTTGTTTTTTAATTTTTAATTTTTTATTAATTTTATTACAATCCATACAAAGCAATCAAGTTTTTACAAAGAGAAAAAATTAAGAACAGATCGATCCCCACCCCTGAGAGAGAGAGCAAGCCAAACGGCGTTAAATTCAAATTTAGGCTTGTAAACATACCTAAATTAATAAATTCTCTGTGCCTTATGAACTTATTTTAAAATATTACTGATTAGATCCTGCCATGTTTTGAAAAAAGTCTGTACGGATCCTCTAACTGAGTATTTGATTTTTTCCAACTTCAAATAATATAACACATCGGTTTCCCACTGACTTAAAAGAGGAGAGTTTGGGTTTTTCCAGTTTATGAGAATAAGTCTACGTGCCAAAAGTGTAGTGAATGCAATCACAATTTGTTTGTCTTTCTCCGCTTTAAACCCATCTGGAAGAACACCAAACACAGCTGTTAATGGGTTTGGAGGGATTGTGAGTCCAAGGCTATCTGAAAGGTAATTAAAAATGTTTGTCCAGAATAATGTTAATTTGGTGCAGGACCAGAACATGTGACCTAGTGAGGCTGGGACTTGGTTGCAACGTTCGCAAGTTGGATCATGCCCTGGGAACATTTTGGAAAGTTTTAGTCGAGACAGATGTGCTCGATATATAATTTTGAGTTGTATGATTGTATGTTTTGCGCATATGGAGCTCGAGTGAATTCTCTGCATTGCTGCTTTCCACTCCTTTTCTGATATATTAATTGAAAGATCTTTTTCCCAGTGTCTTCTCGGATCTTTGAAAGGGAGGGATTGTAAAATGATTTTATATATTGTAGAGATGGAGTCTAAGTCCTTGAGATTGAGCAATATTTTTTCCAGCATGGTTGAGGGTGCAAGATGAGGAAAATCTGTAAGGTTTTGTTTAACAAAGTTTCTGACTTGAAGATAGTGAAAGAAATGTGTAGCTGGAATGTTAAATTTGGAATGTAATTGTTCATAGGATGCAAAGACGTTGTCTATATAAAGATCTCTAAGCGAGTTAATTCCAAATTTTTTCCAAATATTAAAAACTGCATATGTTTGTGAAGGTTGAAAGAGGTGGTTCTCTTGCAGGGGTGCAACAGATAGAAGCTTCTCCATCTTAAAATGCTTTCTACGTTGGTTCCAGATTCTAAGTGAGTGGAGCACAATTGGGTTATTAGTGTATTGCCGATAACGTGTGTTTATTGGAGCACAGAGCAAGGAATACAAAGAAGTACTGCAGGATTTTACTTCTATTGCGGACCAAGCCTGTGTATGTTCTTCTATTTGTGTCCAGGTTCTTATCGCCTGTATATTTGCTGCCCAGTAATAAAACTGGAAGTTTGGAAGAGCCATGCCGCCTTCTGCCTTTTGTCTTTGTAAGGTCGCTCTTTTGATGCGTGGATGTTTTGAATTCCAAATAAATGAGGTTATTGTCGAATCTAATTGCCTAAAAAATGATTTATTAATGTATATTGGGATGTTTTGAAATAAAAAAAGGAGTTTAGGAAGAATATTCATCTTAACAGTGTTAATTCTTCCAGCTAGTGTGAGATGAAGGGTTGACCATCTATGCAAGTCTTGTTTAATTTTTTCCATGCAAACGGCGAAATTTTGTTGATATAGAGCTTTATGTTTACTTGTGATGTTTACCCCTAGGTATTTAAACTGTTCTGCAATGATAAAAGGTAAGGTATCTAATCTAATATTATATGCTTGAGAGTTCACTGGAAAGAGTACACTTTTATTCAGATTAATTCTGAGACCAGAGATCTTTTGAAATTCTGTGAGTGCTGCTAAGACTGCAGGCACGGAATTTTCTGGGTCTGATATATACAGTACCATGTCATCTGCATATAATGAAATTTTCTGTTCCAGTCCTTCTCTGCAAATCCCCTTTATCTGATCAGTATTTCGACAATGTATTGCTAGTGGTTCAATGGCAATCGCAAACAGCAGCGGTGACAAGGGGCATCCTTGTCTAGTGCCACGTTCTAGTTTAAAGTAGTCTGAGCAAATGTTGTTGATGCAAACTGAAGCTTCTGGGTTAGTATACAGTAATTTAATCCATGCACAGATGTTTGGGCCAAACCCAAACTTCTCCAATATAGTAAAAAGGTATTTCCATTCAATCATGTCGAATGCTTTTTCTGCATCCAGTGATAATAATATTTCTGGGGTGTTTGATTTAGTTGGTGAGTATATTACATTAAACAGGCGTCGAAGATTGGAAGATAAGTGCCGGCCCCTAATAAATCCAGTTTGGTCTTGTGATATTACCGAGGGGAGCACTTTCTCCATCCTTCTGGCTAAGATTTTAGAGAGTATTTTAACGTCGTTATTCAGAAGTGAAATTGGTCTGTATGATGCACATTGTAATAAGTCCTTATTTTGTTTTGGAAAGACAGTGATTAGTGCTTGGCGAAAGGTTTGTGGAAGAGATTGGTTATCTCTGGCTTCTGTAAATGTTGCTAATAAGAGGGGAGCTAGCTGAGCGGAGAATTTCTTGTAAAATTCTGCAGGGTAACCATCAGGGCCTGCTGCTTTCCCACCTTGGAGAGATTTTATAGCATCTAGTAATTCTGATAACGTCAGAGGTTTATCAAGTTCCTCTGCACTAAAAGCATCTATTTGTGGTATCTGTAATGTATCTAGAAATGTATTAGATTGTGTATTGTCTTCTTTAAACTCAGTAGCATATAGGGATTTATAGTAGTCTCTGAAAGTATGCATTATATTTTTGTGTTCGACGATTTTATCTCCGTTCGTGCTAGTAATTACCGAGATTGCGTTGCGCACTTCTTGCTTGTGAATTTGTTGAGCTAAAAGCTTATTAGCTTTCTCCCCATGTTCATAGTAATGATGTCTGGATTTGTAAATTAGTTGTTCAGTTTCTTTAGTTGTCAAGAGGTTTAATTCCAAATGTAGAGCCTGCCTCCTCCTATGTAGAGTCTCGCTTGGTAGTCTGGCGTGTTCTTCATCTATTTTAGTAATTTCGCTTTTTATCTCTGCTAGTTTCTTGGCTTCGGATTTATTTCTGTGGGAAAGATATGAGATAATCTGACCTCTTAAGAAGGCCTTAAGAGTTTCCCAGAGTATTCCTGCAGAGATCTCGGGGGATGTATTTGTCTCTAGAAAGAATTTGATTTGTTTGGATATAAATTCCGTACAATTCTCGTCAGCTAATAGAAGCGGGTTGAGGCGCCATCTGCGGGGTGAGTGCATGGGGCTTAGTAATTTTAGCTCCAAGATCATAGGTGCATGGTCAGAAATAACAATAGCATCGTATTCGCAAGATTTAATCAACGGCAAAAAGTTATTGTCTATAAAGAAGTAATCAATCCTTGAGTAACAATGATGCACTGGTGAGTAGAAAGAATATGTTCTTGAATTTGGGTTTAAAAACCTCCAGGGGTCTGATAAATTGTGATCAGTTATAAACTTTGTAATTATCTTTGCGGTGTTAGATGCCGTTCCCCCTGTGGAGGAAGTCCTATCTAAAAGTGGATTTAGAACACAATTGAAGTCCCCAGCCATTATAACTTTATGAGTGTTCAGATTGGGAATGGATGCAAATAAATTTTGTATAAATTCCTTATCATCAACATTAGGTGCATAAACATTTATCAAAATCATTTTACAGTTAGATAAGTCTCCCATGACCATTACATATCTCCCTTCAGGATCCAATACTATATCTGATGCTACAAATGGTACTGTTCTATGTATGAGAATTCCCACACCTCTAGTTTTCTTTGTAAAACTAGAATGGAACATTTGGCCAGTCCAGTCTTTTTGCAGCCGGAACTGATCCTTGCTTATTAAGTGAGTTTCCTGTAAAAATACTATTTTAGCATTTAGACCTGTTAGGTGAGAGAGTACTTTCTTTCTCTTTAATTCGTGATTCAGGCCTTTAACATTCCAGCTTACGAAATTAACTGTCCCATCATGGAGACACTGATTCTGAGTTTTTGATGTCATTTTATAGTCTTTACTGGAAGTGAGACAGCTTTGACCTTAATTTCCTATTTTCCCTAGAGTTGTTGCCATGCAGCTTATTATTACGTTGGTAGTTATAATTATTAAGATTCATAGGACAGATTAGGTATAGATCAAGCCTGCTCTATTTCTCTCCCCCCCTTTGTGAAAGTGTTTATTTGATATTTGGACTTCAGGCTTCACACATTGTACATTTCATGTCTACATTTTGTCAATTATTACTAAAACATGAAAAACGTTTCTGTTTTAATGATGTGTTTACATAGATTGTTGTAGACACACATGAAATGTATGTATTCAAAATGACAATATATTATTTACCCTCTACAACTCCAGGCACTTCACTCCAAGATAAACACTGAGCACTCAGAACCTTCTTTGCGAATTGAGTTGCGGCAGTGGGCTCGCGGATGGGATAGCAGAATGCTTGCTGCTTGTGATGATCAAAACATTTACAACACAAAAGATGCTGGTGGAGAGGTGTGAAGGAATTCTAGTGTTAAGGATCTCAATACCAGAAGGTAACTGAAGCTTAGTGATTAATTTGTACATTGCAACGAGTGCTGCAACGGAAGAGACAGACACTTACACATGTAGACCACTGCAGCTACTTGACTCCACTTATTTGAGAAGTCCTTCTGTCTGCTCTGTCATTTTGACTACTGTATCACTATGGGATATAACAACAGCAAATGCAGTTTAGGGAAACATTATGGTGTATGTATATACTACGTGTTAGAAGGCTGAGGCTATACTCTGGCAGGGCATGCTTGCATTTTTAATTAGACAGTAATGTTAACTTCCACGAATTATTCTTTTTGATGTGAAGTCAGAAGGTGAATGTTGTGCTGCCTTGTCCTTGACTTTATTGGTGTCATTTGACATATTTGTTGATTTGGGTATTTTGAGTACTGAAATCTGCATTTCCTGTGGCTCTTCGTTTTGAGCTGTCTTGACAGCAGTCTTTTTCACCTCCTTTTGATGGGGTGTGACACTCCATTTACTTCAAATGAATATTTGGCAATTAATATTTTCACAAATGTAGCTGCCAATCTTACATCATCTCCTGCACTATCACTGCAAATGAACAACAGAGAGCGCACAGAGTGCCTACAACAATGGATCATTCCCTTCTCACACTAGTCCATTCATGTCTTTGAATACCATTGTGTAACTGATGTTTTTTGCTTGCAAATTGTTATGTTTATTTTAAACATGTGCATTATGTTTGTTTGTTTATTTGGGGACATTTTGGGAGATATTTTGAATGTAAATAGTTTGTCATAATCAAAAAAATACCTCTATCTCTTCATTCATTTTAAGAACCTGATTTTTTCAAATCAGGATTGTGCTGGGTAACAGTCAATCTCAGCAGAGCCAGAAGCAAGACAGAACCAAACTCCAGGCATGATTCCAGTTGATTGCAGATCACACTTACACAAAAAAGCCCAGACTCACTTAAAGAGTATCAACTTGAAGTTGCCACTTAACTTAACATGTACATCTTTAGGAAATGGGAGGACACCAGAGTACACAAAGAAATGTTGATGAAGGCATGGAGGATTGTGTAAATACTACAAATGCAGTGTTAGCTGTATAAATAGAACCCACATTATTGGAGTTATGAGGCAGCGGCCTTAATCACTGCACCTGTGTCCAAGACTCACATGTACAGTAACTAGTGGGTATTCTTATTCACTTATATATATATATATATATAATAAAAGCAAAAGTGATTCTTAAATTTCCAAGTGTGGAGATTCAGTCTAATGAGCTCTGCTGACATTTTTGACATTTTCAAGTGCCCATTGCCCACTGTTTCTCAACCCATGTTCTGGGTGATGCAATTACTATTGCTGTAAAAGAGATTAATTGGTTAATAGAAATAACAATACAGATCAATTAAGGACATGGGAGACATAAAGAAGAAATCACTCAGTGTATAAAGTTTCAACACAATATTTAAAAATTGCAGTCCTCACCAGCTGGTTGTTGATTAGCTACGACAAGATTTATGTTGAGGTTAGAAAGAATGCCTCCAGTGTCCAACAACTTGCCTGAAGGAGGTGCCTGTGCTGCTTCAAAACCTTGCATATTGTAATCTGTTCAGTTAGCCAATAAAATGTTGCTTCACTTCTCATTGCATCCATAATGGCTAACATGGTATAAAACACTACTACTTTAAAAGTAAAAAATGATAGCACAATTCATGGTTAAAAATGTTTTATAACAGATAAAGGCCTATTTATTTACATTTTAATCAGATTATGTCAACATTAATTCATTGTTTCTATGTGCAAGAATATTTCATGGAACATTTCTGTTTTGCTATAAATTCAGTGATTCTGTATTAAAATACTAAATAATGCAGCAAAGAAGACAGAAATCTAAAAAAAAAATAGAAAATAAAAAAGTGTTTATAAAAATATTAAATGTAATATGAAGATATTGTTTTTATTGTTTTTTTTTTCTCATGCAAACATATAAAAATACAAAATTCAAAAAGTAAATACTTTCATTCAGTAGGCCTATAAATAAAAGAATGATGTTACAAATTGTTTATGAATGTTGTTAAAAGAAGACAAACAAAAACAAAGAGTCAGTGACCCCATATAATTAAAGGTTTTGTAAAATAAAAAAATCTATGCAACAACCATGGAGACGTCTTCTCAGATATGAGCTCAAGGCAGATCTTGAAACAAGGAAGGGTCATGGTCAGATAGACAGACAACTGAAATGATGTCATTAATAGAATGGCTGTTGATCTTCTGTTCTGCAGAGGTGGAGAAGAGAACCCATTAGAAGACTTTGCCAACCCCGGTACAATGAGTAGTTACCATCACCAAAGCCCGTAGCCTGCCTCCCATGCATGCAATCATGACAGTGTTTTATATTTAGTTACATTTAATGGCCACTGAGCCAATATAAGAAGCTTAGCCAAGTACTGGTCTTTAATTGTTTAGTCTAATGGTAATGATGACAGAAATAGTTAAATTATGGTAAAGTTTTTTTTACTAACTTGAACTATACAATATGTATTAAATCAGTTATACAGACTTTCATGTCTTTCACAAAAGCGTTTTTGGCAGCGAATATGCTGTGTTCGCCTGTGACCTTGTTTGTCAAATATGTTCCTGAAAAATTCACTGTGTGCTCAGCTTAGACCAAGGGTTTTCCAAGCACCCCATCATGTTTGCTTACCTTGAATTTAGGCTTGAGGTATTGAGGTAGAAGGGAGACTGCATCTGGGGAATGTTTAGCCCAAAAAAGGAGATTTGTGCTAGGCCTAACAAGAGCATGTTCATGTTGACCTATTGTACATTCCTACTTCTTTCTTCTGTAAATACCTTGCTGCCATGTGGTGCCTACCTCAAGATAAAAACTATATTGGGAAACTCTGTTCTAATTATTATTCTAACTTTGGGTTGCCTTCAAGTGGCCTCCATAGATCACAATTGGTTAGAAAATGAATTGAAGAATATGTGGATTGTGGTAGAAATTAAATTTGGAAATATATTAAAGAATGAAATTTTGTCTTCACACTAGGACCACTTTGAGTCAGGAAGCAGGCAGGAAGAAGCTTGTCCATTGTGTCTTTTATTTCTCTTTAGCAAATGCTAAAGAAGCAGCATTCATCACAGTAGTCTGTTACAGAATGATCATAAAAATAAGGGCAGAGTTCCACTTTATAAACAACCGGATTTACATACTACCAGTGCTGATTTATGCATTTATTTACTCTGATTGTTCTGTTTGCTTACACCCAAATAACTTATCAAAGTAAAAGTCTATTCTTCTACACTCTTGTTCTTCTCATATATCTTAGGAATCGCTATTAACCTTGAAACCTTGGTGTATGTGAAAATTGTCCAGTCTTGTTGTTTATAGGACATCTGTTCATTTTCTTAATCTTACGAAAACATCCTGTGTATAACATCAACCTTGTCCTGGTACATCATTGTCTTTGTTGTTCACATGAACTTTATCTGGTTTCCTGACATGCTTGAACAGGTGTCTACATTTATTAACCCTTTACACTAATTCTAAGATAGATGCTATATTTTAATGTGGAAAGTATGCAATAATTATATTACCCCAAAATGACCATTTGATCCCTAAGTCTCATTTTTCTACATCAGGATGTAATACATTTTTCAATATATATATATATATATATATATATATATATATATATATATATATAGTGGGATATGGCCGGCTGTTCATCCCGGCCAATACCTCCACGCTGCCAGATGGAGCCCTCCCGGCAACATGGAGGTGCCCCGAATTCCAGCTGGGCATCATGGACATTGGAGTTTTCCTTTACAGACCTGCTGGATACCATGGGGGCATCCACAGGATGCTGAAGGGAGGCATAAGGATTTTTATTTGCACTATAACCCTGAAGTACGTCCTAGTCACAGGGACAGAAGAAATGACGTACTTCCAGGATGAAGAAAAGGAGTTTTCACCTGACCCGGAAGTGTTAAGAATCACATGGACTGAGGGATCAGAAGCACTTTTGGGTCAAGGACTTTAAAAGGACGATGGGAAACCCCAGCAGATTGAGCCAAGTTGGGAGGAAGGGTGAATGAGCTGCTGGGAGGTGTGGAGGATTATTCTTTATTGAGTATTGGATTATTGTTTATGATTATTGTGGAGTGGAGGGTGCTTTGTGCACATTTGAAAATATTAAAATCAAATTATTGGACTTTTACCTGGTGTCTGGCGTCTGATCTGAGGGTTCAAGGGGACGACAGCGCCCTCTATCTGTCATAATATATATAACATCCTCCATAGTAGATGACTTTTTAAAAACCAGAGAGAAGACATTTCCCAAAGCTTGTTTGTAGTAAATGTCATTGGATATATATTTATATATAGTACATATATTGTGTATGTTTATTTGAAATTGTTTTTTCTGATTGAAACCTGTGATAGTGAAGTGTATAATAACTTGTCGTTGTCTCAGACTTTCTTTCCATCTCTAACAAGACTAGGAACAACTTGATTTGCTCTGTGTTAGCAATTCCTGATGCAATAAAATTAAAGGTGCTTGTAACACACTGCAAACTCCACTACTAAAGCAAAGTGATGGCATGCGTGGAGCTCAGCTGCTGGAAGTGAGGAGAGTAGCAGTATTTTTTTTTCTCTTTTTAATTTTTTTGACTTTGATTGAATCTTTTACGCTTGGTTTTTCGAATGAATTTCACTGTTCCCACAAATGAGCTGCCTACTGCCAGGATGGCAAGAAAGTCTTGCCTGGTGTTGTTAGATATTTTTAAGTGGTCTACTGGGATGGCTGGATTTACTGTTCTTCTCCTCAGCACCCAGACAGAGCCCTTCATCGATGGACAATTCTGTCAGACATGTCTATTCAAGTGTCACAGCTGCAAGCAGTAGCTTCTGTTACTATATCATTTAGTCTATGTAGAAAACATGGCAAAAAGAAATACATTCTGCAGAATCTGCAATAGTATAACCTCATGTGCAATGAAGCAACGTACACCTACAATATATTTACTTTGGTAGTGTAAAGTGTTACTTATTAATTTATTTGAAACACCAAAATTTGTTTTATTAAAATAAAAACTGATGCATCACTGTGTAAAGATATTGAGGGTGAGTATGAAAGCTCTATATAAAATATTTGTTTTTTGTAAAGGGCTTTGAGATATCACTTGCCCATATAAGGTGCTACAGTATATAAGAAGTCTTGAATTGATTAGTTAAAAAATGTTTTGCAGTAGTGTTTAATATGAATGTCCTATATAAACTAAACTATGATGGGCTAGTTTTGAAGTCCTTTGTGTTATTGTTCCTGAAAATGTGTTATGTAACATAAAGATAGTTTTGAATCTTTGATGTTGTTTCTCAAAGTGCTTGCAGTGAAAATCACCATGAGATATGACAAATGGCTACTAGAAAATCCATTTTGTTTTAATACTTACACGAAAGATGCCATACATAGTAAATAGTAAGATGAACAATCAATGTAAGGCTGCCTCATTTTGGGCATCAACATACACATGCTGTAATAAAATGGGTGGGTTTTTTATATACTTTGCAATAGAGTTTAGAATGAAAGACCTTTTCTGAAGACTAACTGTTTAATGTTTCATTAAATAAAGATTGGCATTTCCATCAAGTAAAGACTAAGTAATTGTTCTGTAAAAGACATTTGAAAGAACTCAGCATAAAACATTCCAAATAAATTTAAGACTGTTAGCTTTGTTATTTAATATTTTGCAATTGTCCTCTCCTTAAATGGGACTACATAAAAGTCAAAGAGTTTTGTAAAGAGCTTTGTGACAGTGGTCCCTATCGAATATGCGATGTAAACATGAATTGTGATGTTGTGATAGCACATACTCTGTCTTTTTTAAAACATGCTTCATTGATGTTTTTACTTAGAAGGATTGTGTACATTACATGTGTAACAGGGTGTTGCAGATTCTTTATGTCACTATGAATCAAGTTTTCTCTCTTCTGTGTTTGTTGTCAAAACATTTTGTAAGCTCTTAAGACTCATCTATAATCCTGAATCAATCTGCTTTAAAATACGATGGAATGTAATCTTTACATAAGCTCTAAGAATAGATTAAAAGAATTGCATTAACAAATTACATTCTAGGAATACTTTAAATCATTGATCTGACACTTACTGAATTTTTTCGTAGAAGTATATGTGAATTTTTAAATTTATTCTGAGGTGTCACCCATAGCATGGTTGCACTCGGGTCTTAATTTGAGATCTTGAAGTGGTTCGTCGTGTAGTGGGTGCGGCAACGTACTGTATCAGTGCATGCTTCCAACCTGTAAATTTAGTAACAAATGGAACAATCTGTAAAGATTGATTAGACTGTGAAATTCGGTATTTCAGAATACTTCTTGGGTGGTTTGCCAATGGTCCACAGGAGATATGTGGTGCAACACTGCCTGGAAGGGATGGTAAAATAAACAAAGGCTGGTGAACTTGGGCTAAGGGTCTTCCAAGATAATGAAGAGGGAGCAGCAGGCTGATCCCATTGTACATTGGTATCCGGCAGGATTGCCTAGGACTGGCAGTCTTCATAAGTAACCCAAAGAACAGACATTTCATTGGCCACTGGAGGAAGCTATACTGTCCTAACATACCTGTTTTAGTCAGGCCCAGACTGACTCAGAACTGCTTAACAGATATGCCACCATGACGAAAAAGTACTCCTGGGTCCAACCTCAAAAGGACCTCCTTGACCTCATCCAGATGAGCATGGAGTTGGGTGTAAGTGTAGGCAATGGCTCCCCTTCATGCGGAGAACAAGGAGGAAGATAGGCCTGTACCTGAAAGAAAAGTTTATAAGGTCAGAAGTGTTTTGTAAGGGACTAGAGAGATTGGTGACCACACTAGATGCCAAGCTCACCTAATGTGTATTAATGCCAAAGGGGCATAGCATTTGATCATTTTTTTTTTATTTTACCTGTTTTCCCATTTCTTGCTAACCCTTGATTTTTTTTGTAAACCATACTCTTTCCTTTTACTGGTCTCTTTCAGTTGTGGTTTAAGGTTAGGGATCTGATCATAAGAACCTCCTGAGGTCACAAGACTTTAAGTAACCATTTTCTGTAGTTGTTGGTGAAAATTGTTCATTAGTCCTGGAATTATTTTAGCCCATTCCAATCTGAGGAAATATCTCTCTTTATGAACAATTTTCATTAGTCTTGAATGAATTGCTCATTTCTGGTCTTTCTAGACATTCTGCTTTTTTGTCAGTCGTTCTTTTTTAGATTAACCTTTGTGTTTATGACAATGGTCATGCTCTGTGGAGCACATTCAAATTCAAGTTCAAGTATATACAGAGTACAGGGAAACCTTTCTTTGAATATTGTAGTGTGCTGCCGGGGATCTTGTCCAGCTGGGACACCTCCACACTGGGGAGACCGGGGGAGCAAGCATGGCCAGAGTGTTACCTCCCCCGTGACACTAGATGGCAACCCCCCTGGGTTGCAGCAGTGTCTTGGACTCCCGCAGGGCTTAATGGGAGTTGGAGTGTGGTGCAGCCCTTTTGGGATCCACTGGTGCCGCCAGAGGGTGCTACAGCAGGAGCTGCTTAGCCCTTATGGGCAGTTCTTCCACCACACCCGGAAGTGCTGCCAGAAATGAGTAATCAAGCACCTGGAGCACTTCCGGGTGCCTGATAAAAGAAGCCAGCAGCCTCTACTCGGGGAGCCAGAGTTGAGAGGAGGAAGACCAAGCTTGGCCAGAGGAGTGGAGGAGAAGGAAAAGAGTGAAGGAAAACTATTGTGTTTGTGCTGTGCTTGTGCTTTGGACTGTGTTGTGGCTGTGGGAAACAGGGAAGGCAGTTCCCATGAGGAAAAAAAGAAAAAACTTAAACTTGTGTCCCACGCTTGTCTGTGTCAGGTTAAGCTAGAGGTGCCAGCCTGGTGAGCCACAAGTGGCATAGTCAGCAGGATACCTGGCCATCTACAAGGCAGGGACCTGCAATTAAGTCTTGTGGCAACCCGACACAACAGCACAAGGCACGCACACGAAGCAGCACAGTAGCACATGCACACACATGCATCTTTGGTACAGATGGAGCCACATCAAATAGCCGCGGCCGTGTGAATGGCGTGCGAATGGCGTACGGCTGCCAATATGCACGCTGTGATCCCCCCATCCCTCTTCTGACAGAAGGCGTGTCAAGATTTCACAGTAAACACGCCAATTCATGCCCTATTTATTCATTTACCTGGTTCCACCACTAGATGGCGCTTTGTTCTCAAGAACACGTTAACACATGCCAGCAATTTAGCTGCGCTGAGTTGCAATCACGTGATTTTAACAACCCACCCCCTCCCCTGCCGAACTGACGCTACCAAACTGCACTACAGAGATTAAGATGGCGGCTTAACATTACCAGAGTCTACGAAAAAACTCGTAGATCCATCCCACCTTAAATCGCTTCTTAAAACCGTTCTCACTTCTCCGCCAGCGTCTTTTGTTAATCTAAATGTGCTGATAAAGAAAAGTTGCAAGTAGCTGGCTATTCCATCCCCCCATCGACTTAGAAAGTGCACAAACTTCTCCCAGCTCATGCCTTGATTGAT
>JANRMT010062861.1:54477493-54488867 GCA_026402145.1 Polypterus bichir lapradei | reverse complement strand
GTGTATTCCAAATAATGATCTATTATTTCCACTCTAAAACTCCACTTCACTCCCAGATAATCAATCAAGGCATGAGCTGGGAGAAGTTTGTGCACTTTCTAAGTCAATGGGGGGATGGAATAGCCGGCTACTTGCAACTTTTCTTTATCAACACATTTAGATTAACAAAAGACGCTGGCGGAGAGGTGAGAACGGTTTTAAGAAGCGATTTAAGGTGGGACGGATCTACGAGTTTTTTCGTAGGCTCTGGTAATTCTAGTGTTAATGGACTATTCGCGGTAAGTGGTGACTTTACTTATTTATTTATTTTTATAAAATTTGTTTGGGGTAGTTTACAGATTATTTCCCAGTTTAGTTTTTTATTGGCCGTTTTGAAAATCACTGGCAGCACCAGCAGCGGTCAGATGTAACTTTAGATAACTTAATGGTCTGTTTACCAAGTCTGGAGTTAACATTACAGCTTACTGTCAGTGTCACAAACTCACAATGTCACTCCTCTTTTAATCAAAAAGACGCTTTGCAGCAAAATATAATTTATCAGTATATTAAATGGAACTAGGTAAAATACACCGTAATGTAAAATACTGTACATAGCCTGCATTTGTATTCCGTACCTACAATGATCGGTATAGATAAATTACAGATGTACCGTGTCTTTAAGGATTGTTAACCCAGATAGCACACACACGTCGCGGAGACGTCTATGCAACGTCATCTTTTTCATCTGGCAGATGTCTGGCAGAGGATGTTTGTCTTTAAGGATTATTAAGGATGTCTTAAAAAATATTTTACTAACTAGTTTTATTAATTCATTATTTAATAATAAATAGCATAATCATCATTGGTTGTGTATTGAGTGATTTAACAAATCTGTTTTATTAATCGGTTTGTTGTTTTTTTTACCACGTTATCTATTTATGAAACTACAGTATGTTGACAATACAAGAACTGCCTGTACAGTATATTAAAGATACGGTATAGGGCTTCCTGGACAGTGCAGTTAACTGAAGCAGTCAATGCTCCATCTGGCGGGATTATACAGCATTGCAACCATCTTTTTAGAAAGCGCATGGGGGCATTTATGGGGCGGGGCATCGTTAACTGCATCATCGCGGGGGATCACATTCCGTGCACGGATCGTGCATGGTCCTGTCATGGTCCTGTCATGGACCTGTCATGCTCCAGGCGGCTGTTTGACGTGGTTCCCACTGTAGCATGCACTGAAGAAGGGTGACGCTGAAAAGGCTCACAGAGACACCACTCCAGACTGATGGGGAAGAAGAGATCCTGGAGGACTCCTAAAGCAGCGGGGTCACAAGTGAAGCCCGGAATGGCGTGCTGTGGAAAGAGGCCACCCAGAAGGCAGAAGCTCTGGGAGACGGGGTCCGCAAATAGGTAGGCGCCAGCCCCACAGATGATTTGCCCTGTATATGTTTTTCATCTGTTCCATATGCCTACCTCTTAGATGACAAAGTACCAGATCCACATTGGTACCCTAAGCATGGGATGACGGTGGGGTGACCTCGAGCTCGAGTGACTTCAAATAGGACTTCCTGGAATCTCACCCTGACGACGTCATTCTGATGGAGGAGGGGGCAGTGGAGGGCCAGGAAGGCCTTCATGAAGCAGGTACGAGGAGGGAGGATTTGTGCCGGAGTCCCGCTGCTAAAGGGGTAGAGGCGGGGACAGCGATGCTCCTCCCTAATCTCCTATGACACCCGAATATATTAACCTGCTGTCTGCTGTATGTGAGCTGGAGGATATGCTCCAGCTCATACAATCTTTCTTGCAGGTATTGGCTCTGTTGAGGCAGAGAATCAAGCGGCTAGAGGGGACGGCTGAGGCGGCCCTGAAGGAAGAGTGGCTGAGAAGGTGCGACTCTGAACTCTCCAGCCAATGTTATGCGGCAGTACAGGTGAGTGTTTTCTGTACCGTAAATAAACAAGGAGATCTAAGCAAATTGCATCCTGATGTAACACCTGAGGGAATGTGAGTAGCTAGAGCTCCGATAGAAGATGCAGGTGTGATGATTGATTGCGCTGTGGGGGTAGATACGGCAGAGGCGTGTGCGAGGAAATATACATTAAATGAAGTTAACAGTTTATCTGTAAAATTTAATTGTATACTTTAATGGCTTTCATCATAAAAAAAAGGTTATATCAAGTATACATCCTAGTATTCTAACAGCACACAGCTCCAACAGGATAACGCATGGCAATCTAAATCAACTTAGAAACCAGTCATTACCACGCACTCTCTTCTAATAAATTAAGCTAAATGTTTTTATTGTCATCGCATGGTACAAAGAGATTCAATATGCAAATCCTCCATAAACGTATTTTCCTATAAAATGATAAAATAACTGCGGTGGGCTGGCGCCCTGCCCGGGGTTTGTTTCCTGCCTTGTGCCCTGTTGTGTTGGCTGGGATTGGCTCCAGCAGACCCCCGTGACCCTGTAGTTAGGATATAGTGGGTTGTATAATGGATGGATGATAAAATAACAATAATAATATTACAAAAAAAATAATGACCAATATGCAATATATATAAAGTACATTTAAAAAGTAATATATAAAGTTCAATAAACATATACATACAGTACGAATGCTTCATAAAGTGGCTCAGGTTATGGAATATTACAATTGTAGTGAAACTTTACAGTGAGGTAATTATAAGGACTTGATGGACTGAATGAGTGTGTTTATAGTTCTTAGGATGAAACTGTTTTTGAGCCTCGATGTTAGTGCAGGAAAGGCACTGAAGTGTTTGCTGGATTGGAGAAGTTCAAATAGGCTGCGGCATGGCTAAGTGGAATCCATGCAGATGCTGGTCGCTTTCCTTAGGCAGCGTGCTCTATAAATGTCCTCTGGGACTGGAAGCTGTATCCCGATAATCCTCTTTGCTCTCGACACAAACCACCATAGAGCTTTCCGATCAACTCCTGCACATCTACTGTATGATACCACACACACATACAATGGGTTAAAATACTTTGAGTGGTGTACCGAGAGTAACAATGCTAAAGCAGCTATGGTGTTTGGAATAGTTTGTTCTTTCCTTGCACCATTATATTGTTACAGAATGATTACAATCAAGTGAATTAAATAAAGGATATCCAATTAATTTCAGTGTATTTGATAAATCCTGCATCACTAATGCAAATCTGAAAAAAAGGGAGACCATACAGAAACAGTAGTACTGCTTTGATACAGGGTACAAAAGTGCATATGCAAGGGGGGGGGGCTACCATAAGAATGTGCGTAGCTTTACACCAAGTATAGTTTTTATTCATTGCGATGTGACACATGCAACATCTTTGTTTGTACTCACCATTTAAACATGAGGCCCCAGGAGATAATACATGAAACATCAAACTAATTTAAAAATATAACTAGCAACAAACGAACAATAATACAAAACAATTACAATATGCCAAATTGTTACAAAAAAGAGAGTAGGCTCACTGGTCAATGCAGGCAGCTGACAGGAGAACCAGGAAGGAGTGTTTGGCCAACACTCAGGGCAAAAAGAAGCGGTTGCTCCTGGTAAACACTTAAGAGGAGCAGGAGTGACCGGGAGTAAGGACAGCTTGCCGCAGAAGGCAACGGGAGTCGAAGATTGGGGAGGCTGAAGCTCAGCATGAGAGCCCTGGACGTTGGAGAACCTAAGTTTCAGTCCAGCGGGAGCTGTACAGACCCAGGGGTTAGAAGGCTACCAGACCAGTGTGGAAGGCAGCTGCACCCTGTTGCAGGGCCCATATTGGATAAGCAGGGGAGCCCCCAGCTAAAGGAAGAAGGCACCTGGTTTTTAAAGGGGACTGCTTCCAGCCATTGTTTTTAACCTCGTTTTAAAGGAATTATTTATTTGGATTATTTTAACCTCCACCATTTTTATGGATTATTTATTTATTAACTTTGAATCACTGAACTTTTTTTAGGACACTGTTTTGTTTTTGTTTGCTTTTAATTAAAGCACTTGCACCTTTTGCACCATCCCTTTGCTCAGTTTGATTTGTACCCATCTGCCAGTTCATCTGGTTACATTACCAACGATGTTGGGTTCAAGGGCTCCAAGAGGAGAGGGAGCTTGGAGCAGGACCCGCATCACATCCGCACAAGTTGGAATTCAAATGCAACTTCGGCAGGATTGCCATTCTCATAGCCTCTCCTGCAGTCTGAAGCTACTCCTGCCAGGTCATCCTGTTTATAACTCATCCCTACACTGATGAGACCTATCAGCGCCGTTACATTATAAACTAATATAAGTCAAAACAGATTTAACCAATTTAATAATAATAATAATACATTTTATTTATATAGCTCCTTTTCCATGCTCAAGGCACTTCACAGAGTTTAAGAAAGAACGACAGGGTATACAGTGTATAGCATTTTACTAAACCAGATAAATAAATAAAGAAGAGTAAGATAGTAAATTCAGAGAAAAAAAAAGCCTAACAGACAACATAATTGATGGTCTAGCACACACACATACAGGATACATAAACGTCTTGACATAGAGGTAAACTGAGAGAAGGGTAATAAAGTCAGGTAGAGCTAAAAGCCTTCCAGAACAGATGAGTTTTGAGTTGTTTTTTAAAAGAATTCATGGAGTCAGCTGACCTGATTAATTTCGGTAGGTCATTCCAGAGTCTGGGCACTATACAGTTGAAGGCCCTGTAACCCATGAAGTGTAAATTAGTGGGGGGCACAATAAGATTGCCAGAGTCAGAGGACCTTAGTGGGCAGACAGGCACATAGTGATGGAGAAGGTCACTGATGTAGTTTGGTGCAAAGTCGTTTAAGGCTTTGTAGGTTATTAGTAGAATTTTATATTCAATTTTGTAGGACACGGGGAGCCAGTGAAGGCGGAGCAGGATGGGTGTTATGTGCTCGCTGCTGCTGGTTCGAGTAAGGACTCTTGCAGCCAAGTTTTGAATAAGCTGGAGCTGTGATATAAAATTAGAAGGGAACCTGCCAGTAGGGAATTACAATAATCGATGCGGGATGTGATAAAAGCATGGACAAGTTTCTCAGCATTAGAAAAGGAGAGGAAGGAGCGAACACGGGTTATGTTACGGAGGTGAAAGTAAGAAAGTTTCTTAATTTGATTTATGTGGGGGAATAAGAAAGGGAGGAATCAAAAATGACACCAAGATTCTTTGCAGTAGAGGCAGGTCTGATGAGATCACAGCCAAGATTGACTGGGAAGGAGCTCATTTTATTAAGTTGTACTTTAGTCGCAATTTGCAGGAGTTCAATTTTGTTGCAATTTAACTTTAAAGAGTTCTGCTCCATCCAGGTATTAATTTCACTGAGGTAGGTTGTGAGCTGAGAAAGCTCTGATAAAGTTCCACTTTTAACATTGAAATAGAGTTGAGTATCGTCTGCATAAAAATGATAACCCAGTCCAAAGCTACGAATAATATGGCCAAGGGGACGCATATAAATACAGAAGAGAAGAGGGCCGAGGACAGAGCCCTGAGGTACTCTTTGTTTGACTGGCGCTGAACTGGATCTGCTGTTGCCAAGACTAACAAACTCTTGTCTATCAGTCAGATAGAACTTGAACCACTGGAGGGCAATGCCAGAGATACCCAGCATGTTCTCCATTCTGAACAGTAGAATGTCATGTCTGACAGTGTCAAATGCTACAATGAGGTCTAATAGTACGGTGTCCATTTTAGGACATCCTCCTCCCTCCGAGAAAACTCCATCCTTCCTACTATCTTTGACAAAATATTCCCCCCATCACGGCATTTTTGTTAAGGAAGTGATGTAATACTTCAGGTCCACATTCTTCACAAGTTCATTCGCCGAATTATTTGTCAATTATATTTCACAGTAAGAATTTACAGCACGACTCAAACGCGGGAACAAAGGTAAATGACGTTAATTGTTGAGTGTCTTTTAATACTGTGTAAGCATACATATTAACACTTGTGCATTAAAATGTGTGCATTTACAGGGGCGATTTCTCAGGCTTAAAAGCTCACCTTTTATTAAAAAGGTAGACGCAAACTTTTTTCATTCTAAAGGGCACAAACCACTTCGGATTTCAGCCGTTAAACACGCAAAAATTTCGTCACACCAGATAAATAAGCGCAACATATTATCAGTTGTATTGTATGCTAACAATGCATGTAGAAATGTGTCAGTCATTAACTAATAATGGTGTTTTTCGACTTGGCTACAGATGCAGATGGAGACCAGAACTGCTTTGGAAAAATACGAACGCCTTCGGGCCGATCTGGAAGAAGGTAGCGCCATCTTTATTTTTAAGGAGAAATGTAAATGAGCATGTTATGTTTAATGTTGGTATTTGTTTATCTGTAGAAGACTTTCTCATCCAAACATTGTTAGATTCTTGGCTGCTAAAATATCAGTATATACTCATAGCAATATATATACAGTGAAGCAAGTTTACACGTTGTACTTCATAGTGAAGACGGTCCAGTGAAGGTATGGAATGTTCTGTTGACTTTAACTTGATATAACAGAGTTTTTGTCATTTGAACCTTTTAAATTTAGTTTTCCAAAATTAGCAATGTTTCTACTTGAAAATATGAATTGTAAAAAAGGATATTGTTAGTTGTTTTTCTGATCCATTCTAAATCTTTTTATGTTACCACTGTGTCATGTGAAAAAATTGCTTTCTGTTCATGCAAGTTAATATTAATGCAATAATACTCCTTTAAATAGGAAAAAAATATTGATTATTAAAGGATAAATATGTTTATTATTTCTGGCATTCTTCCTATAAACTATTCAAGATACCTTTATAAGCAATTCCATTTTGCATTGTCGGTAAAAAGCCTGCCATTTAACATTCCACTTTCTCAGGCAGCTTTAAATTGTTTCACTTTCCTATTTGTGTAGTTATCAAATTATGTTCATGTAATGTAGCTCAATGATAACCTAAAAAATAAAGCATTGTTGTTTAATGCTAAAGCTGGAAAGTTCTAACTAGTTTTTGTTAAGTGCTACTAAAGGTATCGTAAAAGGGTAAACAGCTAAACTAACCCTGTTAAATCAATTCTAATAGTGTTAAGGTAACATTTTAAATTGTACATGTGGAAAGTATGGACCATCTATGCAGTTATAGTGTTAATTTAACAGTGGTGATTTTACTGTTTATACAGTAGTGATATAGATATTAGTGTTATAAATAAAATTATACCTGGAAATTACAAGTTCACATCAGCTTTTTTAGGATAACTTCCTGACATTGATGCATTGAATATTACTTGGAAACTTTAAAGATTGATTTTACAAATCATTTCTCATTCTAAGAATGTAACACACCAGGACCTGAAGCCTGTAAACATCATGGTAGGATATATTTTTTAAACAGAAATTGAAAATACAAGGGAAACAAAAGAGGTACTGTGTTAGTATGGTTTCACTTTGATACCTCTTTTGTAAATTTAACATGGCCTATTAAAGCCTATTTAGACATTCTTTATTTGATTCTGGGCATATAAAAATAAATAGCTGTTTTGGGATGTTTTTCTATGTCAATCACAATCGCAATTTTAACATTTTGAATTCTAAGCGTATGTTTACTTTTGTGCAAAACGCAGGGTAGTAAACATGTATTCTGTTTAGGTAACAAACATATGCATTGTTGGTCATTTGTGTTTCATTAAGTAAATTCATTTTCATTTCTGTAATATTGTCTTCTAGATTGAAGGCAGCAGCAAAAAGGCCTATCTTACCGACTGGCGTTTAGCCAATGTTTGTGACTCAGTTTCGCTAAGGCAGGGGAGCAAAATATCTGGCCTTTTAAGTGGACCTCTTAGTGGTACTGCTATTTACACAGCTCCTGAATGTCTGCTAACTTATCAACCTTGTTCTGTACATTCAGACATATGGTCCATCGGCATAACATTTTTAGAGCTGTACACAAACACTGTACCATGGTCTGTAAAGAGCTGTGCCAGTTAATGTCAAAAGAGGCTGCTCCAAATGCTTTAAACCAATTCGATTCATTGTGCAAACAATTAATATGTACATATTTAAAGTATACACCATCAGAAAGAATTTCAGCCTCAAACCTAGTTTTTCTGTTAAAATCATTGGACAACACTGATTTAAAAAAACATTATGGATACCATTGGTAATTACAAAATGAAATATTTTAGATGATGACCTTTGTTTTATTCATTCCCAAGAGGAAAGTAAAATGTTTTGTTTTTCCTGTCATTAAAATGTGTTAAATTATATACTGTATACAGGAAAAAAGTGCATACAATTATTATGATTATGGTGTTCTTGTTGATGTTATGACTATAAAATTCTGATGCAATGAAATAATTTCTCTCGCAGAGAAGCAAAAACAGCCATCTAAGTTGTACTCAAAAAATTCATAAATGCCACAAGGAACTCTAACATCAGTGCAAGTTCAGTGCAATTAATGGACTGATAATGGTTAAACCTAGGTTATGGAAGGACACTAAAGGTTTTATATAAATATCCTCTGGGTTGTTTTAAATTGTTATAATGGAACTTTCCATGTGTAAAGGCTCATAAAAAAGTATGATTAAACCAATTTATTTTCATAACAACAAAATTTATTTAGTATGAGAGGAATTCATTATTTTTTCATATATTTCAAAAGCCTGTACAAAGTTATCTGGCTCAATCAGATTCATTCTGGCCATAAGGGTTTTTATGTGATTTGCAGTTGTTAGATAGGAAGCCACAGCATCATCAACTGAATAACCATCCATTGATCTAGGGAGAGTAAACACAGTGGAGTAAAACTGCCTGAAAGCAACATTGGCCACAGTCAGGGTTGCTCCCTTTTCACAAGCCATAGTTTTTGCATGCTGCTGAAGATCATTATCAATTGTGCACAGCATATTTGGAGTTCCTATTAATGACAAAAGATAAATGAGTGGAATGAGTAAACAGTAAATGAGCACTCTCCATAATACCATATATACAAAATACAGGAGTACACCAACATATAATAAACTAAAAAACAGATTAGACAATAGGTTAGGTTTGGCAGATTTTATTATCGCAGAGGGAAATTTGTTTGCAGTGGTAAAGTGTAAAAGCACAGAATATTGTTACACAGATACAGGAAAACAAGCCAAGACTAATCACATGACAGGAAGTCAGTACACACTCAAAGGCACACACAAGATTCCTACAAAGAAAAATAATTTTAATAGTACCTAATAATAACTCTTACAACTGCTGGAATTCAAAATGCTTATAGCTCTGGGAATCAAAGTATTCTCAAAGCTACTGATCTTAAATCATTTAGAACCTTAACCTGCAGCCTTATGGCAACGAATAAAATGTGGGAAACAGAAGGTTGCCCTGTGTGAAAGAATTGAGCTAACCTTCTAACTTTTTTTGGGTGTAGCTCAGTGAGAGATAATTTTATTGCTACGTTTGACAGTGTTGTTTATACAGTTTATGTTCTTCAAGGCTGAAGTTTCTGAGCTAACACACAAAACCAAATCTGACAAAAGAATTAATAGTTGGCTTAAATATGTTATCATAGTTTTGTCCAAAATAGTTTAAACATAAAACCATATCGGTTAAGCATGAAAATAGATTTGGATAAGCTGTGTTTAAAGATAACAGATTATCAGATGGAGGACAAAAATAAAGCATGTCTGGTTTTCCAAATGGTCCTGCAGCTACAGTCTGCTTACGAATCCTGTTGTTGTTCCATTCAATGTGCTCAGAGTAAAGCTGCCTTTCAATTAGAGGTAAAAAGCAATATTGGACATAGTGTCTGAAACAAAAGGAAATGTATAAAAAACATTTATTTTCAATTTTTTTATGAAACTGTTTTATAGTGATGTAGACAACTATCCTAGTGTATCCGAACACAAGCAACTGTGAATAGCATAGCAGTCTTGTTGTATTCTCTCACAGGTACACACAGTTACAACATTGACCCAAACTTAAGGATGCCAAGTAACCTAAACACATTTATATCTGATGCCATGGAAAACATGTTTCTGGAAAAAGCTACTCTTATATGTGGTAACATGAAGATTTCATATAGATAGGTACCGGGCCAATACTTTCTACTGGCAATACAGTAGTAGAGCTAAATACTGAACCGTTATAATGCTCAAAAATACAGCATTTTTGCTGATTACTTCATAAGATCCTTCACAAAAAAAGCAGCTTTTTTTCAAGATACACTGACTCGTATTTTTCAATTTTCAGATGCTCTTCCATCATAGGCTGCATTAATAATGGAGACGAGTCAGAGTACAGGAAGGTTGTAGAAGACTTTGTCTTGTGGTGCCAGGACAACAACCTGCAACTCAGTATAAGCAAAATCAGTCACCATCCGGTGGAGGACGTGGACGTGGAAGAGGTGCAGAGCTACAAGTATCTGGGAATTCACATAAACAACAAACTGGACTGGTCTGACAACACAGTGTCTCTGTACAAGAAGGACCAGAGCAGAGTGCTAGCTATGGAGACTCAGGTCTTTTGATGTGTGCAGCAAACTGCTGAAAATGTTCTACCAGTCCAGAGTAGCCAGTGTTGTGTTCTATGCTGCAGTCTCCTGGGGAAGCAATCTGAGCACAAAAGAAGCACATCGCCTGAACAAACGTATCAGGACAGCCTGCTCCATCACAGGGCAAACCCTAGACACACTGGAAGCTGTTGTAAAAAAGAGGATTGTGGCAAAATTGGATGCCATCATGAAAAATCCCCTCCAGTAGGCACTTAGAATACTTTTAGCCACAGGCTCATTCCTCCATGGTGTGCTAAAATGCACCTCTGGGGGTCTTTCCTGCCCACTGCTATCAGGCAATTCAATGCTTCCACTAGAGGCACTCATTAAGTTCTTTTTGAAATATCTTTTTGAAGTATCTGTACAATATACATTATATTTGCTTATCGACTGATTGATAGTTTGGCTATGTTATTTATCCTGTGAGTCTGCCACTGTATGTGTTTGAATTTTCCCATGGGATTAGTGAAAAGTCAAGCAAAATGACACCTTTTATTCCCCTTCTTCAGGCAAGATGTAAAGGGGCCTGAGTTGCCTCGAAAGCTTGCATATTGTAATCTTTTAGTTAGGCAATAAAAGAAGTCATTTTGCATGACTTTTCACTACATTCATAATGGCTAGTACGGTACAACACCCTAGTCCCATGGGATTAATAAAGTTAATCTAATCTAATAGTATTTAGTTTTTGTTCATCATGTTCTTTAAACAAGAATTCAGTCTCCATTATGTACATATAATTTTTAAATTGAAAAATATCAACTAATAAATAGATATGCATTTACATATATACTGTATATATAAATCAACTTATACATATATATATATATATATATATATATATATATATATATATATATATATATATATATATATATAT
>JANRMT010062861.1:54448697-54467843 GCA_026402145.1 Polypterus bichir lapradei | reverse complement strand
CTATCTATCTATCTATCTATCTATCTATCTATCTATCTATCTATCTATCTATATCTTCTTCAATTTTTTTGGGATAGATACTGGGTCTTGTAGTAGTCTACTATTCATAGACATGATTTTCTTTTCAATGTTAATATTATTTTTGGACACATTGAAAACAAAGAAGTTTTACCTCAGTAACTATATAACAATTATGGAGTAACCAATAAAGCACCAAGGTGGCATGGTGGTGCTTTGTTTAGTGCAGATGCTTCACAGAGCTAGATTCCTGGGTTTGAAATTTGTCAGTAGCTTCTGGGTGGAGTGTATACAATACATCCCTACCATGTAAAATTCAATGCCATATGTGTAGAGTATATTTTTTAGGTAGTCAGGTTTTCCTCCCGAAGACTTGCCTGAGTTAAGATGATCAATGTAAATTGTCTCCATGTGAATGTATGTGAATAAGTCTGACAAAAGACTCCATCTAAGGCTGTTTCCTGCTTTTTACTTGATGCTGCCATTGATTAAAATGTGTGAATTGTTTTATTGTTAATTACCAGTGCATAAGGTGCTACACCTCACCCACAGTAGACTTTTTTCTCTGATACATACAGCTAGACTTTTATAAGGCAATCAAGTGTTTTGCGGAGTCTAATTGTTGCTTGATTTCTGGGTGTTGTGCCAAAAATTAAAACAGAGTGAAGAGTACTTGAAATGTGTTTCATACAGATATTTCTCTTTATTACTGCATTGTTTTATATTTTTGTTTCCATTATAATTGGTTTCTAATTGTTAGGACCAGTATTCAGTATTCCAGGAAGTGTTAGGTATACGGCTAAATACGAATTTAATTATGTTACTTTAGACAGTTTAGTAAGTTAAAAAGGTTGATGGTTTTATACAACAGTGAGTGTCTGATTTGCATATTCAATGTATACCATGTCACTAAAAGCTAATAACAAGACTGTCCATATCAAAACTAAATTTCATATGCCGTTCTCCTTGGTAGCAAGTTTCGTTTTCTTTTTTGGTTTTATTGTTTTCTTTATGTTGAATAAACATCTTTGTCTGTCTTACTAAAGAAAAAGTGAAGCTTATTTACAACAAATCTTGCGAAGATGCGCTCTGAATTCCCATGACTCTGTAATGGAAAAGGTGGGTTCAGAAAGTAAATGGATGGACACAGTTTATAGACGGTATAGTCTATGTACACTGCACATACAGATATATTGGAATAGTTTCATTGTTATTATGACAATAGACAAGTTAGTTAACATCAGGAAAAAAATCACGCTTCCTACACTGCATCCAAAAGAAGAAGAAAGAAAAGAAGAATAAAAAAGTCTGTAACATTACAGTAGATCAGAAGATCTTTGTATATACAATGGCAGAAAATTGTTATAATGAAGAGGAGCATAGAAAACATTTCTTTCAGGTTTACCTTAAATGAACTTCTTGCCATACCATACCTTCATAGGCTATTACTGAAAATGTATCATTCAGGCATGAGCTACAGGAACTATCAGTTACTTACTACTACTCAAAAGAAATAAACATAAGCTCTGTTTGTGTTACATAGCAATTTACGACCAATAGGTGCACAGTAGCAATGCCTTAAAGCCTCTATTGTTAAATGTTGTTGTTTACAATTGCCATACAAATTCTTTACTTAGAAAATCTTCTTCTTCATCCTCTTCATTTCTCTCACTTTTATTTGGGTCAATGTTCTTGATCAAACTTCTCTATACAGCTTGGTCCTGCACCTCCTCGACAGCCAAGACCTTTTACTTCAGATCTTCTTTTACTTTATCCAGCCACATCTGCTTTGGCCTCCCTCACTTTCTCATCATCTCTTCTGAAATCTGATCATAATTAAACCCTATATATTAATCAAGTAATCAATATAATCTAGCCAATAAGGTGGTAAACCAGCCCAGCTTATATTGTACGTCTGGCTGTAAAACGTATCAAAAACATTAATGATGGAATCAATCTAATTAGATTATGTAAATTCTGTACATGGAAAATAATGGTATATTAATATACAGTAAATGATTGAATGCTGCTTATTATCAAACACATGACAGGATGGCACCCAAATAACAGTAGAAGATTTCGTGTAATCCAGGCTATGCAAGATGGGGGTAAAGATAGGACCACTTCCAAGTTGTGCAAAGTCCTGATTACATTTAGATGGGGAACAGCATGTTCTATGAAAAAGGAAGTGAAATTCTGTGATAACCAGCACACCAACTAAGCCATACGACTTCATTAAAATTAAAGGCTGAGGATTCATTAAAATTAAAGGCTGAGGAAGCACAGGCACTACAGTGGCTTCCTTATGGCAAGTGGTAGAGTGGGTGAAACTTTTCAGTATTGGATTAAACTGATAGTTAGTAGCAAAAGGATTATACTGTACTTTAGTGAACTGACACATGGCAACTATATTACTGATAAAAACATAAAAAGATAATTAAAGACCTTCACACTTTCTTAGTCTCTGTAACGGGACTGTTAATACGTGATCTTCATCCTTGAATTAAAGTCATAGTTCCTTCCACTATGGTTCTTGGATACAAACTGACAGACTGTTGTATAAGGGAGTGGAGGTTAACTTTATACTTTTAGATAGGCCATCCCAAGAAAAGAAGAATATGCTTAAGGCTCAAGATGTTAAAGCACAGGCCATAAAAGTTTTATACAATGGCCATAAAAGCCTTATACAATGATATGCACAGAGGACTTAAACATTTATTTTTCTACCTACAGATCTTTCATGTGTGTTTTCAGCTGCTGTTGTTGTCTTTACCATACTTTACCATCAATAATTTAACTTGTAATATAATATTAATTTGAATCTTAAAGAGCTATGTGATGGTGCTTCTTGTCAAACTGCTGCATAAATTAAACAACAAGTTATTCATTCACGTGACATTTTGATTTTATGGGTTTGCCACTTTGATTTCGACAACAGTTTGATTTCTAGCTCCATTACCCTTTATGTGAACTATATGGATTTGCCTCAGGCTCTTGGTTCCCCTGACATCTAACCACAAGCACATGGGTCAATTAACAATGCTAATCTGTACATGTTTATGTTACATTCCATCTAGGGTCAGTTTCTACCCTCCGACTATTCAACACAAGACAGCCTCTGTCTTGTTGTGATCTTAAACAGTGGAAAGTGTTTAAGAAAATGAACAAATGTAAGATTGATGACCTACTTAAGCTATACATCCACCATAACTTCCATTTACACTCATATGTACAAAGATAATTTCTCTGACTTGGTCAAATTAAAAAAGACGAACCTAACACTCAAAATTCTTTAAGTTGATATCACCACATTTAGAGATCCAGAATGATTAACTTAGTTTAATTATTTAACCTAATATAGGCATCTTAAGAATCTTAGAGACAACATGAGTGCTAATATTATTCTGCATGTAGGTAATTAGTTCTACTTTTGTCATTCACTTGCTTGCTGGTATTGAAACATTTTGTAATGTATATTACATTACACATAAAGAATGTCAGAATTCACCCAACACCCAAAAATCATCTCACCTAGACCACCACAGGACTATTTTATAGACAAGCCACATTTTCAAAAAGCCATGATTTTGGTCAGTAGACACAAGCAGGTATTTTTGTTTTATTTTGACTTTGTTCCAGAGGGGACTGGGCGGTCTCATGGTCTGGAATCCCTACAGATTTTATTTTTTTTTTTCTCCAGCCGTCTGGAGTTTTTTTTGTTTTTTCTGTCCCCCCTGGCCATTGGACCTTACTCTTATTCGATGTTAATTAATGCTGATTTATTTTGTTTTCTTATTGTGTCTTTTATTTTTCTATTCTTTATTATGTAAAGCACTTTGAGCTACTGTTTGTATGAAAATGTGCTATATAAATGAATGTTGTTGTTGTTGTTGTTGTTCCTTTACATGTTGAGTGGCGACTAGCTGTCTTGTTTCCAAAAGCAGGTATTTGACTTTTCCATGTTTGCCTGACACAACCATGTGAGAATCAGCCACTTTGTGAGTCTTTTAATAAAATTTTACTTTTTGAAAGAACAAAGCACATTGGCAAAAAAAAAAAAGCAAATTCAATAATGTGTCCCAAAGACAGATAGTCATTTGAAAGGAGAGCCCAATCCAAAGAAGTGGTTACTTAAAAATTTAATCTTATTGATCTTTGCAAATTTTGAAAACCTTCAATGATCCTTTTAAGGACAATTATATTTTTCCAATTTAAGATAGTATAGATTATCACTTTACCACTGGAGTTATGGAAGGTGGTTTAGGATGATGCATGTGATTTGAAAACTCTGATTATTCAGAAATTCACAATGCCAGCCTTTATACCATCGCAGCAATGATGTCAGCTTAACAATTTTTTGAGGTCAAGAAACGACTACAAAAATGTAAACAAAGTCAAACTATGACAATGTTTTCCAAATTGAAATCCACAAGAATAAACCAAGAAATATTATTGAAAAATTAAGACCCAGGGCAAAAAAATACAAGAAAGCAACACACAAAAACACCATCAAAACTCAACAAAACACATTTAATTGAAATTAATGTGTGCTTTTATTTGTTTTATTGGCTGGGGTAGCCCCTAGCTTTTGTGAATCCACAAAAGACAGGACAACTTACATAGAAACTAAACAGAATAAAATTAACAGAAAATACATAATTACACACATAATAAATTAACAGAATATAGTACCAGAAATGATAGATTAAAAAATGAAAATTAACAAAGAAGGCTGAAAAAAGAAATGTAAACATAAGCCAGGAAAACAACCCTGGCTTAAACATGACAGGTACATTACTTTTATCACTATCAAATAACATTTTAGATTTTAAAGTATTAAAGAAAAAAAGTATTTGCATTTTTATTTGCCTGGCTGAATTAGACATATATAAATGAAAGCCCTTTGTGTGTGTGTGTGTGTGTGAGTGTGTATGGAGCAGTCCGCTCTGTTCAGGCAACTAGATGGCGCATGCATGCACTTTTACATTTTTTCGCCATTACGTGCATCTCATTACGAAAGACCTGTGTGCAGCAAACTCTGCCTCGCAACAACGATGTCGTGCTAAATACACAGATGAAGAGGCCATGACTCAACAATGTGCAAGTGAAACATCTCAGCAAAGGAGGGCAAGGCTTGAAGTTTTCATTAAAAACATTGTCTGGAGGTATTTTCTCGAGAAAAAGATCAATAGGACTGATATGCCAGTGATGCAGCTAAGATATGGTATCACCAGTGTCTTCTTACGAAATCTAGTGGATCAGCAAGCACATGTGGGTCCACGCCCTCTGCCCTAGGTAAAAGTAAGATACCACTCCAAGTTCATGAATATAGTAAATCTGCTAGGGAGTCTTCAGATTGTTTTTTGTCTCAGATAATAGTAGCAATAAGGCTAGTTTATATTAAGCACACTGGCTCTCTGCCTAGAATTAAATCCCGTCTAATGCCTAACTTTGTCAGCTTGAAATCCAGTCCTCTATTCCACTGTTTTAGAATAAGTAGGATGTAAAATGAATGTGCATTTAACTACAGCAATACTTACTGCCAACATTTTTCGAATTGTTTTAATACTACTCTACTTTTAATTCACAACATACATGGTTATGCTTAAAAGAAGAAAACTACAACAGCAGATCTTCTCTGCAATGGTTTATGTTTAGAAATGACCATCATTCCTTTATTTATTATTAAACAAGTAAAATTGTAAGAAGGCTTGACTGCATTATTGTTCACTGCCATCATAAAACAATTATTTAGACAATAAGCATAAGATCACAGTATTTTACATATATGCATGTTTATTCCATTAGGCAAACCAACTTGTTAATGCAAATAGCCTGCTCCTTCAAAGAACCAATGACGTGGCCATTTATTAAATATATACAGTATTGTATGGAAACATACTATGGATGTCAACTTTGTAGGGTTTAAATTCATCTTCACACCAGAGGATTCATAGAGTCTAGAAGATGAAAAGAGAGTTGGGACAATAGCTACATGGCTGTTTTAAGTAACATGAATTGAGAATTGTAGAGGTCAACCAGATAGCCAACAGGGTTTTGTTTATCTGCATTTCATTTGTACTTTGTGTTTTCTCTTTATTTTATCTGCATTATTCTAGGCAAGGAGACACACCTTGAAGTGACATCTTTTTTGAGGGAATATAGCATGTAATAGTTCCCTGGAGATACACAGAGTAAGGTCGCCCAGTAGTGCTGTATGATACTTTTTTTTAATCTATTTTAGACATTAATAATACTGTCTGAAAGAACATCATGAAGAGGTTTGAATCCATCGGTGATGGAAGATTGTAGATGAAGTTAAGTTGTTAATTTTCAGTGGCCAGATTAGGGTCACAAATATTCCTAACCTGAAAATATGATAGGATAACCAGGATTTCCAGATGAAATCCCACACAGACAGGGAAATAAAGTGCAAACTTCACATAGACAAGGAAATGCTGCAGGACAACAGCCCAGGATGCCAGATTTGGAGGCAGCAGGACTAACTAATGCACCATTATCACACTCTCCCACACAGTCAAACATCCATTAAATACTGAAGCACATTTGGACAGCTACTTGTGTCATGGCATCCCTTTGGGCTCCTCTTGCTCCCAGCAGACTGAAGCAGTGTAAGGTGGGAAGATATATTGTACATTAAATTAATGAAAAGAGTGTCAATGTAAATAATATCAAGAATTTGAGTTGATGACTGACTTGGGACTGTTTTGCATTAAACCTACGTGCTGATTTCTGTTTACAAATTTTGCATATTCATACAGATATGTACAGTTGTACATTTTTCATTTTTTTTCTACAAAAAAAAGGAAAGTTTCTGCTTCACGTTTATATCTCCAACTGAATGAAATGTGCTATTTTGCTTTTCATTAATTAATACTGAAACACTTTTCTGCCTGGAAAGTTTTTTTTTTAATTGATGTTATTAAATGTATGTTAATCTTTTAACGTTTAAATATGTGATATGCAGGGAAATTATTTATTTTTAATTTCACATGTGCTGTATTAGGCTATCTACGTTTTTTCTGTGGTTAGGGCAGTAGGGATTCAATATTACGATACTGAGCTTATGGATCATTAGTGAGAACAAAAAGATTCAGATGCCATTTGGTTCAGCCTTGTCATTTATACTGCTGCAAAGATGCATAGTTATATGCATAGTTATTCTAGTATTAATAAACAAACTCTATAAAACTAATTGATTTAGATCAATCTCTAATTAGTTTGTTAAAATAGTAAAAAATACTCTAAACTTCATATATATATATATATTCACAGAGGATTAGTAAGGTATCTAATTCATGGCAGTTCTAGTATTACTAAACATACTCCATAAAAGTAATTAATTTAGATTAATTTCTAATTGGTTTGTTAAAATGGTAAAAAATACTCTGTACTTCATTTATATTCACAGAGGATTATTAAGGCAACTGATATGATCTTCCAGCTCACGGTTTAAAGACATGAAATAAAATATATGACACAATTTACCAAGACTTCCACCATTTTATAATAGATAGATAGATAGATATTTCTGTTATTTTGTAATTTATCCCTGTACTAGATGAATTATGTATTAAGCCCTGATTCCTAGCATACATGTGTCTGTAGATTTGTCATTTAAAGACATATTTTTCTATAATTCCTTGACAGATGTAGGTTCATCTTGGGTCATGTTTTGGGAGTCTTTTTATGTAAAAACAAACTGACAACATGGTAAAATTTTATGTGTTTAAAATATATATATATAGTTTTTTAAGGGAACGTCCCCTCAGCAGAAAGAGTGATACTCCTAGTATAGGTTATGAAAAACAAGCAGTCTTCGTTGTTTCAGACCAAACCAACAGTTTTTCTGTTTTTGTTTATTTTGCTGTCTTTTTCTGTGATTACAAAAAATACTCCAAACATTAGCAGAAGGAACTCTTTAGAGAATTCTGCATCAAAAAATACATTAGATTGTATGCCTACAGTGAGTATGTAAACGTAAGCTGATGGAGAAAAACATGAAAATGATTTGAGTGTCTCATAAATAGAATACCTGTCAGAACAAATTATATTTCTACTTTTCTGCTTCATAATCAATAGGTTTTGAGCAAGAAGCCTATTTTCAAACAGCACATAATGTGACAGCAGGATGAGGAGTTAACTGAAGATTGAAATAATTTCCTCAACGGCAGAATATAATTTGATACATCAGTAAAAACACTTTTAAGAAACTTCATTCCAAAGAAAATGCCCTATTCATCTTGATCATTCAGTGTGTCAGGCCCTATTAATGCGTGTTTGCCAGGGTGCAGGCTAGCTACTAAAATATCGTTAAGGCTGCACATTAGTCAGACATTCAAATCATTCAATGCCCAAAAGTGACAAGTGTTGGGGTATCTGGCTGCCTCTGTGGTTTGTAAAGAGATTAGGAAATATGATAATAAAATAGTGCACAATGAAAGCAATTATTTCATCATGAAAACCATTAAATGAATATTATTAAGAAAAAGTAAATTGAAATTTCAACTCCTACTAACATACACTATAATACATATATATATAATGTATATATAAATATATATAAACATATCAGTATAACGTTAAGGATGTATGTGTTCATCCATTAATTTTTAGACTAATGTTTTCTCGGTTTCTGTTCAAAATAAGGGATTGTCTGTAAAGCAGATGAAGGAAATGTCATTCAATCACAGAGTCAACCAACTCTCCCTCAACTACACCAGACCTACAGTATCTAGAGAGATTGATCCACCCAGAACTCTAGGAGACATCTAAAGCTACCAAAGGAAAAATGGAAATGTAACCACTTTTTTGATCAGTAATGGATTTATAAGTGAAATAAAACTGATGATTCTGGTTGTGACTAGTGTCGAGGATGCCAGGGGCCACGACCCGGCCGGGACGCCTTGGAGGACCGGAAGTGGGCGTGTGCCCATCTGGGATCATGTGGGGGCCGCCTTCCTGGTTGCTTTGGGGGCCACAGGTTCAGGGCATGGAAGCCCCACCCTGTAGGGGCCCGTGGTCACCGCCAGGAGGCGCCCCAATGCCTTGGGGACCCTGGACCTCAGCACTTCCGCCACACCAGGAAGTGCTGGGAGGAAGAGAAGAGACACCCGGAGAGCTTCCGGGAGAACAACCGGCACTTCCGCCACACTGGGGCGTGTCAACGGGAGATTGCCGGGGAGCACCTGGAGCTCATCCGCGTTCCTATTTAAGGGGCCGCCTCCCTTCATTCAGGGCGAGAGTCGGGAGCGGAGAGGACTGAGCTGGAGAAGGCAAGGAGGCAGCCTGAAGAAAGGAAGGCATTGTGTGGCCAGGACTTTGGGGACTTTGGGGGTTTGTGGTGCACTTATTGCTGTACATATTGTAAATAAACGTGTTTGTGGGTGACATGAACGTGTCTGCCTGTCTGTGTCCGGCTCAACTTCCACACTAGTTAATGAAGAAGTACTTTGCAATAATATAAAAGGATATAGTGATAAACGTGCACAAAAATACATAAAATAAGTATTAGGGTAAATTAAAGTACAAGGCAATTTTAAAATAACCTAGTAACTATAACGGATAGAACTTGATGCGTGTTTGCAGTGGTTTCTGGGTAATTTGAAACACCAATTGCAGCACTCTGCCTTTAGTGTTGTTGAAGCCAAGGTCAAATGAACATAGACACTCCATTGTAGAATTGCTGAACAAAGTGCTCTAGTGAGACTTCTTTGGGCAGAGGAAGTGACACCTTCTGAAATTCACCGAAGGAGATTGTCTGGTTCAGGTCACTAATCTATTTGGGTATATCTGATATCCAAATGAGCAGCAACAGTGTTAACAATTTAATTTCAATGTACGCTTGTATAAATGATGTTGATGGTTGACCAGTTTGCGCTTTGTCAAGTATGCTTGTTCCTCCTGCTTTAAACCATTCTATCCATTCATAAACTGTTCATTGAGTCATGCTGTTTTCATTTCCGTCGCAAGCCAAAATCTTTGTGAATTTCAGCAGATTTCACTCCCTCTGCTCAAAAACTCTCACTACAGAGCATTTTTCAACAACGGTGCAACTCCACAGCAGAGCATGTATGTTCATTTGACCTTGGCTTCAACTACACTAATGGCAGACTGCTGCACTGTGCGGGTTTGAATTACCCATAAACCCATCTTGAACATTTTGAATTGTATGTCTGCTTCTATCTATTACAGTTATTACGTAATTTGGAAATTGCCTTTAATGTTTTGATTTACCCTTGTATTTATGTAAAAACATTGCACAACAAACTAGCACCCAGAAACAGACAATGTTTTTTAAGTAGACCAACAAACTATGTAAATGATTAGGCTTACCTGTCCAACATGGTTTGCAATTCCATTAAAAACAGCCATTCATCAGGTTCATTTTAAAAGGCTGTAACTATACTGGGTCAATATGATAGCCACCAGAGAATGTTAGCCCCATTACATTTAGCTGGAGTCTAGATATTAGGAGTTTACTGGACTCTAACATTTTAAGTGTGTTCGACAATCATAGGTACAGATAGCAGTTTTAACATTGCTGCCTGAAAGATTCAGTTTTCTGTTTGTGACTCCAATACCAGTTATTTGCATGGAGGTTCCACATTCTGTCTTTGTATGCATTGTTTTTTTTTTCAGGCATTCCAGCTTTTTTCACCTATCTAAGTTAGTTTATAACTCTAAACTAGTCCTGTTTAGGCTGTTTATTGCCTTGCCCCTGAAGCTGCCTCCCCACCATTGCAACTACTGTATGAACTGGATTAAGTAGGTTCTCTAGAATTAAATGGTCATGATTACATATGATTACTGTAGAAGTGATTGACAGATTGAGTAATAAAATTTGCTAATGTGGCAGCAGTTTTGTGAATGTTGTATCAAACTACTGTCTTGAAGAAAGAGCTGAATTACAATCTACAACCCGATCCTCAGCCTTTGTCACAAACTCTGGGTAGTGATTGAATGAATGAGAGTGCAAGCTCAAACTGGTGAAATGAAGTTCCTGTGTGCTGCTGGGCTCATTAACAGGGTGAGTAGCTTGACAATATGGGAGGAGTCCAGATTACAACAATGGTTTTCTGGATAGAATGGAGACAGTTGAAGTGGTTTGAGCATATACAGGTAGTTAGGATGTTCCTGGACATGTGAAGGGTAGAAAACATGGAGCTGACTGACGAAGAAGACTGAGGGGCAGACCTAGGACACACTTTTGCAGGATTATATTTCTCAGTTGTTCCATAAGTGTCTGGTTGTTGCCCAGGATAGTCTTGAAAAATGTACTGGGGCTAGCCTGTTGCAATTTTAAGCCTTACCCAAAGTAATACTAAATGATAATAATGATGACAAAGTTTGATAATGTGATGTTATCAGTCAGGGGTATGTGTTGTTTCTAGAGACAGGTAGGAAATGAGTTGGCTAGACTCCCAAAGTTATATTAGGCTAGTTTGTGATTCGAAATGTAATTCTGGCTTTACCCTGGAGATGATGTGGTAGAAGTTTCTTTCTATGAGGACTAGATGAAATAAGAGCAGGTTTCCGAGATATAATTTTGTACAGAGAGTATTAACATAATGTACTTTCTAAACCAATTCCCCCTTATTTGGTATTACATCTTTTAGAGTACATACAGCTAAAAGGCACTTGTTATTTATACAGCAACTTTCATAAGTTATTTAATTCTACCTTTATGTTGTGTTGCCAAGAAATACATGTTACGGACAGTAAACAATACAAAAAAAAACCTGCTGAATTTGTGATACAGTTATGTGCCATGTTTCGGAGGAATGGTACTTAGGGAGCAATTTTATTGATTTTAGTCATTTAATGGCTCTTATAGTCAGAACTTCCACTGCTTCCTTTGTAAAGCAAACAGTATACCACCTTTAATACTGAATATGATCCCATGTCTAACTACAAGACAACTTTCAACAGTTAATATTGATTTAGTTAACAGATGCTCTAAAACTATTCTTGTCACAAATCACAAATATATATAGAGACATCTGGACAAGAACTAATAAAAGGTCTATTACCAATAATAACTGATGCATTTCACATGCTGTTTTTATGGTGCCTTTTAAAGTAAGCAAAGCAATCTACCAGTTTTTTTGTTGGGCAATATCACAAAGTTTAAAGAAGAATTTCGGCTAGCCTTTATTTTAATTGTCTTTCATTTGTATTACTTTCACAGTCTGCTTCGTAATAAATAGATGTACTTAGTTGCTTCAATGTAATTTTTTTTTTTTTTTTTTACTTTTAGGGGATCAATACAACACCTTCATTCTGATTATAACAATCAAGGTATCACAAAAACCTGGAATTCAACATGTCAAATATGCTGAGAAACACATATATAAAACCAATGTCACTAATATGCCTCATATTTGGGGCATCACATTTAGCGGTGCCAAAACAGAATCCTGTATTTCTCTAGGCATGTCAGGGGGACTGGGACTTCATGAACTGTGATCTAGTCTCACTTAGGGAGGAAAAAAATTGGGGGGGGAGTTTGGGGAAAGAGGGAAAAAGAACAAGCTATTTCTGATCTATCATTTTCATCTCCACAATTTTAAGTACCAACACAACAATAGGCTTCATAGCCATAACTCCTTGCAATATTGGAAATTAAGGTTAAAGCTATCATATGTAATAATGTACAACCTTAATTTAAGATTCAAAAGATAAAAAATAATGCCTCTATGACCAAACAGTAAACTTTGTGAGCTGGAATGTCAACGGTCTCAATCAAGAACTAAAGAGGAAGAAAGTATTCTCCCACCTAACAGGTCTAAATGCCTAGATAGTATTTTTACAGGAGACTCACGTAACCAACAAGGATCAGTTTCAGCTGCAAAGAGACTGGACTGGCCAAAAATTCCCCTCCAGCTATACAAAGAAAACCAGAGGTGTGGAAATCTTAATTCACAGAACAATTTAATTTGTAGTATCAGATCCTGAAGAATTTATATCCAAGCAAATTGATTTTTTAGAGACAAATACATCCTCTTAGGTTTTTGCAAGAATACTCTGGGAAACTCTCAAGACATTTTTAAGAGGACAGATTATCTCATATCTTTCCCACAGAAATAAATCAGAAACCAAGAAGGCCTCAGAGTTAATCAGTAAAATTACCAGATTAGATCAAGAACACGCCAAGTCTCCAAATGAGGCACTTTAGGAAAAGACAGGCTTTACAATCAGAACTCAACCTCTTGACAACAAAAAAACAGAACATCTCATTTTTAAATCATGACATCATTACTATGAACACGGAGAAAAGGAAGGTTGCAACGCAATATCAGTAATTACCAACACAGGCGAAGATAGAATGATTGGCCATGAAAATATAATGCACACATTTAGAGACTACTATAAGTCCTTATATTTTACTTAGTTTAAAGAACACAAGACACAATCTAATTTGTTTTTGATATATTAAGGATACCACAGCTAGATACTCTTAAGTGCAGAGGAACTGGATAAACCTCTGACACTATCACAATTACTAGAAGCTATAAACTCACTTCAGAATGGGAAAGCACCAGGTGCCTCCTGCATAATGCCATGTGTAGAACTCACACTAAAATATGGCGTACGGACAAAAGTCAAAATGTATGTAAGCACAAAAAAATTCAGATGCAGAAAACCATGCATAAGCCAATTTCCACACACTTCTCCTACATAAATCCCAGACTGCGTGAAATGTAACGTTTATGTACGCACCTGTCATCCCTCCCAGATATGTAAATCCATATATATATGGATTTATCGTAATTTCAGCATTCTGCATCCTGCAAGATGCTTGCTGTGCCGTGTGCGACCCTCGATGAAATAATCTAAAGCAGCTGTACTGTGTCTTTCAAACATACTAACCCCTAATTCCTATCCTTCCTTTTCTTTTTCCAAGTAACCAATCACCACACAATCAGCTCTTTAATAAGTGTCAAGCCATCTATAAACTTAGAACGCAGATTCTTCAAAACTTTTAAGGAACATTGAAATACCTTCATAGTACATGTTTAATTATCCCATCCACCTATCCATTCAGGGTCGCTCCAGTCCCAGCAAGCATTCATGTGAGGTAGAAACAATCCCAGTTCATCGCTACCATTGTCCACTACGTCCACACATAATAACAGCATACATTATTTAAATGAAGTTAAAAAACTTTCTGTATAATGTAATACATATATGCTACTGTATTTTATCTCAAAAATGATATCAAGAGCTCCAAAAAGCGCCTGGACATCTAAATCGACTTAGAAGCCATTTATCATCTGTAAATACATCCTCTCTGAATTGAATTCCTTTATTGTTATTGAGTGGTACAATGAGATTCAATATGCAAATCCTCCATAAACGTAATGCAAGTTTACAGTGAGGCAGTTGTACTTATAAGTAAAAACAGTTCTACCAGGAGCACTTCATGGACTGATTGAGTGCATTTATATCTCTTGGAATGAAACTGTTTCTGAACCGCGAGGTTCATGCAGGAAAGGCTCTGAAGCGTTTGCCAAATGGGAGAAGTTCAAAGAGACTGCACATGGCTGAGGCAGAGTGTGCTAGATGCTGTACTCCAAGAATGCTGTCTTCTCTAGATACAATCTACCACAGAGCTTTTCGATCAGCTGCTGTAGAGCTATGATTCCACACTCAGATACAGTGGTTTAAAATACTCAGTGGTGCACTGACAGTAACAATGCTAAAGCATCTATAGTATTTGGAATAGTTTGGCCTTTTCATGCACCATTATATGGTTATGGGTTGATTACAATCAGATGCGAATCTAAAAAATAAAGGGAAGCCACCCAGGAGCAGTAGCACTGCTTTGACGCTGGGTGCTGCCAGTTGCAAAACCGAGCTGAAAACGCTATGGTTTGACCTGGTGTGAGAATGTGTGTGGCTTTATGCCAAGTTTAGTTTTTATACATTGCAATGTGAGTGTGGAAACGGGTTTAATCAACATTTTGGTGCTTACGCTTCGTTTATACATGAGGCCCCAGGTCCTGATGGCTCCCCTGCTGAATTTTATAAAATATTTCAATTAAGTTAGCTCCCCTCTTATTAGCAACATTTATAGAAGCCAGAGACAAAACATTCTACTTCAAACTTTTCGCCAAGCATTAATTACCATTTTTCCTAAGAAAAATAAGGACTTATTACAATGTGCATCATACATACCAACCTCACTTGTGAATAATGATGTTAAGATACTCTCTAAAGCCCTAACGAGAAGGAGTGACAAAGTGCTCCCTTCTGTAATATCACAAGACCAAACTGGATTTATTAAAGGTAGACATTTGGCTTCCAATCTTCGATGCCTATTTAATGTCATATATTCAGCCATAAAATCCAATACTCTGGAGATCATATTTTCTTTGGATGCAGAAAAAGCATTTGATATGGTTGAATGGGATTACCTGTTCACCACTTTGCATAAATCTGTGTTTGGCCCGAACATACATGCATGGATGAAACTACAGTACACCACCCCAGAACCTTCACTTTGTATTAACAACCTTATTTGAGACTCCATCAAACTAGAACGCTGTACTAGACAAGGATGCCCCTTGTCACCACTGCTTTTTGCAATCGCTATTGAGCAGAAAATATCATTATATGTACTGTATTTATCAGACCCAGTAAATTCTGTCCCAATAGCCCTAAATGTACTAAAAGAATTTCAAAAGGTGTCTGGACTCAAAATTAATTAGAACAAAAGTGTGCTTTTTCCAGTGAATTCTTTAGCCAACAACATTAGATTGGACACCTTCCCTTTTAACATTGCAGATCACTTTAAATACCTAGGGGTCAACATCACAAGTAAATATAAATAAGTAAATCATTTTCATAAAAAAATTGCTGTTTGCATGGACAAAATTAAACAAGACATGCAGAGATGGTCTATCCTTCATCTTACTTTAGCAGGGAGAATTAACATTGTCAGGATGAATATTCCTCCTAAGCTTCTGTTCATATTTCAAAACATTCCCGTATACATTAACAAATCTGTTTTTAAGAAATTGGATTCAATCATAACCTCATTTATTTGGAATTTGAAAAATCCATGTATTCAAAAGATGACCCGACAATGACCAAGATCAGAAGGCGGCATGGCTCTACCTAATTTTCAATTTTATTGCTGGGTGGCAAATGTACAAGCTATAAAAACTTGGATATTGACACAAACAGATGGGCACACACTAGCTTGGTCTGCAATTGAAATGAAATCCTACAGTTCTTCTTTATAGTTCTTGTTTTGTATACCATTAAATACAAGGTATTGTCAATATACAAACAACTCAATTGTCCTTCATCAACTAAGAATATGGAACCAATGTAGGAAGCACTTCAAGTTAGAGAATGTTTTATATGCGGCACCTCTGCATGATAACCACCTTTTTCCACCCTCTCAAACTTACACAATTTTTAATGTTTGGAAAATGAATGGGATTAAATCATTTAGAGATTTGTACATAAATAATATCTTTGCATCCTATGAACAATTATACTCCAAATTTAATCTCCCATCAACACAATTTTTCCACTATCTTCAAATTAGAAACTTTGCTAAATGAAATCTGCTCAATTTTCCTCACCTCCCACCTATTTCTATTCCAGAAGAGATACTGATCAATCTTGGAGACTCAGACAGCATTTCTATAATATATAAAAACATTTTAAATTCCCTTCCTTTTAAAGATCCCAGAGTGCATTTAGAAAAGGATCTCTTACTTAACATTTCAAAAACGGAGTGGAAGGCAGCCACGCACAGAATTCACTCTAGCTGTATATGTGCAAACCATTCAATTATTCAACTTAAAATTTTTTATTGAGCACATATATCTTGCTTAAAACTGTCCAAAATTGTTTCTAGGGCAAGATCCAACCAGCAAATGTTGTGATTGAGCTCCAGATTCACTAGGCCACATATTTTGGGCATGTACCAAATTAACATCATTTCAGACAAAAAAATTTTAAATGTCTATCACACAGTCTATGTGTCACAATCACTCCTAACCCATTAACAGCTGTGTTTGGTATACTCCCAAATGGGCTTAAAGTGGAGAAGAAGACATAGACTTGTCTTGCTCAACTTGAAGAATCCTAACCCCCCTTTGGTGTAAGTGATGCTATATGAAATTGGCAAAAATTAAATTCTCACTTAGACTATCTGTTCAAAACTTTTTTTAAAACTGGGCAACACGTAATCAATAATATCTTAGAATAAGTATTTATATTGGGGGGAATGGACAGGCACCTTATTTAGGGTTGGTTCTTGCTTTGTGCCCAATGCAGGCAGGATAAGCTCCATTACCCCTTTTGCCACCCCAACTTTGAACTGGACTCACCTGGTTTGTTATGTTATGTATGATTTTGGTCCACAGAAGATTACAGTGTCCAGAGAAAATATTATTTAACATGAATATGATAAGCAAACCTCACAGAGAAGAAGCACTAAATTACATTTCCAATCACTTTACTTAACATAACATTCTGAAAACTGCTTTAATCAACTCAGGGTCATGTGGGCCAAAGACTACACCAGAAACATTTTGAGAACAAGGCCATGAATGAAGCACCAGTTCATCATAGGGCCCACTCATTAAGATAGCCATATACAAACTGGGCCAATTTGTAATCACCAAGTAACTAGGCTTGCATGTCTTTGAGAATGACCTTTGCAGAGAATTTGAAACCACCACACAGATAATAAGCACACACACAGGTACTCAAACATTCACTTTTATGTTCCATTTGTATTTTAGATTATGGGGCTAAAGCAACCTCCACACTTTCTCAAGAGAAGCAATGGATGTAAGACAGAAACCAGTTTTGGTGCAGCTGCTCACACATTCACATTTACTCACATTGGGGCAATTTAGATTAAGAAATCAACAGGAACTCCTTGTCTTTAGGACTGGACATAAACAGGAGTTCCACAGAAACTCACTTGAACACCAGGAGTAGAAGCAAACATCACTCAAACATATTGGGTTGGAAATCAAAATCAGGTCTTTTGGTAATATGGGGCAGCAACGCTAGTCATTTGCAAACACAATAATCACCAAACTATTAATATTTTATTTATACAGTATTTATTTTGAATATACAAAAAGAGCAAAGGAGTCCTAAGAAAAGGTTAGGGGACCATCTGGTCTACCACATTTAATGTTGTGTTGAACTGAAAACATACAAATGGCATACACTCTGCCTTAATAGCTTATTTGGCTTTTCTAATGATACTGATAAAGATCCAGCATGAGATTGGAAGGGGTGGAGCCTCTGGAGAGGGCTTAGTTGTTCTCACTGGGTGGCTTCTCAGTGCCGCAGAGGAACAAAGAGATAATGCAGCTAGCGTAGGCACGTCTACTTGCCTGGGAGTGGTACTGAATGCTTCAACAGAGTTCAGTGGGGATCACCATGTGTCCATGTGTTACAATATTACAATATACTAGCTGAAATACCCAAGAGGAAAATAAAGTTTTTTTTTTTTAAATTGTTTGAGAAAAATATAATAAAAAAAACCCCACGACTTTAATAATAAAAATAAATTAACAAACAATGAAGACTCACTAGTAAGATCACCTCCCACCCTACCCAGAAGGGGGTAGGTTAGGGTTGATTTCACCCTACAGTATTTTTAGTCAACCAATAAGAAACATTGACTTTTATATTTATAGATTATTGTAATATACACTGTAGAATAGAATAGAATGCATTTTGAAATATGAAATATTAAAAGTCAAAATAACAGAATACAATAACACTGTCTTGAGAGACGCTGTTATTTCTCCAAGATTATAAATAACAATGCTAGTAATCCCAGAGTCTTATTTTCTACAATTGATCACCTACTAAACCCAGGTAACTCAAAGGAATGCCTCCTAAGTACTTCCAGTAAAACCTGTGAGGCTATCGCTGTATTTTTCAATCAAAAAATTAATGATATTAGAAATAACATAGTATATCCCTCCACACTAAGGATCCTCCTAAACCCCAGCATTCTGTTATAAACAAATTAAACTCTTTCACTAGGATAGATTTACCTGATTTACAAAAAATAATATCTCAATTAAAATCCTCCACCTGCGTCCTTGACCCAGT
>JANRMT010062861.1:54419413-54438697 GCA_026402145.1 Polypterus bichir lapradei | reverse complement strand
TGGGAAACCCCCCCCCCCCCAAAAAAAAAAAAACAAAACTGCAGCCACTGTTGTTCTTTAGGATCTGAATTTGACCCGTGTGCTGTATGTGATTAGTTTATCTGGAGTCAGGATAGAGCCAAAGGGTGTCTTCGGAGATGAAGCATGGCCAGATACAGAGAGGAGAAGATAGAACTGTTTATTCTAATCTGGGTTAATACATTTCCAACCTAAAAAGGGTATTAAAGTATTAATATTGCATTCAAAGCCAGTGCCAACTTTGTGTTTTGTATTGGTTGTGAATGCACTTCCCTTTAGCTTACACATTCCCTTTATATTTATTAATTGACTAGACTTGAAGTACTAAAAGTTTCCTGTTGAGTTCCTTTCAGAGTCACAGATGCTGAAGCCTCTCTTTCCAGCTTCTCATGCAAGACTTGAATGAAATGTCAGAGCTGTGAAATACGCAGTTTACACATTTGATCAGACCTAGTTTGGAGTCAGTAATTCACCTTGTCCACACATTTTGTCATGAATGCAGAAACAGGAGTGCCTGTGGAAAACACAAACGAAACTCAGAGATAATTTACAAACCTAGTAATGTATAGGCTGAGGATTAAACATCATCACTTTAAATATTGAGGCAATAGCAATAACCACATTGCTACCATTTTGCTCACAATACAGTATAGTATGCCTCAAAAAAATTATAGCATCTCTCTATAGTTAAAGGGAGGAAAGAAAAATAGAGAGAGTGATCAACTTTCAAACCAAAGTAAAAAATGGGGAAATCTGGGAGGATGAATATCTGAGAAAATAAAATAAAAAAAATAAGATATGGAAATAATTGGGATATAACATAGCACACCACTCTTCAACCAGCTTAATGCAATTGAGGGTCATGATGAGTGTGAACCTGTTTCAGCTGCACCAGGAGCAAGCTAGTTCTTGAGTGCTAGTTCAGTAAGTGAGTCCTTACCCCAAAAATGTTTTTTTTATATGTTGTTTACCCTATTTATTTTGTAGTGAAGGCAGAGAAAAATGTTTAATCTGATATTTTCATGTAGAACAACGACAGCAAAGTTTATGATAGAGTAGGCTTCTATGGTGACCGATGTTGGACAACAGCAAACAATATCAAAACGTACATGGAAAAGAAAATCTCACGTTATTCGTGTTGCTTAATCCACATTCAAAGTTATCCAGCTGTATGCTCATAACATCCCAAACAAATAAATGTTTACTAAAATATTGTTAAATAAACCTCTTACAGAAAATTCTTTCATGGACAAATATGGAATAAGCTCAGATGCAAACAAAAAAATGGGGGGAGGGTTTGTTCCTTAAAAGAGCTGCTCAAGTATGTACACACACTCACACACACATACACATACACATACGTATAAAATGGGTCAATTTAGAATCACAATTCAATCGCATCTGTCCATCTTTGACATGTGGGAAGAAAACAAATGTACAAGTCAAATAATATTGTTTTTTATTCAGGATTGATAAAGACCCTGAGTGATATCAACTGATAAGAGTGATCAAAGTCATTGGATGAAATATTTTGTTCTTAAGTGTTTAAACTGTTAAGTCTACAGTTTATATTATTTTATAAAAGGCAAGAGTTAACTTTGTGGACTCTGTGAATGCAGATTTTGCCCTTTTTAAAATAGTATCCATCAAATAAGATGATGTTGGAAGTTTATGTTTTAGTTTCATTTACTTCATAATTGGGTGAACACATAATGCATTCAATATTAAGTTGCATCTCTTAGATATGTGCTTGTCTCTGTGTTGTATTACAATACAAAATGTTATATCAATGAAAGGTAAAGGCTTGTTATTTATCTTGTTCTTCTTTGGACTTCTGATTCTTACAATAGTTTCTAACCAAAAGTGGAAATTGTACTCATTTTAGTAGGACCAGATGAGACATGCCAGATGTTCTAACAGAAACAGGAGTTAATCATTGATTTTTTTTTAGCACAGCCTGGCCTTACAGGGAAAAATAATAAGTGTGAGGAACACCAAATCAAGAAATTGAGAAACATCAAGTAATACTCGCAAGTGGATAAAAAAATAAACAGCCTTTACAAAAGTGTGTATATCTGAGTGGCAGTGTGAGCCAAGGGAGAGCAACTGAATCATTTCAATTAGAGAGGAATGCATAAAGAATAAAGAAAGGCAAAGGATGTAGTATGTTTTTACACTGTACTTGTCACATTATTACTAAGACTGATGAAAAGACCATCAAACACAAAACCATTATTCATTACATAAAATAAAAGGATGCAGAAAAATAAACTCCAAGAGTTCCCTAGCTCTTTACATTAACTAACTGTGGAGAAAGGAAAAATATATATAGGCTGCCCCAGGGTAACTGAACAATTCACAGATAGGTCAGTTATGGCAAATGTTAAGAACAGTGATGGTGTACAAGAACAACTAAACAGGTGCTGCTCTGCAATCAGACTACAATGACACAAATTTTCAGTTTTCATGTAAGGTTATGCATAATATGGGTATGAGTAGTGTTCAGGTTATTGTTGAAGAAAGTGAAGTAGACACTGAGAAGGGATTGAACAAATTATATTGGATACAACTTTAATCTATACTAATAAAAGGCAAAGCCCTCACTGACTGACTGAGTGACTGAGTGACTGACTGACTGACTCACTCACTCACTCATCACTAATTCTCCAACTTCCCGTGTAGGTGGAAGGCTGAAATTTGGCAGGCTCATTCCTTACAGCTTACTTACAAAAGTTAGGCAGGTTTCATTTTGAAATTCTACGAGTAACAGTCATAACTGGAACCTACTTTCGACCATATATACGGCCATAGCAGGTGGCTCGGTCACCGTGTGAGGCGGAGTTGCATCCCACATCATCACGCCTCCCACGTAAGTACGTAGAGAACAAGGAAGAGCTCCAAAGAGCGCTGAACAAAAAATGCATTACACAATTGAGAAGGCTGCAAAAGAATATGAAGCGAGTGACGCATACAGGCATGTTCAAAAGTAAGGACCTTACTTTTAATTAGTGTTCCCTAATTTTAATTATTTATTGTCTCTTTTTTCTCTTTCTTCATCATGTAAAGTACTTTGTGCTACATTGTTTGTATGAAAATGTGCTATATAAATAAATGTTGTTGTTGTTTGAAGCCTGTTGGCAACCAACTGGACCTAGTCTTAAGTCTTAAGCAGTTGTCAAGAAAATTCTCAGCAACAACATTAAAGGTCTTCCATATGATTTCCTCCAGCCACACCAGCAGATCTTTGAACCATTTGTCATTGATGACTGTCTGATTTGTGGACTAAAAATGCTTTTCTTAATATTAGCATTGTTTGTTTAAGGAAACATCTGTCTTAAACTTCACATAACTTGTTTATTGCTTACACAAAATTTTTATAAGAGGAGAAGTCAAAAATGTCTTTATTGTATCGATAAGTGGTCTGGTCTGAAACCAAATGCTTATGGAACTGGCAGTTCTTTTTAATGTAATGAGACTCTTGAAATGAAATAATAGTACTTGGTATCAAGGCTGCATAACTTAGATCACTACAATTGTAGCTGTTGCAATTTATAAGTATACTTATAATAAAGAGGAATACATAAAAATAGGCAATTGTAACAAAAGGGTACATGACAGGAAAATTTAATGTTGATTTTTGTGATGAGAAGGCCAAAATCCATAAATACTCCCAAAAGTGTTTCTCTACCAGCTACTATACTGTATCATCAAAATGTAAATAAGAAATACAAAGAAACAATTCTGAATTTAAAGTACTACAATCAAAGAATTTACATGTTTTTGCTTCACACAGCCAATGACATGTTTGTAGTGTCAGCAAAAATAATAACAAAAATATAAATTTAGCAAAAGACACAGAGCAAGAATAATGCAAGTAATATGATCTAAACCTTCATGAATGAAAATGAACCAATATCTATAAAAGGCTAAGGGTTGTCTGTCATGCAAAAACTTGTGAACCACTGGACCTTGAACTTTCATCTTGGTCTTAATCAAGAGCTTATTTCGTGACACATACAACACGGCCCAAGAATTGGAGGAATGGGCTCCCTCGCCCACGTAACTGAGATTCAAGTCCTTCTCACAGCAAGGAGAAGTGTGACCACACACCCTGAATGACAAGAAAACAATAGTGGTGTAGGCATGTGGCATTGCTGACAGGAAAAGAACCATTGTGAACTATGACAGTGAAGCACATTGCACAGGCCAACTGAATATTTTTATTTCAAATTAAAGTAATACACTCCAAGCGCAACAGAAAGTAATACAGGACCAAAAAACAAGGTGCAGGCTTCCTTTGCCACCATATTTGGTCTTGCATCTTTAACATGGCTGGGTTGGCATGGCTATTAGGAAAAGAACTGCAGGAACATCTAAAGGCAATGAAGCACATTCATTTATCCAAGTGCATCATAGTTTAATTTAAAATTAAGTTGTGTTCTTTTTATTTAAGGCACATATTAATTCTAAGTAAGTAAGTAAGAATATAGGTGAAACTTAATTCCACACTGAAAAATACTTAGGAATTTAATGTGTTAAATGAGACAGTTTATCATCTCTGTAATTTCCAGAGAGCCCTGTCTGGAAAAAAAATACATTGAACGGTCAAGGACTACTATTTCTGTGGCAGGCGGGGGTGTGTGATTCTTGACTATGGCTTTGAAATGGAGCAGGCAAGTCAGAGTTGCGAGCGGATCTGGACATAACTCATAGTAGAGGAATAAAAAAGAGAAAGAGAGAGAGAAAGAAGTGAGAGGAGAAACATTTGTGATTGTGCAATTTGGGAGAAGCCTTTTCTAAGGTATTTGTAAAAATAAACCTTGTGTTTAAACTTGGGACTTGTGCTGGTGTTGGTGTGTTGAAAGGTTTGGGGGCTCAGAGCATCCCCCTAAAGGTCACACTGGGTTTGAGGATGTTTTTGATGTCACAAACAAAGCCAAGCAGGAGTTCACCTTAACAAAATCTAGTAACTTATTTATTCAGTGTCTGAACTTTACATCTGTTTAAGAACTAAAATAGTTTGTCCTTTATCATTTGCCCTTCCAATTGATACTTTAAGCCATTTCCATTAACGACAAATGGAATTAAGAATGGCTAGCAATGTTTGTCTTTGCAGCTTTAATAAAGGGTTTTTTGCCTGACACTGCTGCCTATCAATCTCTATAACTCTATAGGAATTTAGATCTATTTATACTTATAACTTTAATTATCTTGCGCATAAAGACTTGTGGATTCTTTAGTCAGTATTTTGTGTTTACTAGGCAATACACCATGTGGTTTTGACAAATGAAAGACATTGCTTGTGCACTTAATTCCTAATCAAAAAATATTATACAAAAGCTGAATGTAGTGCCCTTTCTCTGATGTAGTCAAGCACTTGAAGAGAGGGGTCACATTCTGAAGGCAAATGGGCAGTTTCAGGAATGTGTCTGTGTTCTTTCTTGGTCAATCCTTTTACTTGCTATTTAGCTCTTGCTGGGCACTATTGACTGTGTTACTAGGCATCTGTCATTATGCAACAGTCACATGATAGGAGGGGCTAGAAAATAATATAATAATATAATAATATAACTGTCTTTAGTCATCTAACATTGTGCTGTTTAGTTTATTATCTTTGCTGTGTTAGAGTGAAATGTTTAGACGTCTTGCCTGTCTTTTGGATTTTGATTAGTTTAACTGTACTGACCATATGAGGTGTCTGCACCTTTGAGTGGAACTTTGATCTTTGATTTGTAACCAGAGCTTTTTTATCTATTCACAATTTTGACCTATTGTTTGTTACTTAGACTTTGTGACTTATCCTTTTCATGTAAAACTGGTACAGGCAGTCCAAGAATTAAGTCAAAGAAAATGTCATCCCCTGGGATTTTCTCTTTCACAAGATGTTCAATCACTACATGTTTCAAAAGTTGTATCTTTTTTTAGGCCTTCCAGTGCCTTCAGGTTGACTGACATTCTTGAGGTACAGCTCTGTTACAAAAGGCCAAGCACTTCAGGTGACCTGAGGTGGCCTTGCCTTTATAATATTCTCTTCAAGAACATTCTTATTCTAGCTACTGAAGATTTCTTCCCTAATTCCACCTGACTCTACTTGCTATTATTTTAATCCTATGCCAATGGAATAATTGGTTTCAGAGCACCATTTTAGACAATACACTAGATAGCACCCTGGTGATAACCATAGTTTTTGCTGGGCTCCACGAAACTTAAAACAAGGCTTCATCTATAAAGTAGGTCTCAAGTCACCAAAGATGCCTATCATTAAAGCCAAGAATCAAGGCTCAAGTGAACAAGGCTTTTAAATTGAAAAACTGAGAAAGGAAGAGAGGAACAACATATATATATTGTGGTATATGGCCAGCCAGTCTTCCCGGCCAATACCCCCAGTCCTACTGCTTATGGCTGTGCCCTGAAAACAACGGACTTGAACTTTCCAAAGGGGAAGGGGGAGGCGAGCAAAGCACCACTCACCCCACAAAAAGGTAAGGAGGGCTGGGAAATGACTGATTGATCCGCCGACAAATTAATATAGGCGGGTCGCAGTCCGCCAAAGATGGCGACCCAGTCCTCTGAGAAAAAGAACTCCAAATCCCAGGTACCTTTGCAAAGCCTGTCAGAACACGTGCCTGGAATGGACGTGCTTATTGGCTTGGCTCCTGGCCAGAAGGTATGGCTAATAATGAGTTTGCCTTCGGCCGATTTAAATAAATTAATGGACGTGCAGGAACTGGAAAAGCTACTCCAGCCTGTACATGCTTTCTTACAGGTGCTGACAAATATCCAGAAGATCGTCGCAGACTTGGGAGCAGCGGCGGAAGAACCTATTAAGAAACTGGATGAATACCTGCACGATCTTCTCAGCAGCTGCCTGTATTAATTAATTCAGTGGTACAGGTAAGCGAGACCCATACCGTGCATCATAGAGGGACGCAGTGTGAACCGGGCCTGCGATTAATTAGTAGCGGGTGCCAAATCACCGTGAGCCCTACACGGGAGTGTGGAACAATGACAGAAGGGGCGGGGGAAGCATGAAATAAAGTGCTTCCAGGCTGATGAAGAAAAGGAGCTGAGTCGGGTGGCAGGGGACAACGCATCTGGGAGTCGGAGGATTTGTAGTATTGTAATTATTGAATATTGTTTATTGTTTATGAGTATTGTGGACTGGAGGGTGCTTTGTGCACATTATTACTTTAATAAAGTCAATTATTGGACTTTTATCTGGTGTTTGGTGTCTGGTCTGAGGGTTCAAGGGGACAACAGCGCCCCCTATCTGTCACAATATCTATAGGTCACAATAACAACCACAAAGTTCCTTTATATTTAAAGATTGTGTTGTCGGTTCAGAGCTGTTCATTAGAATGGGGGATGGGTAAGGGCTCAGCTGACATCACCAAAAAGTGCTTCATTACAGCCTGTCCTTGCACCTAGAGATAAGGGGAGTTACTTCTTTAGCTCTCACAGACAAGAGGACTGATTCTGAGGGCCATTAGAATCCACAAGGTCATGGGTTTGCATTTTGTCACCAGCAGTTTCTTGTAGTCCAAATTAGAACATTAGAACAATTTAGATGAGAACAGGCCATTCAGCCCAATAAAGCTTGCCAGTTTTATCCACTTATTTCTTCCAAAAAAACATCAGGTCGAGTTTTGAATGTCCCTAAAGTCTTACTGTCTACCACACTACTTGGTAGCTTATTCCAAGTGTCTATCGTTCTTTATGTAAAGAAAAACTTCCTAGTGTTTGTGTGAAATTTACCCTTAACAACTTTTCAACTGTGTCCCCATGTTCTTGATGAACTCATTTTAAAATAACAGTCTCGATCCACTGTACTAATTCCCTTCATAATTTTAAACACTTCTATCATGTCACCTCTTAATCTTCTTTTGCTTAAACTCAGCTCAGCTCTTTTAATATATCCTCATAATTCATCCCCTGTAGTCCTGGAATCAGCCTAGTTTCTCTTTTCTGGACCTTTACTAGTGCTGCTATGTCCTTTTTGTAGCCTGGAGACCCAAACTGCAACACAGTACTCCAGATGAGTCCTCACCAGTGCGTTATAAAGCTTGAGCATAACCTACTTGGACTTGTACTCCACACACCGTGCTATATAACCTAACATTCTGTTAGCCTTCTTAATGGCTTCTGAACACTGTCGGGAAGTCGATAGCTTAGAGTCCACTATGACTCCTAAAGCCTTCTCATAAGGTGTACTCTCGATTTTCAGATCACCCATTGTGTATTCAAATCTAATATTTTTACTTCCTGTGTGTAATATTTTTACATTTACTGACATTAAATTTAATTTGTCACAAATCTGCCCAGGTCTGTATGCTGTCCAGGTTCTTCTGTAATGATATAACAGATTCCAAATAATTTGCTAATCCACCTATCTTCTGTAAACTTAACCAGCTTGTTACTTATATTCCTATCTAAATCATTTATATATATTAAAAATAGCAGCGGCCCTAGCACTGACCCCTGTAGAACACCACTCTTAACATCGGCCAATCCTGATGAGGAACCTCGCACCATCACCCTCTGCTTCCTGTATCTGAGCTAATTCTGCACTCATCTAAAAACATTACCCTGAATTCCCACTTCTTTTAGTTTGATGCCCAAACTCTCATGTGGTACCTTATGAAATGCTTTTTGAAAGTCAAGATAAATAATATCATATGCTCCACTTTGATCATAGCTTTTTGTTGCTTCCTCATAGAATTCCAGCATGTTAGTAAAACACAACCTCCCTTTTCTGAACCCATGCTGAATGCTCAGAAAAACTCCAGCACTTACTATGTGCTACTCAGTCTTATCTTTAATAATTCCTTCCATTAATTTTCCTGTAATGCATGTTAAGCTTACTGGCCTATAGTTGCTTGGATCTGCCCTGTCACGATTTTTAAATAACGGGATGATATTTGCCATTTTCCAGTCCTTCAGAATCTCTCCAATGCACAGTGACTTCCTAAAAATATGTACCAAGGGTTTATATATGTATTCACTAGCATTCTTAACAACTCGAGGGTAAATATTATCTGGTCCTGGTAATTTGTTTCATTTTAGCCTGTTTAATGTGAGCAATACTTCTCTCTCTACAATATCTAAATCACTCAGAACCCCCTTAGTAGTCTCATTTACCGCAGGGAGGTTATCCACTTTCTCACTTGTGAAGACCTCAGGAAAATGCAAGTTTAGAGTGTCCGCTATTTCACTGTCTGTATTTTTTTAATTCCCATTTACTATTCCTGATGTACTCCACCTCCTCCTTGACTAGTCTTTTACTACAAAAATGTTGAAAGAATCTCTTAGGGTCGTTTTTCACCTTAACTGCTATATTCCTCTGCAACTGTCTTTTAGCCTCCCTGATATTCTTCTTAATTGTTGCTTTTTGGAGTCATTAGCCTTATATGCCATCCAAAGTTGTTTTTTCCTTTTCAGCTTCTTTTTTTAACTCTTTATTAACCCACTGTGGATTTTTTTTAAATTTCCTATTAATTACAAATGTAGGTATGTAAACTAAGTGCAAATTTAGGTGTGTGCAAACTTTAGGTATGTAAACTAACCTGTGCAAATTAAGATTACTTGTTATAGGTGCAGCTTTTGCACGGGGATGGAGTGGAGTGTGGTATTGGTGTGGAGCTGTGCAGTAGAGTGGGGGCTGAGTGAGAGAGGGAGCCCAGCTAATATCATCAGGTAGTGCTTTGTGTATATCTTATCATTGCACCTAGCTATAAAGGAGTTGCTCTTTTAACTCACGCTGACAAGGAGACTAATTTAGAAGGCCATTAAGTGCTTTCATGTCTGACCATCAGCAGTTCCCACAGTATAGATCTGCAAACTGAGAAGGTTTGTGGCATATGTATGTGTGTGTGCATGCGTGAGCACACAACAGAACAAAGATTTATTTATCAAAAAATCTGTATACAAGAACAAGGGCAAAAATTGAGCAAAACAGACAACCAAAAAGGCAAAACTTAAATCAGAATCTTTAATCAAGAAATCTTAAACCTTAAGCAAAGACAAAAGAGACACAGCATAAAGAATTAATGAATATACAATCAACATAATGCAATACTACCAATAAAAAATGAATATGACAACAATAACAAAGAGATAATGGTAGCAATTTAGATTAGGTACCAACTATAATGCATCTGTAAGTCACATACTGTTATGTAATATGACCAAAAAACAAAGGCTTCTTAATAACACTTAGAGAATCAATAAAGCTGTTATTTATTTCAGAGCAGTGTGACATATTAAAAACTTGTGAGACTGTGGTAGCATTACTTGCAAATATGTGAACTTCAATTGGTCTTATTAAGCATTAATTAAGGATTCACAAGTCTTACACTGAAGTATGCAACACTGAGAGACATATTATCACCTACTTAAACCACCAAACTTAAGTTAATCTAGTATGTCACATTGCACAGAGATAGATACTCACTTTATTGATGCTTTGCTCATCTTATAAGGACCAAAAGAAGTTTTTTGGAATACCATGTCATTTTCTAACCTGCTTAATTTAGACCAGGGTCACAGGATTGGCGGGAGCCTATCCCAGGAAGCATAGGGTGCAAGGCAGTAACAAACCCTGGACAGGGTACCAGTCCATCACAAAACAAAAAGACAAATATATATATCTTGTCACACACGTGCGCATGGGAGGCAGCTAAAGGGCTTGAGTGAAGGCGGTTCTGAGGCATGCCGGGATGTGGCAGAGTGCACTGACTCTTTTTCTCCCTTTCCTGTAGGCCATTCCCGGGAGATTCCACCTGGCTCTCTTGACGTCACTTCCGGGACCGAGCCAATGGAAGTAGACCTTACCAGCTCCGGCCCCTGTGATGTCCCATCCGGGCTCGAACCAATGATTGACGAACATGGGCCCGATCCTTATGACCTCACTTCCTGTCTTCCCCTTTAAAAGCCTACCCTTTTCCCCTTTTGCCTCAGTCTTGTTCTGGACTCAGTTGTATGCACTTCAGTGCTGATTATTGGAAAAACAACTTTTGCAGCCGGGATACCATATTATACGGGTGGCTGCCCCAAACCTTTTTCTGTTTATGTCTCGTTTTTGTGACTATATATATGTATATATGCACACACACACTAAGGCCAGTTTAGCATTGCCAACTCACCTAACCTGTCTCTCTTTTGACTGTGGAGGAAACTGGAGCACCCAAAGGAAACCCACGCAGATGCAAGGGGAACATAAGAGGCACAACTTGTGGTCTCCTTACGTCTAGGCAGCAGCGCTATCACTGTGCAACCATGTCACCTATTCAATAGCATACTTTTCCAAAATAATCTTAAAAAGAAAATGAAAAGAATAAATGAAAAAAACAGACACTTGATCCAGAAATTAAATCCTGGGTCTCCCATAACAAACACAATGGGTGGCAACATTCAAAGGTGATAAAAATAAAACTAGTGTGGACAACATGGAAAATGTAGGCACAAAAGGAGAATGCTGGTTGGTGGAAAGAATTGTGTGAGAAACAGATTTTTTTTTTCATTGTTGTTCTACAACAATGTAAACTAACTAACCTTTTATAAATATACTAGTTATCCTCCATGGCTCCACCCACGTAGTTGTAAAACAGGACAAACTTTAAAAATCAATAAACAAACAGGTATCGCTAGCTAAGCTGAGGCAAGGTACACGCCAACATGTCGCAAGAGGTAGACCGACTCAAACGGAGGCTGGTGCATGAGTGAGGAGGGCCCCGTCTGGCTCCCCACTCCTGAAGTCGCACATAGTAGTGAAACAGGACAAACTTTAAAAATCAATAAAGAAACTTGTATCGCTGGCTAAGTGGAGGCAAGGAATGCTCCAAAACGTGGCATCAGGTAGATTGACTGGAATGGAGGCTCTCGCGTGTGAGGAGGACCCCGCCCGGCTCACTACTCCTGAAGTCATGCTTCCCCCTCCCCTCAGCCCGCAGCCTTTGTCTTGGATTAGGGTGAATAAATTTGTTCCTGCAAGCGAACTAAGCGATTTTGAGAGCTGTTGCAAAATCAACCCGAACTTTCAAGCAAATTATAGGAGAAAACCTGATCTAAATCAATTAAGTAGTTCTCTCATGAAAAGTGGACAGACAGACAGATGTTGGATTTTATATAGAGAGAGAGATATTTTAATTAGAGCACTAGTTAACCAATTTTAAAAAATGTATATTGTGTCAAAATTATGGAGAGGCATAAAAGAAAGGGGCGTGTGAAGGACAGTGAAACTTAGGGTCATAAATCTGCTCCACAGAATATTTTTATACTATTCATGCATTTTTTTTCACTTGCAGATTGAAGGAATTTTTACTTTTATGTCTGATATTGTGTAAATATTTTATCCTATCCAGTTGGTATTCTGTTTTACGAGCTTGTATACCTATTCTTTAATTTGCACATCTAAGGCGGAGAAGCTCCAGTGACTTAAAGTGTAGCACAGATTCTAGGAAATTTGATAAAGGATTCTCACAAACCTTTCAACTCTTTTAGATTTTTTTCCCTCTTTTTCAAATCAAGCAGTGAAACACCAACTTCTTTGTAGGCCATAAAAGAATTTGTGATTAAAAATCCTTTGAAGGATGTATAGTATGGTGGGCTCTGCACTGAGTCCTTGTGTAACCCTCTGTCATATTTCTAATGATAAAAAAATACCATAAGTGTAACTCTGTATTATAAACCCTCCTTGCACCTAACAAATGCCTTTAAAGTAAGGTAATATACAGTACATTGTAAGCTGTTTGATAAATTTATTTTTTTAGTCTGTTTTTCTTAATGTGGATTTAAACTGACAGTGCCCATATCTTACTTTAGAGGGGATGAACAAATAGTTACTTATTTCATCTTGAGTAAATAAATATTAAAATTTGTTATCTGAATTTGTGGTAGTCTCCAAGTGACGGACAAATGAAAACTTCAGCTGCCTGCTGATGAGATAATGGGAGAACAATTCTAAATTATTGCAGATAGTACCATGCATGCATTTCTGACATGAAGTGAATAATAAGGTATTTGCTTCATAAAAGAGCCCAGAAACCTGTTTGTCACAACTTTCTCATTGACTACCCTGTTAATACTGTTTACAAAACACTTTGGAATTGTTTCTTCTTTTCTCACATTACTGAGTCAGTGTCACTGAGATTTATAGGTTATCATCACAAAAGTGGATGCAATACAGGAATAACTCAGAATAGAACAGCAGTCCATGGCAAGGTCAGACAAACCTGGAAATGTTCAGCACAAATGCATAAAACATGCACCATCTTTTGATAGGGCTTTTACAAACTGCTACATTAAACCACACTTACTATAAAGTGGAGGTAGCAACATTTCATCTGGATCCACTAAGCTAGGTCTGATGATATTTTGGCACCAAGCTGTAGCCTTTTTCTAGTGGGCCATTCCTTCTGATGCCAATGTAAATTCTTGGCTATGTTCTCCCACTCACAGAGAAAATTATGGGAATTTTGTATATCCTGATTGTACCAAGTACGAAGAGAAAGATTTGTTTGGATGTAATAAGTTTTTATCTCTTAATTGGGGCCCCAACAGTTCTTCAGCATCTTTGGGAATGTCTGGATCTCTTATTAAATCATTAGATTTATCCTAAATGAATGACTGTTGCTCATTGCTTGAACATATTGAGACAAATTCTTCATCATCATTTGAAGTATTTTCACCCTCTGAATGATCTTCTACAGAATCTAGACTGTTAGATGGAGTAGTGATTGGTACATCAGGTCAATGTGGTACAGGCCTTATTGCTAACAGATGATCAGGATAATCTTTCTCATTCTTTTTGTTACATCCATGGATTTTGCAGGAACATAAATAACAATCATCACTATGATTGTTGGGTTCCCTCTATATCACCAGAATACCAAAGCAGGTAGTCGGGCTCACTGTTTCTTCGGGTCACCAAATTTTAATCCAAAGTAAGCATAATAAACTTTTTTTCATGAAATCTGTAATATTTTGTCACCATATTTTTTTGCTACAAACTTTCCACAAACACAGCAAAAACATCAGGACTGTTCACACAACCTGCAGAGGCTGATCACTTACAAGTGTACCGGTCAAGTAAAGTGCCTTATTGGTGGGGGAAGGACTAGTCCACACATCCTGCCACCTGCTACTATAACTTATAACCATGTTTAACTCCAGCTGTATTTTGACTTTATTATCAAATAAAAGCACTATGTTGCTTTAAACATAGATTTTAATATTAGGAAATGATAAATTCAAACAAATTGTCATTAAAATTAAATATTTAAATTAAATTAACTAGAGTAAAAAACTAAAGAAAAAAACGATAATTAACAGGAAAAAATGTGTTTTGTGAAAAAATGATGCATGATATAGAAAATTGCTTTTTATTTTCAAATTAGGCTCCCCAAATGTATGTAAAAGTTATGTGAAATAATCAATATTAGCATTTATGCCAAATTACAGTTGACCATGTTGAGCTCATTCATACTTACAGCCCAACGGCCATGATAGTAGGTTTGTGCCACTTCAATCTGTTTCATTGTTATTTGGCTCTATCGCATAATCTGCCTTTTTCATTTTCTCAATTTTTTTTTTATTGTGAGTGCAAAAATACACTCTTTAGAAAGTGTGTACTTAGTATCGACATACTCGTGACCTTGGTACTTTAAAAAGGTGTCTTTTGTAATAAATGCAATGCATTGTAATCAGTTCATTTCAGGATATTGTTATGTGTACAAAGTACAAAAACTCATATGCATTTATATACGCGTTTCACAAACACACACAACACTGACACTTTCATGAATCTTGCTCCTTAGGATATGTAAAAAATACAATGCAGAGTAGGTCAAATCAAATTAGATGATTTCAGGGCACACTGACAGATGTGCTACTGAATCAGACACTCAACACATATTTTGTGCAGAGCATCATTTGGTTGAGAACCATGGGAGAATATAACTGTTGAAGCAATAGAACTGATAATAATATGCAGCTAAGGAAATATGGTGCATTAGGAGTGTGGCCAGGGTAAATGCCAAAAGCCCACTCACAACAGTTGCTCTGAGCAAACGAGAGAACAGGCAATGTAGCCTTACCTCAAGAAAAATGGAACCCAGAGCCAGTTACAAAATGTACTACTTTCAGTTTACCTTTGCTGGCACAAATATGCAAATTAAAAGCTTTGTTACTTCAAAGTGGGCATATTTTGTAAGTTGTAAGGCTTTTGCTTTCATGTTTGGACCCAGCCTGCAGTGGGCTGACGCCCTGCCTGGGGTTTGTTTCCTGCCTTGCGCCCTGTGTTGGCTGGGATTGGCTCCAGCAGACCCCTGTGACCCCGTAGTTAGGATATAGCGGGTTGGATAATGGATGGATGGATGGACCCAGCTCCATCACGTCCATTTTAAAATGTAAGAAGGGGCTAGGTATTTTTTAAAATTCATAAAAAAGCTTCACTTTAGAATGCAGTTTTATGTGGCAAATTAATATACATAACTTCAACTTCAAAACCAAACCAAGATGCATATCTTTTTCTAGGAAAACTGAGATCTCTAATGAAACTGGTGTACAGTTAATGACTAGACCAGGAAATTAACTCAGGTCCCATATTGTGCCATCACATTACTATGATATGTAGAGTTCTTTGTGTGAAGATCTAATCAAAACTTGCAAATTATAATTCCACTAGTTCAATGCTTATCCATCTGTGGATGAAGCATAAATGGTCTCACAAAACATCTGGTGACAAAGAACAAAAGCAAGTCTTAATTTGCTGCCCCACTTAGCTACAGATGCGTTCTTAATTGTCTGCTTGTTTTTACAAATAAGAATATCCATTCATGAATTATGTGAACTAGTATAGTGCACAGCAGGGTAACAGAGAGGTGTCTGCACCCACAGCAAAAGGTGCGAGTCAGAAATTAACCCTGAAAGATCTTCATCCATAGCAGGGCAGATGTGGACATACATCCATGCTGGACTTGATAGTTTCTGAATCGTGAATTGTGAGAACAAAGTAATACATGGCAACATAAAGAGGACATGCATACTGCAGACAGAAAGTACCCCTGCTGGCTAGCTGTGTCCATATATTGTGAGTTGGGAGGAGATGCCTCCCTGAATGCAGTTTACTTTCACTTTGCTAACAGCAGGTAGCTGCACCAAATTATTTAATAAGATTATGTGATTCTGGTTTTATTTTACATAAAGAGAAATTATCAATGCATTTTTAAAAATGCATGTAATTGACCATACATTGAAGAAAATCTAATGACTGCTTAATGTTTTTAAGCTGGCATGGCTCAGAATGTTTTCTTAGATTTTTCTTTTTTTTTCCATAGTGCAATATAAACACCTTAGAAACGTCCATGCCTATATACATTACATCTGAGCTTCTATCATCATATGCCTTCCATGTATCTGAGTAGTTTTTTAGCTTGTTCAACACTGCATTTGTCATGCTAGTAAAGCACCTTTGCGCTGAACAGAAAATTGAATTGGCTGCCACCTGCAGCTTGTCACAGCAGGACTTTGTGTTAGAATGGATATAGGAGTGGATCATCCAGAAATGTCTTTCTTTTTAAAGGGCTATAAAGCAGAGTAAATGAAAATGACAAAGAGCAATTCTGAACAAATTGTTGTATTATGTGGTCATAGTATTCTGGATTTACTCTGATGTAGTATAATCGATTACTATAGATTTTATTGAACATATTTACTAGTAAATGCCAATCTAAAATACATAAGTTCATTTGCAAACCTGCTTAATTTAATTCAGGGCCGCAGAAGTCTAACACCTACCAATGCAACACCAGGCACCAGGAGAGAAACAGCATTGGGGAGCACAGAAATGCTATGCATGGCACACACAAACACACAAATTCACACATATATACACTCTGAAAAAATTAGTAGATGATTAAAAAATGGGGATTAATAAAGTGTATCAAATCAAATGAAAAATCAAAATGAAAACTCCCCTTATAGCCCGCTTTAGAATAAAATGGTTCCAAAAATAAAGAAATGAATGAATGAACATGACAACTGAAGATAAAAACAGCAATGGTATGAGTACATACAACGGCAAGTATGTCAAAATAACTTGAACATCCCTCAAGAAAAAAAAATTCCAATTATTTTACTGGAATATATGCGGCTAAAGCCTTTTATTCTGCAAGTGCCAAAACAAGACAGAATCAGCCTTCATTTCATATATAGAGCATATATTTTTGTTTCAGATGTAGGGCTGCATTTGCTACGTTATGGCCATCAGTGCTTACATCCAGGCATCTAAAACAACATTCCATAAGCTTAACTGCGCACAAACAATGCTTTCAAGGACATCAGCCTCAGGCGGTGTAGTGAGATTTGGTGATGTCACCAACAAGCTGTCGAGTGACAGGCTTACATTTTTACTTTCCCTTGTAGGTATTTTGCATTTTTGTGCATTATTCAGTATTTTAGAAATATTCAATTATGTTTGTAACTTTTATAATATTAGATGCAATCTATATTGAGTTCTTTCCTAATGCCTCAGAACCCAAAAATAAAGCAAACGTTGCCAAAGTATTTAAAAAACAAATAATAAAGAAGTATGAGAGAGAAAAAACAAACTCCTCAAATAAAAAGAAATCAAAACAAAACATGGCTGCCTCTTTGGGACTACTTCAATAACTATCCAGTCTGTCTGGTGGAATGTCTCACCCACGTGCCCTCCATAAAGTACTTCCTGCTTTGTCTAGAATAATTTTCTCATTCTAGATAAGCACTCCTGACCGCATATTTTATTGCTTTAAATTATTCACTGGAGTCATTTATGGACTTGTCCCAGAATCACATCTGGGTTCAGGGTGAATCTATTACTGCACCAATAAAACCAGGCTGAAACTACTCTGGTAGCTCCCATCATCCCTAAACCATGAAGTCACCCATAGTACTTACAATTCAAGGTCTCTAAGGTAGTCTTTTCCCTGCTTCTTTTCTCAGAAGAACATCACTGACACACATTTCCTTGTCTGAGCCCATGAGCCCATTAGGAGTCAGGAGCTGATGCCGCCTCTGGCTTTTCTTCCTCTGCCTCATTCTGTTTAAAGGCTGATGGGCAGATTTTTTGTTTAGATGGCAGTCACCTGGGGCCTCATGTATAAACGGTGCGTACAGACAAAAATGTTACATACGAACGTTTCCACGCTCAAATTGCGATGTATAAAACCTAAACTTGGCGTAAAGCCACGCACATTTCCACGGCAGCTCATACCCTGGCGTACGCAAGTTCTGCGCTCGGTTCTGCAGACTGGCGGCACCCAGCGTCAAAGCAATGCTACTGTTCTAGTGTGGTATCCCTTTCTTTTTTAGATCCACATCCCTGACGCGGCTTTATAAATACACTGAAATTAACCACATATTGTTTATTAGTTTAGTGCATCTGATTGTAATTAACCTGTAACAATATAATGGTCCACAGAATGGTCAAATTATTCTAAATACAATAGCTGCTTTAGCGTTGTTACTCTCACTGCACCTTCTTCTTCTTCTTTCAGCTGCTCCCGTTAGGGGTTGCCACAGCGGATCATCTTTTTCCCATTACTCTCACTGCACCACTCAGAGTATTTATATCACTGTATCTGAGTGGGGAATCACAGCTCTGCAGCAGCTGACTGGAAAGAGAATTATCGGTATACACCATCAAGCACATGCTGCCTCAGCCATGCTGTCTATTGAACTGCTCTCATACAGCAAACTCTTCAGAGCCTTTTCTCACAGTTCAGAAACAGTTTTATCCCAAGAACTATAAACGCACTCAATCATTCCATCAAGTGTTCCTTATAGAACTGTTTGTAATTATAAGTACAATTACCTCACTGTAAACTTGCGATACAGTTATAATATTGCACTACTTGAGCCACTTTATAAAGCGTGTATTTACATATGATGACAATATCATTTTTAAGATGAAATGCAGCAAAATAAAACTTTAACTTAATTTAAATAATCTATATTGTTAATAAATAAACATGTGAGGACACGCTGTCGCAGCACTAGCAAGGAGCTGGCACTCCGTTCACAGATTGTTCCTGCCTCGCACTGCATTCTTGCTGCGACTGGCGCGACACTGGATGGATAGAATAATTTAACATGTACTATGAAGACATGTCAATGTTCCTTAAAAGTTTTGAAGAACAGGCGTTCTAAGCTTACAGATGTCTTAATGTCTAATACAGAGCTGACTGTGTGGCGATTGGGTATTTGGAGAAAGAAAAGTAAGGACAGGAA
>JANRMT010062861.1:54387451-54404413 GCA_026402145.1 Polypterus bichir lapradei | reverse complement strand
TCTAATCTTTAAACCTTGTTAATATAGCTAGTTTCATAAACAAAAGTAAATAGAAGGTGCAAATTCACACCATACATCCTTGATTGTCCTGTGATCAGCCAATTTGTCTGATCTTTGCTTTTAACTGGAATTAATAAAACTAAGATCCTGTTTCCCAAAGCAGTGACATTTGGTGCTTACAGTTCTGACATCAGAAGTGGGAGGCTATAATATGGAATGCTTGTATAACTTAGAACCACCTTATTAAACCATAAACAGTGGTGCTTTGTAGCAGTTTCTCTGGTTATAAATGTGATTTAAACCATATTTTATCTCTTATCAGCAAAACATGCCCAGTTAAGCAACATGCCTTAAACTCTGGATTTACAATGTAGCAGAATCATTGGCATTTGTCATTTAAATTTATTATCAACATATTTAGCCAATTCTAATTTTAATACAAAAACAAATACAAACAAGATACATTTTGCTTATAACACGACAGGCTGTTTTAGCATATAAAAGAAAAAGCATCTGTGTAAAAGTCATTAAGTTACTTTTGAAATAATCCTCAGTGCTTCAGTTTTTGCAACTATGTATTGCTGTTGAAGTGACCATCACTTTTAATACTCTCAAATTCTTTTCATTATACTATCCATTATATTCATAGCCCTTTTCGTTTAGGCAAAATTCTGTTGACTGCTGTCTCCATCTATGTGAAGAGTTGATCCTAGAATGATGACATTTTTAACAATCTATTTATTTAATTGTTTGTCATTACTTTGCCAATGAAGTCAGTTGACATACTTTTGTTCTTCTTCATGTGGATTATCTGTTTCATCTTTCTTGTATTTCTTTCAAGTTTATATCTCTTGCATTTATTTCAGTAGCACATCTATAAATATTCATAGTTATTCCACCAGTTCTCATACTACTTTCTCACTTTTCTTGCCCAAGCTTCTTTGCACTAAAACAGAATCCATTGTGATTGACTTATTTTTAGTGGTTAATACAATTATTAATTCTTTGGAGTTTGTTTGATTTTTCCTTATTCATGCAGAATAATTCTTTGCATCTTGTATGTTCTCTCTGGACTTTTTTCCAATGACTTTAGTTTTCCTACCACATCCCAAAGTCTTTAATTTTAGCTTAAATGGTGACTCTCAACAGACGTGTTATGAGTGCTTCCTGTTGCTCTAATTTCAGATTAAAATGGTTCAGTGTTTGCATGGTCATCCTTTCAGTGTGCTCCCTTAGTTTATTATGATCAACACAACCTATGATTCAGAGAAAAGTTAGAAAATCCACTCAGGAAAGAAGAGTCCCAATTTACATGAGACATCTGGCCAACCTTACTAAATTTGCTATTAAATTACAGTAACACGTAAGACTTTTAGATTCATAGTTACTCGTTGCTATGAAACTCTCTTTTTTCTGTTTTCAGCAAGCTTATATCATAGCAACTGAGGAGAAAAGAGATAGACACTTGTTTCTGAGAGGGTGAGTCGACCTACTGGCTTTCATTTATTCAGGCTCCTCAGACTGCTCCTACAGACTGGGTTGCTAGGCACATTTAAAATAAGAAAAGCTTATTCGCCTCGTCTCCCTGCCCTTCTACACACTTATTTCTTCTGGTTGTCTTCTTTATCAGGTTCTTATTAATTCTCATATTTTTCTTTCTTTGTCATTTTATATGCCCACCCTGGTGGTCTCATTTGTTTCATTGCATTAGGTTCCTAGCACATTCTCTGTTGCCTGCAGTGTTTCCATACAGTTATACCTTGTACACAACTACATCCACATTCTTTTACCGTCCTACCCAGGTATTAACAAGATCATGTCCACACATAGCAAACAGTCCAATGAGCATCACTTAGGGCTATACTTCATGTTAAATTTATTATAAATGCTTAGCTTTGAACAGGAAGGCTTGAACAGGAACAACAGAAATTTTAATTACACTAATTTAAGGTGTTAGCAGTGCCAGCATACAATTAAGAAATTAATTTGATTAGTTTCTTTTATGAACTGTATTTTCCATCAGTCTATATAGGGTCTTTCAAACTAAGTACTTCATAGAATAGGTAACACAACAGTTAACAACACAGCAATCATTCTATACATTCCTTCATTTTTTTTTTAATTTTCCTTTTACTTTTCAGGGAGTAATGGTGTTATGGTGATGAGCTCTGCTGACACAGAGACCCAACAAGTTGTTGTTCAGTCCCATGCCTGCATTTTGTCTGTGTGGTGTTTGCACATTCTCTCTGTGTCTTTAAGGAATTTCCTCTAGTTTTCCTCCCATGTTCCCAAAGATAGAACATTTAGCAGTCCCAAATTTGCTCCTGTGTCGGTGTGTGTGTGCGTGTGTGAGTTGGTCCTGCAAATGCCTGGCACCTTGTTTACTTCCTTGCATTAATTGCTGCCCCCAACTGACCCTCAATTGAATTAAGCATGTTTGATAATATTTACATTGCAGATTGAGAGATCAATTTTACCTTGGTGGTATTGCAAGGAAGGCCAGAATATACTTAATATGGTTATTGTTTAATGGTGCACTTACCTACTCTCTTTTATATTGCACCTTTAGCCTAACATGACGAGAACACAAAAGTCTTGAGAGAAAAGTAACATAGACAAGTTAAATATGTCACAAGGAAAGTGACCAGGACAGAACCTTAATCTGCATAACTAGAGGTGTGAGACAGTAGCAGGAACCCATCTGACCACCTCACCACCACCATAACTATTACTGTTTATGCTCTATAGCACCTTTCACAGTAAGCACTATAACAAATAGTTTACATTTAACAATACTTAGTTTTATTTTACACTATTAGCATCAAAAAAAACTATAGGTACTTTCAAAGTTGTTTAATAAGTTGTTATTATATTTTATTGAAATTTGTGAATGTATTTATATATGCTCCTTCATATTTACAATAAGTTGAAATAACAGTAGCCATACCACATGTGCTTCAGAACATGTCACCCACCTGAAACTAAGCATGTTCAGCCCAGCAAGTACTTGGATAGGACACCATCTAAGAAAAGCTTGGGTTGCTGCTGGAACATGTGTTGGTGAGACTAGCAGGGGGCGCTTACCCTGTGGTCTGAATGTGCATCCCAATGCCCAATGGTGTTGTCCTTAGGATGAGATGTAAAACCAAGGTTCTGACTCTCTGTGGTCATTAAAGATCCCTGTACTTCCTTCATAAAGAGCAGGATGTATCCGAATGGCCAGTCTAAATTGTCCTGATAGGCCTAGTCATTCTAGCCCCCTGATCATCCCCTGTCTCTAATTGGCTATCTCTCTCTCACTACTTCATCGCCTAATAGGTAATGTGTGGTGAGCGTACAGGTGCAATAATGGCTACCGTCACATTATTCAGGTGGGTGCTACACATTGGTGATGGTTGAAGTGGTTCCTCTTTCTGCTTTGAGTAGCGAGAACAGCACTATATAAATGTAAAGAATTATTATTAAGTGCAGAAACAGCACACTAAACTTTTCATGTGCTACCTCTTGACACTGTAAAATAAAATATTACTGGTGTGGGCAATTTTCATATTTACATAACATACTGAATAAATGCCTGCTGTATCTATATATTTTAGTGAAGTTTCAAAATAAGTTCTTTACAATGCAGTCAGGCATACAATGCTATAAAAGTCACATTGCAATGTATAAAACAGTACATCAAAAACACATAAACTCAAATTGATCTCCTATACTCCATTGGTAGTGCGTACCCTGATTTTTCTCTATAACTTTGTGGAAAACAGGCAGTGCTTCTACCTCATACCTGTGCAGTCATAGATTTAAATCCTGACCAAGGTAACGTCTGTGTGGAGTTTTTCTTGTTTTCCTTATGTCCCCATATATTTGTGTTCAGACAGTCCAGTTTTCTGTAAGATGTGCATGTTGGGCTAAGTGGCAATTCTCAATTATCTAGAAGTGGGTGTCTGTATGGAAATGTGTCGTGCAATGGACTGACTTCCTGTCTTGGTTGGTTCCTGCCTTGTGTACAAGGCTGCTTGGGCAGACTTCTGTTCAATGACCAATTAGATTTGATTAAATGTTTCAATAATGTATTACTCTGTTTATTTTTAGCATATTTTACTGTGTGAATGATAATAACATTTTAACTAAGTATATTATAAGATAACCTTTATTTATTAGTGTATTTTCAACCTGGTAAATTTAATACAAGCCATTGGTGAGGCAGAGATTAGTTTATTTATATTTTTTAATAAACAAGGCCGATTAATTAATAGTATTTGTTTTTAATATGAAGCACCTTTCACTGGGAATTCAGTTACAAAAAACCTTATAACAAACATCAACAGAGACATTTAAACAGCATACTCAATTAAAAAAGAGAAATAAATATTGATATCAATTAGAGAATGAAACAGAAATTTGAATAAATGCCATCCTCAGAGTGCTCCATTTTACTCCTACAGTCCAAAGACATGCAGATTAGATGAGTGATGCTAAATTGGCCCTGTTGTGTTTGTGTGTGTGTGTGTATTCACACAGTGACGGGCTGGCATCATGTCCAGAGATTGTTCCTGCCTTGCACCCAATGCTTTTTAAGATAGGCATCAGCCTCCTAATTATTCTGCTCTGGATAAATGGGTTTACAAAGTAGATGGATTGATGGATGTGACTTATTATATTAGGTCTGGGGAGGCGGCAATGGAGTAATGTTACATTAAAGCAGGGGCCAAACATTATATTGCAAACACTGGCCAAGCACAAACTACATAAATGTCAATGGCCTGCATTACTCAGGTAACTAGCCTAAAATGTTGACTTAATATCATGGATTTATTTTTTTATGTATTATTCAACACCAATGCATGTCCAATATAAAACAAATACAGTATTGGAGTATTGCACAGTAGATTTCAGATATCCATCCATCCATTATCCAACATGCTATATCCTAACTACAGGGTCACGGGGGTCTGCTGGAGCCAATCCCAGCCAACACAGGGCGCAAGGCAGGAAACAAACCCCGGGCAGGGCGCCAGTCCACCGCAGCTCTAAATAAACATGAATACAGGAATAACAAAGCTTTGAAAAAGAATAAAAGACATTAAATCAGAATAAAATACAACAATACAAATACTATGAGAAAACCGTGAACAAATAACATAATCTGTGACAGAATCGCAAATCATCTTGAGCACCTTAACAGAAAGGATAATCTAGAAGAAAGGTTAGTATGTCAGAGTAAGTTAGTTGCCTTCTGGAACAAAGAACTTTGTAGCTGTTTCTTTTTTTAAAGAATGAATTGGGTCAGTTGATCTCATTAATTTAGGGAGGTTGTTACAAAGTCTGGACACTATAAAGCTATGGGTTCTGTCACTGTCTCGCAAGTTAGTTTGGGGCACAAGATTTCCTGAATCTGTGGATCTTAGTGGGTGGACAAGAGCATAATGATGGAGGAGGTTACTGATGTAGTCCAGTGAAAAGGTTTTTCGGTTAGTAATAGAATTTTGTATTCATTTCTATAAGACACGGGGAGCCAGTGAAAGCGAAGCAGAATGGGTGTTATGTGTGCTCTGTTGCAGGTTTGTGTAAGGACTCTTGCAGCAGAGTTCTGAACCATCTAGAGCTGTGATAACAAATTAGAAGTGGCACCAGCCAGTAGGGTGTTACAGTAGTTGATGTGTGGTGTTGTAGAAGCATGGACAAATTTCTCAGCATCAAAAAAGAAAACGGATGAGTGAAAATGGGATATGTTATGAAGGTGGAAGTAAGAGTTTCTTAATGTGTTTTATATGGGTAGAATAAAAAAGTGAGGATTCAAAAATGATATCAAGATTCCTTGCAGAAGAAAATGATCTGAGAATATCATCACCAAGAGTAATTGAAAAAGAGCTCAAGTTCTTAAGCTGAGCTTTAGTGCTAATTTGTAGTAGTTTCATTTTAAAGTTATGTTCCAGCCAGATTTTAATTTCACTGAGGTAAATTGTGAACTGAGCTCTTTGGATCTTCCACTTTTAACAAACAAACTGATCTCAGTATCATCCATGTAAAAATGATAATGCATGTCAAAGCTATGAATAATATGACCAAGGGGAAGCATGCAGACACGGAACAGCAGAGGGCAGAGGACAGAGAGTTTCCTTGTGAGACTGGTGCTGAGCTGGACCTGCCTTTTACCAAGACTAATAAACTCTTGCCTGTCAATCATATAGGACAGAGATAACCAGAATATTCTCCATTTTGGAATTTTGGAGCCACGGTGTGGCATTAAGTTCTGTGCACTTAATAGCACACACTGTGACACATTAAAATCCCCCAAAGATGCATCTTAAACACTAAAGGTGTCAGTTTTCACCAAGGTGCTACAAATACTCTGAAACTTAAATGCTACATTTATTATTAAAGAACAGATACCCATGTTCCTTTTTTTTTTCTTTAGATTGGCAGTTCTGATGAGATGTAAAGGCCTATGGCTCAGAGCTTATTTAATTTCTCAGTCCCCCAGCACTTGGGAGGAGCAGGCAGGCTGATTTTAGCTGCCATCAATGAATTTATTGAGATGTCCAATCAATGCCTGATGATTCGATGAGCTCTGCTTCGCCTTGTTCCAATAAGACTGTTCAGGTGGTAAGAATCACAACATTTTCATCTTCCCTGGCTTCCACAGCAACTTGGGTTGTCATGGCAACGGGTTGTCTTATTTCCCTTGTATGAATGGCTGGGCAGCAGTGACATCTGTTAAATCTGCGCAGGATGAGGCCGCTTGTCTGTCAGCAGAGAGAAATAAGTTAGAATTCATGTCATTTTTCATTAAATTTTTCATGATCTTTGATTTTTTAAAACAGCAAACACAGACAAATATGCGTCTAACTAAATTATGTTTTCCTTGTAACATTTCCACTTTAGTTATTTAACTTTGGATTCATGTAAAAATGTTCCCGTCATACATTCTGACATTTACTTTCTGTAAAATAGAGCAGCTTTTATTTTTTCTTTACTGAGTACTGCAAATTATCAACCAAATAAAACAAAGAAAGCAGCAGAAATGTTTACTGATTATTTCTAATGCCATCTCACTAGGAAGTAGATATTAGTACAGACATGTAAATATAAAGCACATATTGTTAGAATCAGAGAGGACAAGCTGCTAGCTGAATAACCCTGTGGTAAATCTCTTTATATAGACCATAAGAAGTATAAAAAATTAGGAAACTATTTGATCCTCAACCCTTTTTTGGTTAACCAATAGCTAAATTGTTCCAGTGTCTAATCCAGATACTCTTCGAAAGTTATCAACTTTTAAAAATACAACTTAACATTGTGGTTTTCATTTTACATGCTTCTATGCAATCCCTGTAACATAACAGTATTGCTTCAATACTGCACCCTAAAGTCCTTGTCAGAGATTGTTTCCTGTAGGTCTGTGCCATCCATCATGCATTTACGTTGTAATACTAATTGGTCTTTTTTTTCCTGCTGTCCACTATGAGTAGAACTTGCCTTTCTGCAAAATGTCTGGGCAGTGTTGTATTGATTTGTGGTTATTTGATTGTGCAGACCCACTTAACTTTTAGTCAGATCACTTGTTTACTAAATGAGAGTGTCACTTCTAATGTATGGATGACAGCTACTAATGACACTTTATGAATCACAATGTTGTCTGCTTGTTAAAACTCTGATGCATTATGGGAAAATTTTAGAAAAAATTCATCTGTGGTTACTAATTCAAATCACTTCTATTGAAATACTGTCATTTTGATACAGTTAATGTATTGAAAAGTCTGTGTGGATTTTCTTTAGGTTGTCCAATTTCTCCCCACATGGCAAAATACATAGAGGTTAGGTTGCTCAAGCCTTTCCACCCCCCAACATTGTCATTGAATAAACAGATTCAGAAAATGAATGAATAAACTACCAGATTTTGACTCTAAATCAAGAGACTAATAACAGACAACAGATCCCATCATAAAGAAATATGGTACAAATATTTGTTAAAAGACAAGTGGAAAATACACTGATTAACACTAGAATCCCTGAAGCCTACGAAAAAACTCATAATCCTAGGCCACCAAATTCCTTCACACCTCTCCATCAGTATCTTTTGATTTGTAAATGTGTTGATTAGCACATTCAACAAGCAGCCTGCTATCCCACCCACCGACACAGAAAGGGCAAAAAGTTCTCCCAGCTCAAGTCTTGTTTTTCTCGGTGTGAGATGCCTGGAGTTGTATAGGGTATATAATATATTGTTATTTGGAACACATGCATTTCATGTGCTCCATGTCAACAACGATCTATGTAAATGTAGGATAACAGGAAATGCGAGAAATACAAGAAATGTTGAACACATGTTATAGTACTAATGACAACATTTTGGCATGAAGTGTATAATGTGTTAAGACTGAAGTCCAAACATCAAATAAATATTTTCACAAAAGGTACAAGTATAACAAAACAAGTGCGTTTTTATTCAAGAATATAACTGAAGAAAATTAAATTGTTTCAGGGTACGTTGTCAAAATGACTCCCTGGAGGGTTGCAGCGGTAAGAACTACTGACTCATAATCAAGAGGTCATGGGATTGATTCCGGGCCCTTCCCAAAATTATCGTTTTTAGTGGTGAGCTGTTCTTATTGTTACTATTGTACAATAAAAACATACATTTGATTTGAGTCTGTAACTGCCGGTGTAAATTTATGCTACTTGTAAAGGTTAGCTTTTTTTTTTTTTAAAATCAGTTTTATTCACTCAGTCATGTTCACACTCCCCCCGATCTGACACTGCTATTTTCAAACAGAGGTGAACTCAGATGTGGATGAGGGCTCAACATCAGAGAAGGAAAACAAATGCCCTCCCCACAAGAAACCTCCACTCACGCATAAGAATAACGCATCTGTACCAGGCGCAAAGGTGAAAGATGCCAATGTTTGGATGCAGCAAGAGGTCAGGCATCATCCTGCCAGTCACACTTGTCCCTATTCGAAATAGCAGGGCTTACAGAGCTGGCCAAGACACCGTGCAAAGTTCTGTTTGTGATTATGTTTTGTGATGGTCTTTATATGAAAAACATGTACTTGTTACTTATATAAAAGCCAAATTGAATGTTGTTTACTTACTGATTTATTTACTTATCTTACTACAGCGTAAAGTCAAAGTAGACTGCAGAGTCTTCCTGTCTTTGATTGACACAGGCATGCAGACAAAGTACATGTGTGATGCTACTGAAATAGCATCACCCATGTACTTTATCAGCATGCCCGTGTCAATCAAACACCAAGATAAACAAGACTTGAGCTGGGAGAACTTTTTGCCCTTCCTGCATGGGAGGGGGGATGGGATAGCAGCCTGCTTGCTGCTTGTGCTGACTGAAGCATTTACAAAACAAAAGACGCTGACAGAGAGGTGTGAAGGAATTTAAGGTGGGGTGGGCTTCAGGGATTCTAGCATTAAGCAAACCATTACCCAAAGGGTGCATTCACAGGCACAATGTACTGCATCTGGTGAGCATTAACCTTCAGCCTTTGTAGCCCATGTAAGTCAGCCACATCTAACTTGCATGCTTGGCTCTCCCTCCTTTTTTGATGTCTATACTGTTATGGTTTATCATCTCTTATCAGTTGCTTGCCTACCTCCATCTGCTGTGTGACTTTTAATTTTGAAGTGGCCTGCTTTCTTAGTTTCTCTGGTTCAGCCTGTACTGTTCTCTCTTTTTAAGAATCTCCAGCATGCCCCATAAAACTTTTCTCCTCATGTGTCTCAACCTCTATTTTCCAGTTCTTTCTCCTTCGATCGTGTCCCTAAAGCCAAACTGGCCAATGAGACCAAAGTCAAACTGAACAATCAGACTACTCTGAGGCACTATACATTGTCAGGGATGCCAGGGGCAACGACCTGGCCGGGACGCCGTGAGGGACCGGAAGAGGGTCAGAGCCCACCCTGGATCACTCGGGGGCCGCCTTCCTGGTTGCTTTGGGGGCCACGGGTACAGGGCATGGAAGCTCCACCCTGTAGGGGCCCGTGGTCACCGCCAGGAGGCGCCCCAATGCCTAGGGGACCTGTTACCCCAGCACTTCCGCCACACCAGGAAGTGCTGGGGGGAAGATTTAGGACGGCACCCGGAGAGCTGCCGGGAGGACAGCCGGCACTTCCGCCACGCTGGGGCGTGGCCAGAGGAGGAATGTCGGGAACACCTGGTGCTCATCCGGGGACTCTACAAAAGGGGCCGTCTCCAATCATTCGAGGCTAGAGTCGGGTGGAAGGAGGACAAGGCAAGAGAGGAGAGGAGAGGAGAGGAGAGGAGAGGAGAGGAGAGGAGAGTGGAGTGGAGTGGAGGCGGCCCGAAGAAAGGCATTGTGGCCAGGACTGTGACTTTGGGGTTTGTGCAAGTGACTTTAATTGTAAATATTGTAAATAAACGTGTTTGTGGGTGACATGAACGTGTCTGCCTGTCTGTGTCCGGGTCAACTTCCACAACATATATAGAAAACTTAGTGTTTTATTAAATAGTAGATAGTACAAATTGATTTCAAGCTTTAAAGGTTGCACAAAACTGCTTGATACTATGATAATTTTCTTGGACATTTGCAGCAGTCAATCAAGGAACAACAGTGAGGAAAGTTGTTGACGGTACCTTTTCTGCTTCACAACAATTGCACCATTACCCAGAGGGTGCATTCACAGGCAAACTGTAGTGCATCTGGTGAGCATTAACCTTCAGCCATTGCAGCCCATGTAAATCAGCCACATCTAACTTGCATGCTTGGCTCTCCCTCCTTTTTCGATGTCTATACTGTTATGTTTTATCATCTCTTATCAATTGCTTGCCTACCTCCATCTTCTGTATGACTTTTACTTTTGAAGGCAACCTGCTTTCTTAGTTTCTCCACTTCAGCCTGTACTGTTATCTCATTTTAAGAATCTCCAGAACCCAGAAACTGATTGCAATATATGAGGGTTAATCAAAACGGTTTGGGCACGTATTTGAAACTAGTAGTCTACAGTGCAGAATTTGAAAGCGGCCAAAAATTTGCTCCTGTGTACTAAAAGATACAAATCTACAAAACACATTAATAGTTTAGTGTACTTTCTTGCTTCAAAACTGAGTCATCACAGATGCCCAAAAGAGCAAAATTAAAGATTGTGCTTTTGTTGAGTTTCTAACACAAACTCTATAATACAACTTGCGTTTGGAGATTTATTCCTACTTAGGTAATGCCATCCTAAACCAATGAGCCACAGAATTCTACCTTGGCAGAATATGGCCTGTACAGGGCCCAAGGGGTCCGGCTGGACTTTCACAATGACAACAGAAGAAGATGCTGTCACCATGGAGTTAAATGGTAATGGAGAATCGAAGAGTGATGGAGATACCAGACACTATAGGGATTAGTTTTACAGAAGGTCAGTCGAATCCATTCTTCACAAACAGTTAAATATGAGCAAGGTCTGTCCATGTTGGATTCCAAGAATGTTGACTACTAAAGTGAAGCATCACTGCAATCATTGTTTCAAGGAAAATCTGTGTTAATTAATTTAGACTGGGAGAATTTTAAGCTATGTTTCGTATGCGAGGTAACCTGGAATCATTATTATGACCAAGAGCCTAAATATCATTCAAAACAATGGAAATATTGGGGATTCTCCCATATCATAAGAAATTCAAGATCCAATCCAGTATTGGCAAGATCATGCTTATGAATTATTATGAAATTACTAGGTAATAGAATACATGTAAACATATGTGTACCTTGAGCAACTAAACTGTCTTGCCTGGTGTCCCCACTCTTCAGTGTTTTCACATAAAATCTACTTCTCAGATTCTGTCACTTCAAAGAGCCTTGCCCACCTCCTGCCAAATTTTATACATCACATCTTTGAAGGTGACTCTCAGCATGCCCCCTAAACCTTTTCTCCTCATGTGTCTCAATCTCTTTTTTCCAGCACTTTCTCCTTCCCTAAAGCCAAATTGGCCAATGAGACCAAAACCAAACTGACCAATCAGACTGCTCTGAGACAAGACACTATACATATATATAAAACTTAGTGTTTTATTAAATAATAGATAGCACACATTGATTTCAAACTTCATAGGTTGCACAAAACTGGTTGATACTATGTGATACAGTGTGAGTGTGTTAATGTGATGCTCTAGACAAATTGACAGGAATGCTAATGACTTTACTTTTAGATAAGTACTGTCACAAAGTTCACATCCACTACAGGTCTAAGACATAGAACTGTTACACAATGGACATAAAAACTTTCAGACAGATAAGCTGGGTTTGTGCGTGGGTTTCAGTAACCAAAATATTTTGTCAAGACACTAGTAAGTGTATCTTTCCTGATACATAAGAGAATGATACTCCCGTTTTTTAAGAACTGTTTTCTTTTTCTCTGTCATTTGTGGCTGATGGCATGAATCAATGTGAGGAAGGTAATTTCATGGCACTTTCTGTCCACTTACTGTGGCATCCAGTAATCAGATGTGAGTGGGCAACAGTTTTCTTTTGAAGCTTTTGTGCCTTATATCATGGCAATAACATCTGTTGTGGCTTTAACCTTTTCTAAAGGCTATTGCTCCATTAAAAACCATGGTGTAAGCCTTGTTAAGTCAAAAAATGCCCAATAATTAAATATTTAAAAATGTATCATGTCATCTATCCTAGACTAGTCTACATGGATTTAAATCCTTTCTGAATGTGAGGCTTTTTAATATATGACAGAGAAACATAAAATAACATACCATTCCAAACACAACCTGATGAAAAACCATTAAACAAATGTGTTTTTTCCTTTTACAGTTTATGGTACTGCATACAATAAAGATGCTATAAAGAGTAGTTGATCCTGGATGCAACATACCCTGTTAAATGTACAATCATTGCATTTGAATTGAAGCTTCTTGCACTACAGTTAAACTACACTGTGATTTGTTTGCAGGAATACTGAAAGGTTTTTTTTCTTTTCCAGAATCTTCCATCCATCTATTGTTTAAATACACTTATCCTGAGCAAGGTCATGGGAAAACTGGAGCCTTTCGTAGCAAGTATCAGGCACAAGGCACAAACTCTGCAGGAAGCACACAGGATTCAAACCCAGTGTGTAATTGTAGCCTTCCTTAGGGTTGCTTTCACTTGCCTTCTTAATTATAACATATATTACAAGATAGTGAAAAAGCTCAATATCCTTCTTTATTAACTTATTAACTGACTGACTAACTTATTATCTCCATAAGCATTTAACACAGGTAATAAAATTAATATAAAATACATTAAAAAATAAAACCAGTTTAATAATTAAATAAGTAAGAACAACATAATAAAACTAAGAGGCAGCCAGAAAGCAAAAAAGCAGGAGACACAATCAGTTGTGAAAAATAACTTTATTTTTAGACAAATGAACATTAAGAACAAAACAGCAAACAGTTAGGCAATAGCATAAGCCAAATGCCTATGAGGCATTGCTTAGGAAATAAAAAATTCGGAAAAGTAAATGCACTTTATATTGGGATGCTGTACTAAATAACCCCAAAACGTTGTTGTTGTGGATACACAGTGTGACTGAGGATCACTGTGAACACAAAGTGTCCAGTGATGATAAAGAGGTGAGAAGTCAGGAAACAAGGCTCAAAATCCCAGGGAAGCCATATAAGAACAAGAAACCAGGAACCAATGGGGCAGAACAAAATCAAAAGTCAAATATGGAAAATGGTATTTTCTTCAAGACGGATCATCAAAGTAACACAAGAAATTGATATTTCACTTGTCAAAACTCCAAAATAGACAAAAAATGTATCAATCATGCAAATACTACAACTGCACAAACAAATTCAATACCTACTAGAGTTTTCAGCCATTACTGAAATGCAAATTTATTAATCTGAAGAACATCATAGTCAATACAGTAATATTTCGGCATTAAATGCGTGGGTATACATTGTATAGTGCAAAATCTATTGTATGTATATAGTGTATGTGTTTTACTATAGAGTGTATGTATTACCATACACATGACTTTTCTATATACAATGAATGCATTTTAATTTCAAGTGTACATACTTTTTAAGAATGAATGCTACAACAACATTTATTGCTATAGCATAGTTTCATGCAAAGGATGTAGCTCAAGTGCTTCACAAAATTTGAAAGAAATAGTTAAATGCAAAGAAAAACAAAAATTTAGATAAGAATAATAATGAATACATATTATACAAAAGATAAACAAATAACACATATTTACATAAGAAAAATATATAATTAAGAAAAGTCCTTAAAATATAAAATATAGAATTGTTTTTATTACATTTCTAAATGACATTCTGATGATAAAGTCAGATGGCCAGGGATGACAGTGAAAAAAAAAGCCTCCAGTTAAGCTGCAGAAAAAAAAATCTGCAGAAGTTACAGACTAAAAGACTGCCTAGCCTCTTTTGGGCAATCTACATCATATAAATGTTCTTAAGTAGTTCTTTACTGATTCTCTTTAAGCTTTCACCTTAGAGAATTCAACGCAGTGGATCTTGTGACAAGTTGGGGTATCCACTTTCATTCAGACATAACAGACGACTGTACAGAACTTTAATCAGCTGGTGGTGGTGTAGAACGCCACCATGGAAGAACCAGAAAAGAATACAGAGATAAGTATTATTAAAGGATTATTAATCATTGTAGATTCACTGAAGAGAATAACAATTCTATGCACATGTAAGGTATTAAGAAAGAACTAAATTGAAGCTACGAAAAAGCAAAATTTAAAAAGTAGGAGTTTTGGAGTTTCTTAAAATGTTCCACAGTATTAGCCTGGCACATCTTTATTGATAAAGTATTCCAGATTTTTAGTGCATAGTAGCAAATGTCCACCTCACCGCTTCTTTTAAGCTTGACTCTTGGAATAATAAGCAGGCAGCCATTAGAAGATCCAAGGTTATGCCTTGAAATCTGTGGGGGCAGGCATCCCCATAGATATGAAGGAGCAAGATTATTTAAAGCTTTTCACACCATCAGTAGTATTTTAAAGTCAGTTCTACAGGACATGGATAACCAGTATAGCAATGCTAAAACTGGTGAGTTTTGCTAAGATTTTCTTTTTCTGGTTAAGATTCTTCCTGCTGCATTCTGAGCCAACTGCAACTGATTGATGTCTTTCGTAGGTAGACCAGTTAGGAGTGCATTACAGTATAGAATGTAGTCCTAAACATCACCTCATCAATGCCAACTCACAAGAGATTAACGCTGAATCAATAACTCTGACATTAAAATTAAATTAAGCTTTTGACTAATGCTGCCAACAATGTAACCTCACACTGTCATATTGGATGTTTTGGAGGTATTGATTGGCTAAAAATATATGCAACAGCTTGGCACTTACTGCATTTTTGAATGAAAGCATACCATACATCTTAATGTGTTGGACATTATGATTTGAAATTTTTTCCTCTAGCTTATGTCTCCCCTTTTTCACCATTTCCATTGCTGCCACTTACTACTGCTTACAGTTTAAAGCCCTGTATGCTTAGTTGTGTTCCATTTACAAATCTTTGCTTTAAGCAATCAGGTTCAGCCTTTTGATTATACTATTACTAATTTCTTAAACAGAAGTATAGGTTGGTCTGGGAATGTCATACTGTAAACCCAGCTAACATTTCATCTGTGTGTCAAACACTTATAACTAAATGTCTTTTTTTGTATTCTGTTTGCACTGTTATTACTGTTGCACTGATTTTCCCCCCTGTTTGTTCATTATTTTCTCTTAGAAATCTCTTTTGTTTGGTGTTTTGGTCACCTTATCATCACTATGGTTTTGAGTATTATGTCACAGCCAAGATTTATTTAATTGTTTATGCATACTTTACTTTTTATTGCTATTTTTGTATTATTGTTCATTTTTATGTAATGTCTGTTAATATTTTTCTATTTAGTATTTATGTATTTTGTATTTATGTTGTCACAAGAATGGACAGGAGACATAGAAAGGTTTGGGGCAGCCACCCGTGCATTATTGAGGAGTTGTTATTATTGAGGAGTTGTGTCTGGTTCAATGTCCAAAACAGAACTGATGACAAGTGGCAAAGATGGCGGCTTTAAAGGGCTGGACAGGAAGTGACTTCATCACTGGCGCCGGAACCAAAAGTGATGTCATTTGGGCAGGAGGTAATGTCATCACAGGTGCTGGAACTAGAATTGACATCATCTGGGCAGGAAGTGATTGAGAGAAAAAGTCAGTGCACCTCGCCACCCCCTGGTCAGACATGGAATTGTCACTATTTGAGCCCTTTAGCTGCCCCCCATGCGCACATATGTCACAATGTGTGTATATTGTCATAGAATAAAAAGATTTCCACAACAATAAACAGTTGGGGACTGTCCCTGTATAATGTCCAATAGACAAAGTAAAGTAATAATTGAAAAAAGATTGATCAATATACTCAAAACAGCAACTGACTGAAATGAAACGAAGACATGGTGTTTTTACAGAGTACAAAATGGCTGGCGGAAATGATGTGGCAGGAGATGATGTCGTAACTGGAAGACAGATGTGACGTCATCAAGATGAAGCCGGAAGTGGCATCATTCACAAAGGACAGGAAGTGACATCATCAGTGGGAGCCAGATGAGGAAGTGACATTTGCCGGCCATCTTGTGAACCCGGAAGTGTGTGAGGTACGTGTACTGGATTACTTTTCTGCTTTTGGTCTGATGAGAAAGAGAGAGAGGCGTTAGTATTGTAATATCAACCTTACATTTTGCAATGTTTCACTCACCTCAGGGCTTGTTGACTGCCTCCTAAGCGCATGTGCGTGACAATATATTCCTTGTGTTTTCTGATTTGAAATCCAGGAGGAGGGGCCACCTTGACATCACTTCTGAAGAACTGCCCTAAGCTTTTAAATTTGAGGCTGAGGAGTTAGTCCTTCAGCATGTCATTAATGTCTAGGAAGTCATAGTATTAATTTTCTTTTTTTTTTTTTTTTTTTTTTTTTTTTTT
>JANRMT010062861.1:54364539-54387351 GCA_026402145.1 Polypterus bichir lapradei | reverse complement strand
TTTTTTTTTTTTTTTTTTTTTTTTAACCGTGTCCTGTTCGGCTGTGAAGCAATCAGAATTGATGTCTGAATGCTGGCGACTAGCCTTACAGTTTTTCTCTCAGGTGGAGCGTTACAGCTTCTGCTGACGCCACGCCTGATACCAAAACTTTATTAGAAATATTTTCAGATGTTTTTAAGATTCGAACCGGACACGGAGACAAAAATGAAAGAAAAAGAAGAGAGAAAAGGAGGAGATGGAGGTAAAGGGGGAAGGGGGGATTTTCGTATAGAATAAACAATAAATGAACCAGAATCCGCTTCTAGACCTGCAGAAAAAGAGGGGGAAAAGAAAAACAAAAAAAACCACAAGACAAAAACACTGATGCATCAGCTACATGAAGATATATCAAAGTAAAAATGTTTGCTAACAGTCACACAGTAATTATTACTAAGGCATTTAGGGCCAACCACAGCCTTAGGTCATGTGCTGAAGATGTCCAAGTCATACCTATGAAAGCACCATGTGAGCACCTGTGTGCGTACGCACGCTTGTATGTGTAAGGTTTCTCTATAGGAGTGTCCAATAGTGAGTGTGAAGGGCCACAGACCTGCCCCCAAAAACGTGCGGAAGATGGAGGGAGTTCCAAGCCCAGAAATCCAGCGGTCACCCCAGAGCGCGGAGACCCCAGGGAGACCGTCACCAGAGAAGCCCCAACCCCCCCTCGAGAGGCACAGAGGATCACCCCGGGGGGCCACAACCAGCAGCCTGCAGAGTCCCGGGAGACATCAACGGCTAGCCCCCAGGCCCGCCCGTAGCCGCTCACCCCGGAGCCGGCCAGGCCCGGAACCCAGCAGCCCGGGACACAAGGGCGACCCACCCCGCCAAGGACCCAACAGAGCCCAGGGACCCAGATCCCACCAGGCAGCCACCAGGAGCGACCAGACAGATGTTTAAAAAAAAAAAAAAAAAAAAGTGGCAGGGGGAGGGTAGGCGAAGATGTTGTAGCATTGCCAGATGTCCCAGGAGAGGGGAGGAGTCCAAAACCCCACCTGACATATACTGTCACACACAAACACAGTCATACACTCCCTCCCTCATGCTCTCACATACACATACAACCCAAGACTTACAAGGATGTACGCCAGACACCCATTCACACTCCCCATACACACCCTACTAACTCTGGTCCCGGTGCTGCCGTACCGAGGGCACAGCCATTCCCGGACGCCAGAGTTAGCCCCGTTCCGCTGGGGTAATAATGAGCAGGCACCCCCGTCCAACGCAGAGCAAAGCAACCCACCACTCCAGACCACAGGCAGACGGCCAGCTCCCACTCCTAGCCTCCAGCCCCGGGCAGCTAACCGAGAACAGAGGTGTAATAAGACCTCTAGTCTCCCTCCGCCGGCTCCAATGTAATGTTAACGTGTGTTGATAAGGTGCATTTTGTGGTTGGGGGGGGCGCGGGCAGTGCCGGCATCATGTGGCCTACACCAGCTGATGCCAACACACAGCCCCACTTCCCCCCCAAAACCCTCCGTGACTAGGTGCAGTTTAAAATTGGAAGTGGGCACTGGCACTCGGAGTGAGGCTGGAATTTTCCCCCACCGGATGCCGTTGAGTGTGCTCACTCCCAAGACCCTGAGTGTGCATTTGTGTAAAATGTTGTTTGTGGAAGTGTTTAATGTGCAAATAAAATTGGGGGGTAGGCTGCCACAGGACTGCGGAAATGGGATCCATACCCGCACCCCCTGACTTACCCACACCCCAAGGCCCTATGTGCATATTTGTGTGATGATGTGAGGGAGCAGGAGGAGGGAAATGTCTGAGGATGGGGAGGAATGGCTGAGGGGCCTGAGCCCTCCAGGGAGCCAGCTCCCCTACTGGCCCCAATAGGCACCTCCGTTCCCAAAATCCACCCGGGGCGTGGAGGCCCCAGCCCATCTAGCCATGGCCCAAAGCAGCAGCATTACAGAGCCCCACGGAGTCTGAGGCCACCAACCCACACCACCCCAGCAGAGTATTTACTCCCATCCCCACATTTACTCAACTTCCAGACTAAGTAAGACATAAGACACCCAGGTAAAGCTGGACCCCCCCCCCTCCCGGACATCCCCCTCCCCCATGGCGGAGCCAGGACCCGGCACCGCCGCATGTTCCGGCACTCTTCCCGGCAGCGTACATGCCAGGACCCAATCCCCAAGGCCCCACCCAGACCCCCATCCGGGGACGGCCGCCCCCAAACCCCAAGTCACCAGGCCCCCACCCAGTCCCACCCAGGGGCGATGCAGCCACCAGGCAGTGACCCGCAGCCACCGTCAAGACCCCCCAAGGCCCCACACACAACTACCAGAAGTCCACCCCCCGAGGCAACCCAAGCACCACCAGAGTGGGGCAGCAGCCCCCCAGCCCTAGACCCCCCTAGTGAACCCACCCCCAGGGATCCTCCAGACACTCTAAGCTCAGACTCTTCACCACATCAACCACAGCATCCCGCAGGACAATATCAATGACCCTCCATCGTCGCTATGTGATGGAACCGATCAAAGGAGCCCAGAGAGATTGATTTGAAGTGGAGGCAGAGGCTGTCTCAAGTGTAATATGATCCAATAAAAGATTTCTATACTGGTTAATGCAAAGATTATCTTTGTTTTTCCAGTTTATGAGGATAGTTTTCTTAGCGATGCATATGGCAGTGAGAACTACGTGAACCAAATTTGTTTCAATCGGGACATCCTCTAGGTTCCCCAGCAGGCAAAATGAGGGGGAAGTTGGGATATCACATTTCAAACACTTTGACAGGTCTTCACATACTCCATACCAGAATCCCTGAACAGGTGGACATGACCACAGTGCGTGGATATAACTGTCAGGAATGTTGTCTGTGCAGTGTGTGCAGGTGTCAGATGGCACAAATCCCATCCTGAACATCCGATGACCTGTATAGTGTACTCTGTGTAGAATTTTGTATTGAATTAATTGTAAATTGGGGTTTCTGATCGTTTTAAAAGTTTTTAAACAAGTTTGGGACCAAAAAGTCTGGTCATAGCTAACTAATAGATCCGCCTCCCATTTACCTATAGGAATTGCTATTGTATCATCTATTTTGGTCAATGTTTTATATACTTTAGACAGTAATTTGGGATGTTTGAGATTACAGAAGTCTAATACCCTTGATGGTGTTTGTAATTCTACTTTATTAAGCTTAAATTTTTCTTTAACTACTGATTTAATTTGGAGATATTCTAAAAATCTATTCTTGTCTATCCCAAATTGGGAGACTATTCTGTTAAATGGAGTGAAATCCAATCCTTCAAATATGTGTTCCATGTATAGAATTCCCTTACTTTTCCAGTATGGGAAGTTCATCATTTTATTGTTTTGCAATATGTCAGGATTATTCCAGATGGGTGTGCGTCTGCATGGAATTAGTGAAGACTCTGTCATTTTTAGATATTCCCACCATGCTGTCAGTGAGGTGCTAATATTAATACTTTTAAAGCTTTCATGCTTTCTTATTTTTGAGCTAATAAACGGTAGGTCCGAAAGCTCTATAGTATTGCAAAGTGTCTGTTCTACATCTAACCAGGACTCATCCAGCGGGTTATGTTGCAACCATCTTGGTATATATTGGAGCCTGTTGGCTAAGAAATAATGATAGAAGTTGGGTAGATCCAGCCCTCCTCTATCTTTGGTCTTCTGTAGTGTTTTTAAGCTAATTCGTGGAGGTTTATCCTTCCAAAGGAATTTAGTGATAGAGGAGTCCAGGGATCTAAACCAATCAGATGATGGCTTGTTTGGGATCATTGAAAATAAGTAATTGATTCTTAGTAAAACCATCATTTTAATTGTGGCAACCCTCCCCATAAGTGATATCGGTAAGGATTTCCATCTAGCAAGATCATCTTCCACTTTCTTTAATAGTGGGATGTAGTTTAGTTTAGTTAGATCTGCCAGCCTGGGAGAGACATGAATGCCCAGATATGTAATATTCCCTGATTCCAATTGTGTATTAAGGGAATTGACAAAAGAAAAATTAATTGGGAGAACTATGGATTTTAACCAGTTTATTGAGTAATCTGAAACTCTTGAAAAGGAGTTTATTAGTTCAATTGCTTGGGAGAGAGAGGATTGAGAATTCTGGAGAAAAAGTAACACGTCATCTGCATAAAGACTGATTTTATGTTCTATGTTCTTACACTTTATGCCTTTAATAACTGTAGTTTGCCTGATTGCTGCTGCTAGTGGTTCAATAAAAATAGCAAATAGCGAGGGGGAGAGTGGGCATCCCTGCCTAGTCCCCCTCTGAAGACAGAAGCTAGCTGATGTTTGGTCATTTGTCCTGACGCATGCTGTTGGTGAACTGTATAATATTTTTAACCAGTTTATGAAGAAGTTTCCAAAACCAAATTTATGTAAAGTTGCAAATAAGAACTTCCAGTTAACTCTGTCAAAAGCCTTTTCTGCATCGAGAGATAATATACTGGTTCCCATGTTTCTGCTGTAAGAAAAGTCTATTAAGTTAAGTAATCTACGTGAATTTGTGGATGAATGTCTCCCCTTAATGAAACCAGTTTGGTCTGGGTGTATTATGAAAGGGGTTACCTTCTCTAATCTTTTTGCAAGGGCTTTACAAATTATTTTGAGGTCAACATTAATAAGTGAAATGGGGCGATAGCTGGTAGGAAATATAGGATCTTTGCCTGGTTTTAACAGGAGACTAATGTTGGCTGAATTCATATTTGGCTGTAGTCTACCATTTTCTTCTATTTCACTCATCATTCTGAAAAATGTTGGAGCTAGAATGATCCAGAATTCTTTGTAGAACTCTGCTGGAAACCCATCTGGACCTGGAGCTTTTCTATTAGGCATGGAGTTAAGAGCTTCGTGAAGCTCATCTGATGTTAATGGCGAGTCCAGGACTGTAGCTTGACTATCTGATAATTTAGGAAGTATTATCCTGTCTAGAAACTCATTGATCTCATTATCTGATGGGTTAATCTGTGGTGAGTACAAGGTTTTGTAAAAATCTCTGAAAGTGTTGTTTATTCTTTCAGGATCATATACTATATTCCCAGTTGAGTCTTTAACAGCAGATATGGCAGTTTTCTCTTTGTTTATTTTTAACTGGTTGGCTAAAAACTTGCCTGATTTATTTCCGTGTTCAAAGTTTTCTATTCGTAGTCTTTGTGCTAAAAATTGTATTTTTTTGTCAATAATTCCTTTAAGTTCTAGTTTACTTTTACGCAATTTGTTTTGTAATTCTTCTTCTGTGGATGCCTCTAAAGACTTAATGATTTCTTCTAATTCCTGAATACGTTTGTTTTCTATTTTTTTCTTATGTGATGAGAAGGAGATTATTTTACCTCTCATCACTGCTTTCCCTGCCTCCCAGAGAACAGATGCTGATGTTCTAGGCAGGTCATTATGTTCTAAATATAAAGCCCACTCTTTTTTATAATATTCCACAAAATCTACGTCTCTAAGCAATGACGTATTAAACCTCCAGTTTTTACTTGATGGGATTTTTTTCTTATTTAACAGAGTTAAAGAAATTGGAGCATGATCGCTGACAACTATAGGGTGTATCTCAGTGTCTGAAATGTTAGCCAATAATGAGCTGCTGACTAGAAAATAGTCCAAACGTGAGTGAGAGTGATGAACGTATGAGAAAAAAGTATACTCTCTACGGCTGGGATAAAAAGATCGCCATGCATCACAAAGCCCATAATCACTCATATACTGTTTGACTATATTAGTGGAATGCCAATTGCGCTGAGTCCCAGCTGTACTGAGCCTGTCTGAAGAATAATCCATCCAAAAATTAAAATCTCCCGCAAGTATAAGTGGACAGTCCAAGTGTTCAGAGAGTACAGAGAAAAAATTATGAAAGAATGCGGGGTCATCTATGTTTGGACAGTATATGCTAACAATACATAAGCTTTGATTTTGTATAGATAGTTTTAGTATTATAAATCTACCATCTGGATCTGAGACTATGTCCAATACTGTAAAATTGATATTTTTGTGTATTAAAATAGCTACACCTCTTTGTCTAGAGTTATAGGGGGCAGAGAACAGTCTGGGAAACTCAGATGTTTTAAGTTCATCTGCAACTGTGGCAGACCTATGAGTCTCTTGTAATAAGACAACATCTGCCTGCATTCTTTTAAGCTGATCAAAAATCTTTAATCTCTTCTCTCTAGAGCCAGTTCCGTGAACATTCCAACTGACAAACCTTAGTGTACCCATAGTTATGTGTGTGAGTAGCTAATGTATGGTGCCTTCATGTGAATAAATTAAGTAAATAAATGTATAATTTAATCTGAAAAAATAAAGCAATAAATAAGTAAATAAAAAAATAAAAAAAAAGTATAATAATGCTAATAACAATAATAATATTATTAATGCTGATGATAATAATATTAATGCTGAAAATAATAATAATACTAATATTAATACTGAAAATAATAATAATAAGATGATAATAATAATAATAGTGCTAATGATAATAATAATAATAATAATAATAATGCTAATAATAATAGTGCTGATAATAATAATAATAATAATAATAATAATAATAATGCTGGTAATAATAATACTAATGCTGATGATAATAATAGTGCTGATGATAATAATAATAATACTAATGCTGATAATAATACTAATGCTGATAATAATCAGATAATAATAATAATAATAATAATAATAATAATAATAATAATAATAATAATAAGACACAACCAAGAGTGTTTGTGGTTGTATGATAAAATGTAATAATTATAATCCAGTGTTTGTATGCGTGCGTTGTGTGTGTGCTGACGCAGTGTAGGAAAGTTGTGTGATTGTGTCATGTGTATGTAAAGTTCCAGAAGCAGGTAAAAGAAGGAAAGGAAAGAGTGAAAAAGGTTAAAAAAAGAAAAAAAGAAGTAAAAAGAAAAGGTGCTAGAGGTGTGGGGTGGTGAGAGAACAGGTGATCCCATCATCTAAACACGGATATAGCAGCTTTTTATCCTGACATGCTCATACCCAGTGAATCCCGATAAGAATAATAAACTTGTGACCTGATGTTGGGCTAATAGAGCCAGTCTGTCACTCCTCGCTCCTTGTACAGCCTGTTGTTGACGTAGAGCTTGTCCACAGAAATGACAGCGCGGCTCCCTTCTTGGATGAATTTTTTACGCAGTGGGAACAGAACTCTGCGGCGATCCAAAATTTCTTTAGGGAATTGATCATTCACGCTAAAATCTTTTCCTTTGAGCTCCTTCCCGTGGCTCTTAACAAAATCCTTCTGTTTAAAATGCTCAAATTTGGCCACGATGGGACGAGATCTTCTGCTGTCTGCTCTTTTGGCTCCAAGGCGATGAACCCGGTGAAAGGTAATGTTCTTTACCGTTTCTTCGGGTATCTTCATGTGGGTCTGGAGAAAGTTCTTAATTGTTTGTTCGCAATCCTCCGGTTGTCCTCCCGTCTGCTCCGGCAGGCCTGCAAACACCAGATTGTCTCTCATGCTGCGGGCCTGAAGATCCAAAACCGTCTCCTTCAGGGTCTTGTTGTCCTGGGAGATCCATGTCATTCCCTCTGACAGGGAAGACACAGTCTCCCGCAGAGACGCGTTTTCAGCCGCAAGCCGCTCCACCTGATCCTGGCTGAATTCCAGAGATTGTCGGAGGTTCTGGAACTCCTGGTGTAGAATCTCGAGCAGGTGGAGTCGTCCCTCAAATCCCAAAAGCCTTTTATCTATAGAATCTAATAATTCTAATATATCCTTGCGGGGAGATGAGGTCGCCTCGGGGGAATCCTGAGGACGGCTTCTCTTGGTAGCAGGTGTTTCTTTGTTAGCTGTTGCTTTCTTAGGCCCCATGACAACAGACTCAAAAACTTGATCAATATAATTTTGTAGACTTTCCAAATTTTCTTCACTTACCTCCAGGTTGATGAGTTATACTTACCGGATTGCTTGCGTTGTCAGTAAATAAATTTGGCGTAAATGTGTCTTAGTTGTTTGTAATGTTTTGCTAACAATCTGTCATCTGCGTCAAACGCTGCCGAGAATCCGTGATTTTTTCCTAGCCAGCACTTCTCTCTCCCAGCATGCTCCTCCCGCTGAAGAACTGGTGCTTATTTTTTCTGAAATCTAGATTTATTTTACTTCTTTGGTTTTGGGTCTTGGATTGCACTTTGAGATTTGTTTGTTCTGTGTTTTCATCTTTTCCCATATGTTTTAGTTATTTCAAATAAATTTCTTCATTAATACAGACTTTTGCATTGGATTTGTCTTTCAAACCAGATGTCTGACAGTTTCCCTCTGTTGTGGGGACTTTTGGTATTTTTTGAAAATCTTTAAATGCCAGATCTCCATTTTAGGCCCGTTCAGACAATCCTGCTTGTTAGGTTTGGGTCTCAGCCTGCCATCTCTAGGCAGGTAAGTGAAGGTTCTGGCCTACTTTGTGGGTCTTTTGGAAGATATGCTATTCAAGTCTCTGTCATTTAGAAATATAATAGAAATCACAATTTTGTAATGGTACAGCCTGCCAAAACATGAAACACTCTATAAAAAAAGGAAGTACTTTTTGATCTACTCCCTATATCTGGTTAAAACAGGCATAACGTTCCAGCTCTCTTGCTCCTACTCTCATTTGCATTATTTTATTCTTAACTTGATATGGATTTTTACCGTTAGTACTTTTTTTTGTGGTTTCCACGTGGCTTTCAAAATCTGTTTCAGCCATGCATTACAGTCAGTAACTTTCAAAACCTTTTTATTCACATAATGTATTGCATATAATAGTTGTTCTACCAGTTAGACTTAGGCATTCCTGGGCTCTAAAGCATGTTAACTTACAGTGAACAATGAAAGCTTTAATGTTTATGTCAATGAAGACTAGAAGCTCAGTTAATTAGTGCAGTCTGGGCAATGTGGAATGACATAAAGCAATGAATACTCAAATTTTAAGGCTATAATCTGTAAATTTAACTTTGACTACTTTTTTAAATAATGTGGATGAGAAAAGATACCAAAAAAAAGATTCAGAGTGACCTATAGACCAAATATTTTGTCACTGTTAGAGTGTCAGTCAGCACATACTGTATATCACACTTTATAGCATATTATATGTTTTATCTTCTCATCACATATTCTATTGAAGGCCTAGTGTTTTACTTAATGATAACAAGTTATGCTAAATGTAACTGCAAAATTGTGTTTAGAAGAGTGTGGTTCTTACTGGAGGGTGATCTGGTTTTGGTTTTGGAGCTGATATGCCTGAATTAACACTTCTATTGTAATTGACTTCTCCGCCTGTGCTGCTGCAGAATCCTATTCACATTAAGTTAATTATTTTGTATTCAGAATGTCCTAGACCATTTGAAGTTATGTCCAAATTTCTTTTCATCGATTATGTTGTATTTAAATAATCTTACTGTGTATTTAGAAGGAATGCACAGAGACCACACGTCTCTATTGCCTTTAAAATGTTTCCATTCTGGTGTCTTGCTGTGGCACATTGTGTCACTGCTCTGCTTCCTAGTTGTTTTCCTGCTCATGGACAAGAAATCTAGAATCAAATAATGGAAAGATTCTGTTATCATATTAGGTGGACCAGCACAGAATTAATTGGAGAATGCCTAGTAGGGGTGGGTGACTAGTTGGCCGATGTCAACAGGACTGAAACTGTCTGACTTTGTCTATTATAACTGACTGTGGACTAGCCCAGAGGTTTACTTTCTCCACGGATATTGCTGACTGGAGTTTTCTTCTTGACAGTTGTCAACTCAGGGGCAGCATGGTGGCACAGTGGTAGCACTGCTGCCTTGCAGTAAGGAGACCTGGGTTCACTTCCCAGGTCCTCCCTGCGTGAAGTTTGCATGTTCTCCCTGTGTCTGCTCCGGTTTCATCTGACAGTCCAAAGACATGCAGGTTAGGTGCATTGGTGATCATAAAATTGTCCCTGGTGTGTGTGTGTGCCCTGTGGTGGGCTGGCACCCTTCCTGGGGATTTGTTTCTGCCTTGCTGGCTGGGATTGGCTCCAACAGTCCCCTGTGACCCTGTGTTTGGATATAGTGGGTTGGATAATGACTGACAGCTGTCAACTCACCATAGATCAATAATAATATTAATGGACAAATATTTTTAGATTGCTTTTAAGTTAATCAGTTTTACAGCTTTATCTGGCTGTATGTAATAACAAATATTTATCTTTATGTGTGTGCATTAAATAATTACTAATAATGTGTTAACTGCATTTTACTATGAACCTGTTTCAGCACTCTGAGCTTGTACTCAGTAAAAATGCTGTACAAAACTAAGCTGAATTAAATTAAAAATGTCAGCCTTATTTTTGTACATATTATTATGTTGCCATAGGCACATCAGCAAATTTCCATCTTTACATTTGCTGATTAATTCATTTGGTTACCTTTATAGTATTTCTACGTATGTACTCTACACTGTATTTAGAAAGTATTCAGAAATTTCAGTTTCTGCATTTTATTGTGTTATAGATTTCCTATTAAATTGATAAATTTGCCATTTTTGCCCATCAACCCCCCATTATAACAAACTGAAAAGGTTTCCATTTTTTTCTAAAAGTCAAAAATTCTCATTTCTATATGTATTCAGACTCTTTGCTGTGGAACTTTAAAATTATGGGCAGGTGCATCCTGTTTGTTTTAATTATCCTTAAGATGTGCCTAGAACTTGATTGGAGTCCACCTGTGGCTAATTTAATTGATTGAACACAGCTGTGTATATAAGGTCCCAATATTCACAACGTATGTCAGAGCAAAAACCAAGCCATGTAATCCAGGAAACTCTCTGTTGAACTCTGTGATCAAATTTCGGTGAGGCATAGATCAGGGCAAAAGTATAATACCACTTCTAGAGCTTTGACTATTCCCAGGAGCACAGTGACCCCTATAATTGTGAAATTTAAAGAGGTATTTAATCACCAGGGGCCTCACGTATAAACGGTGCGTACGCACAAAAATGTTGCATACTCCTGTTTCCACGCTCACATTGCGATGTATAAAAACTAAACTTGGTGTAAAGCCACGCACATTTTCATGCCAGCTCAATCCTTGCCGTATGCAAGTTCTCCACTCGGTTGCAAACTGGCGGCACCCAGCATCAAAGCAGTGTTTTTGTTCCAGTGTGGTTTTCCTTTCTTTTTTAGATGCACATCCCTGACAGCTTTATCAAATACACTGAAGTTGTTTATTAGTTTAAGGCATCTTACTATAATTAACCTGTAACAATATAATGGTCCACGGAATTGCCAAACTACACTATTCCAAATACCATAGCTGATTTAGCATGGTTACTCTCAAGTATTTATCCCACTGTATCTGAGTGTGGAATCACAGCTCTCAAGCAACTAATCAGAAAGAGAATTATCGGTATACAGCATCAAGCACATGCTGTCTCAGCCATGCTGTCTATTGAACTGCTCTCATATGGCAAACTCTTCAGAGCCTTTCCTTGCGGTTCAGAAACAGTTTCATCCCAAGAACCATAAACGCACTCCATCAGTCCATCAAGTGCTCCTTGTAGAACTGTTTGCACTTATAAGTACAATACCTTACCCTAATAAGCTTCCATATGACTCTCAGACTGTGGGCTACGACTCACCTTTTCACGGCAAATTTGATATCTGACAACTTCTTTTTTATTTCGGGCACTGTGTGACTTTGTGAACCTGAGCTTTCGAGTTTCTCTGACACTTTATGTCACTTGATCAACTTCCTTTTGTTGTTTATACCACTGTTTAAACCAACAAAAAGTACTTTTTTTTGCCTCCACTTGGTATTCTCTGAAATTCTTCTGTTTTCCCCCGTGCTTTTGCCATTGTCTTTTCACAGAATGCTGAGCTTAAGGGCTATTTATATTGATTTGCACATTCAAAGAGGCGTAATTCTGGGAGGAGTTGGGGAGTGGCGGCAGGCACGTGCATGTGAGTTACTTTTCATGCAGACCGGGATTTACTGTATGGAGCGGAAGAACCTGGTGGTTGGCGTACGCATAGATTCATGCATCTGGATTGTTTTGTCCGTATGCCATGTTTTAGTGTGAATGCTATGTACAGCGTTATGCATGAGGCCCCAGGACTCTTCCAGGTCAAACTGAGTAGCTGAACAAGAAGGGCCTTTATCAGGGAGGTGACCAAGAATGCAGTGATCACTCTAACAGAGCTTAAGAATTCCTCTTCTGAAATAGAAGAACCTGTCAGCAGGATGACTATCTTATCAGAACTATATTAATCATGTATTTATGGTAGATTGGCTGTTTTATTTTATTGATTTTAATTACAAGCAAATAACGATCCATACAATCAGATAAAACTTAAAACCAAAATTCAAACTCACCCAAAAGAGAGAGGTCAGCCAACCAACAAAGCAAATGTTTGAAAGAAGTAAGTAACCATACCACACTGAATACACCTGATCTTGTCCAACCCATTTACTACTCTGTAGGCAAGCATCAAGGACTTTATGCATTCTGCTACATTGAGCCAATGTTGTCTTCTTCTTGTTTGATCCCTACCTGGCGTTTGGTTTGGATTGGCTCCTAAGCCTGTGCGCTTCTGTGGGTGCCATTGGTTGTCGGATTTCATTCATAATGTGTTTCCATGCCCAGCGGTCCATGGCTGTGTTTCTGGCCTCCTTGATGTTAAGTCTATGATTTCTCACGTCTTCGCAGGTATATATTCGGTCTCCAGTGAATGCCACAAGGCAGGCCAGTGAATGCAGTCAAATGCCAATCGAATATCAATGAACATGATTACAGTACACCCCCAAAGTTTGCAGGGGTTACATTCCTAGAGCACCCGCGAATTATGAAAAACTTTTATCATTTAAACCCTAAATATGCCCCCAAAACACTTTAATTTAATTTTAAATTCAGCTTAATACATTACCTAAAAAAAGAATGTAAAGGTAAACCTGTATACTGTACTGCTATGTCTCCTGTAGTGCTAGAATGTAAAATAACGATGTTACCGCTATATGTACTGTAATTAATGAAAGCGCGTTTTCATTGCCAGAAGCCTTAGAAGGTGCAGGGCATTTCGGCGGCATCTTGGGGCTTTAACCCTTAAACTGCCACATACTAGGGGGTTAATTCATCCCCGGATGCCAAATACTTTTTTGCTGCACTTAGGGGAGCACAACAGGAGCGGGACCCCCAACAGGAGCAGAGGATGTCTGGGGGAAGAGAGAGAAACAAAGCAATCAGCCAAAAAGGACAGGTGCTGCTCAGGCTTTTAAGTATGTGTAGCATCGCATGAGAAGCATATCACGCAACAGAGCAGCTGGAAGTAGACCCAGCAAATAAGGGAGCAATGTGAAAGTAGTCTATCAGCGTTTTTTAAGAGGGTTTTTTTGAGGAGCGTCCGTGTCTTCTAGGTGTGCGTTCAGCCCCCCTGCTCACAAGGGGCTGGCAGTGGTCATGAGCTGGCTGCTCAACGAATATGCAGCATTGACTGATCAGCTCCTGCATGCTCGCAAATGGCACTGGGAAACGACTATAGCTGGTTGTGGCAGTTTAAGGGTTAAGAGGAATAAAACAGAAAACACAAGAACCCTCACCTGGGGCCTCATGTATAAATGGTGCGTACGCACAGAAATGTTGCGTAAGAACGCTTCCACATTTAAATCGCAATGTATAAAACCTAAACTTGGCATAAAGCCACGCACATTTCCACGGTACCTCATACCCTGGCGTATGCAAGTTCTCCACTTGGTTTTGCAGACTGGCGGCACCCAGCGTCAAAGCAGTGCTACTGTTCCTGTGTGGTTATCCTTTCTTTCTTAAATCTACATTCCTGACGCGGCTTTATAAATACACTGAAACTAACTGCATATTGTTTATTAGTGTAATGCATCTGATTGCAATTAACCTGTAACAATATAATGGTCCAGGAAATAGCCACAGTATTCCAAATACCATAACTGCTTTAGCATTGTTACTCTCACTGCACCTTCTTCTTCTTCTTCTTTCAGCTGCTCCCATTAGGGGTTGCCACAGTGGATCATCTTTTTCCATATTACTCTCACTGCACCACAGTATTTTTTATCACTGTATCTGTGTGGGGAATCACAGCAGCAGCTGATTGGAAAGAGAATTATCGGTATACAGTATCAAGCACATGCTGCCTCAGCCACGGCAAAATGTTTCAAAGCCTTTCCTGTACAGACCTCGTGGTTCAGAAACAGTTTCATCCCAAGAACTATAAAGGCACTCAATCAATTGCTCCTTGTAAAACTGTTTGTACTTATAAGTACAATTACCCCACTGTAAACTTGCACTACAGTTATAATATGGCACAACCTGCGCCACTTTATAAAGCGCGTATTCACATATGATGGCGATATCATTTTTAAAATGAAATGCAGCAACATGCTGATTATATTGTACAGATAAAACCTTAACTTCATTTAAATAATCTGTATTGTTAATAATTAAACATGTGAGGACACGGTGCCACAGTGTTAGCAAGTTCACTTATTGTTCCTGCCTCACACTGCATATTTGCTGAACCTGGCGCGACACTGGAAGGATAGAATAATTAAACACGTACTATGAATATATTTCAATGTTCCTTAAAAGTTCTGAAGAATCATTGTTGTAAGCTTACAGATGGCTTAACGTCTATTACAGAGCTGATTGTGTGGCGATTGGGTATTTGGAGAAAGAAAAGTAAGGACAGGAATTGGAGGTTAGTACATTTGAAAGAGACAGTACTGCTGCAATAAGTTATTTCATCGAAGGTCACGCATGGCGCAGCAGCATCTTGTGTGAGACATGAAAAATCACTGCGTCACCGTGTTCCCATGTTTAATAACATGTTTTCATTCCAATCATCATGAAAATTATATCACATATACATCTCAGTATTTTAATTATTCAGAGAGCTGTAATATCATGAATGTAATGGATTCTGTGTCCTGTCGGAGAAAGAGAAAGAACGGAGGCACGTAGTGATTCACACATATAGAGCACATAGAAGATCAAATACAAAACAAAGCATTTAACAAGCTACTTCAGTTATGATGGGATTTGAGAAACTAGTAAATTAAATGATTTTAAGATGAAGTTTATGATGTTCTACTTTAATGACAAAATAAACTACGTGATTAAAGTGGAAATTTCAAGATTAAAGTTGACATTGAAATTCTTATATTTTCCCCTGTGCTTTTCCTATTGTGTTTTCACAGAACACTGAGCTTAAGGGTTATTTATATTGATTTGCATATTCAAAGAGGCATAATTCTGGGAGGAATTGGGACGGGACAGCAGGCACGTGCGTTACTTTTCACACTGACCGGGATTTATGTAGCAGAAGAACATGGAAGTTGGAGTATGCACAGATTCCTGCATCTGGATTTTTCTGTGTGTAAGCACATTTCGGCTTTTGTGCTTACGTCATGTTATAATGCAAATTCTACACACAGAGTTATGCATGAGGCCCCTGGAGATGCATCACAGTCAATCAGCAACATGGAGAAATGAATAACGCTGTAGTGGTCCAGTACTGCTAAGATTCACACCATCGAGAATTTGGTGATTTATTTATTTTTATGGTGGAGATTCCAGGGATGCACCCAGCCTTGACCCGACCCGCATGCACAGAGAAAAAAACAAAGCAAACCGTTAATCAAACAGCAAATAATGAATGTACTGAAAACAAATTAAATAAACTAAAACAACGATATCATCCCTGTTCCCCTTACTGTGATTACACATTAAATACAACAAAGCACAAACGAAACACACACAGTAAATCATGAAAAATGTTCATGAAAAACGTCAATCTGCTGAAATGTAATGATGAAAAGAGATAGTCCAGAGATCTGCACGTTGAATGGCAATGTTAAGATAGTCCTACCGCTAGTTCCTGAAATGGTGAAGACAGGTGCACGGGTTCAGGAGTGCTCCTTTCTTTGCAGGATGGGCATGAATCCACTTACAGTCCTCACGTACACAGGCAGATGGCAGACAATCCAGACGCCAACCACGAAATGATCCAGGACAAAACGAATAAGTACAGGTAACCCAACAGAAGGCATGCAGACAGGAACTTGAAACACAAATTACAAAAATTTTGTTTTTGGTTTTGGTCACCAACCCCCTTTTTAAAAGGCGCTCTGACATCCTTTGACCCCAACAGCCCCAGCACCCTCAGCAGAAGACCAATCAGAGCCACTGCAGGGACTGCTGGGAGTTGCAGTTTCAAATTCTGTTGGTTACTTTCACCATCCCATTTTCCTCTACAGTTGCTTCCTGTTCTCCCTACAGTACAATATTGCCACGAAAAAAGCCATAAAAAGTTGCGGAGGATATTTGTGGTTTCCGCTAACAATTATTAGTTAGCTTCTATGGAAAAAATCACCGAACGACTGAGGCCACGAACCCTGAACCGTGACTTCGAGGGGGTCTACTGTACTGTTCATTTACCAAATGGGATTCTTTCCTCTATCAACTGTCAGATGGTAAAGACCTGGTCGCAGCATCCCCAGTTTGGACGGAAGTTTGTCTGTTCTTCTTGGCTAGTCTACTCCCGAAACCTCAACAATCTGGACTGAATGTTCTTGGTGAAAACTTTGCCTACAGTGCAAAGCAGGCTGATGCCACAATAGTTTTGGCAGTCATGGCTGTCACTTTTCTTGTGGGTGAGTATGTTGATAGCCTTTTTCCATGCAGTTGGTATTTTCTCGGTTTGCCAGATGGCCTTAAGAAGCAGGTAGAGCCGATGGAGAAAGATATCTCCCCCTGCCTTGACTACTTCAGCTGTCACCTTGTCGATACCCGATGGCTGCCTTCACCTTATCAATTGTCAGTTCGGCATCAGACATTGGGGACTCTGGTGGATCAATGTATCCCGACACAGTTGGTGGTTCTTGTGGTGGTCTGTTTCAGTTGATGATCACACAAAAAATCCGTCAGACATTCGGATGTTGTCATTTGTTGATTTCACCTTTCCGCTCACCAGTATGAGTCTTCAGTAAAGCATGCTGAACTCATGTTCCAGGACCGCTTTTTCCAGCTCTGCAGTTACTTGATTTCAGCACGGGTAACATTTAATTTTCAGGTGACGGCCGACATCCTGATAGAGTTGTTAATATTTTTCATAGTCTGCCAGCTTTGCTTGCTTTCCAAGCATTCATCAGAAATCCATGGCTACATTCGATGGCGGATTGCTTTTGCACATTCCACGATGGTGTTTGAGATTTGCTTCAACATTAACATACTCTTGTATCACACATTGATTGGATAGTGCAAGTTGGAATTCCTGCTTGTATATGGGATTCAACGGGTGTTTCAAATCCAACTTTGCTGAGAGACATGATTTGCATTTGGCCCACTGGAGTCGCAGTTGAAGCATTACATGGAGGAGGTAGTGGTCCAATCCATAGTCCAGTCCATGCATGGATCAGATGTCTTTGAATGCTGACAGGAAGCAGGGGTTCATCAGGACATAGTCCAGTACCACCAAGTCTCTGCCATATAGATTTTGCCACGATCTGATGTTTCAGTAGATGCTTTCAGAAAAAGTCTGGGTTTCTCAAAACCAGGTACATTGACAAAGAAGACATTAAATCATTGAAGGACCTTTCACAAACATCCAACACAGCGGTTCTTTCTACCCTTCATATGATCAGTAAGGAGAGCAGCTCTATTCGCAAAATTCAGGATGAATCTCCTATAATAACCAGCAAGACCAAGGAAGGCATAAACCTGTCTCTGCATTTCTGGATGGGGGTAAGCGAGCACCTCATCCACCTTCTTTAACTGAGGCCTGACCAAACCCCCACCCATAGAATAATCTAAATAGTGCGCTTCAGACATACCCAACTTACAGTTCTTAGGGTTAGCTGTCAACCCAGTTTGTCTCAAGCTGTCTAATACAGCCAGAGGCAGCTCCAAATGTGAATGCCAATCATTACTAAAATGATGACATCATCGAGATACGCCTGGAATATTTGGAATGGGGACACAAAATCTGATCCATCATACGCTGGAAAGTAAGAGGAACGCCATGCAGACCAAATGGGAGCCTAGTAAACTTCTATAACCCATCAGGGGTGGCAAACTCTGTTCTTTCATAACTGGAAGCTTCATGAGGCACCTGCCAGTACCCTTCGTACAATAGAGTGTAGAGATATTTACAATGCCTGTCCCAATTTCTTCAATAACTAATCAACACAGGGCATAGGATAAGCATCAGATTTGGAAACCTTATTTAAGCATCTAAAATCAATACAGAACCCAAATGAACCATCAGATTTTGGGAACAAAATGACTGGGCTACACCAGTCGCTTTTACTTTCAGCATCTGTCTGATTTCATCATGCACTACATTCCGTTTCACTTCAGTACCCAAAAAGTGCACATCTGCAACTTAACACCAGGCTCCGTAACAATCTTATGTTCAACAAGCCCAGTAAGGCCCGGCATGGCAGAAAAGACATCAGTGTTCCGACTTATCAGAGACAGCATCTACACTTTCTGAAAGTCAATCAAATCGTCATCAATAGCAACATCTGTCTAGGACACAGCAGCAATGGGCATCAACACCTCCTGGGGTTCATGCCACTCTTTCAAGAGATTAATATGTAAAACCTGGCCCCACATACTCCTTAACGACAGCAGGACCCTGCCGTTTCATGAGGAACTTATGTGGATCAGAAGGAATAAGAACCAGGATGTGATCGCCAGGCTTGAATTCTCGAAGTTTGCTTCGCTTATCAGAGTGGCATTTTTGGGCATCCTGTTCACGCCACTTGTGCTCCACAACGATAGAAGAAAGTTTAGAAATTTGATCCTGCAGGGAAACAGCCTTGGTCTGCAAAGCTAGGGCTGTTAGCATTAGAACGCACATCCTTCCATTCCTCACAAATAACATCCAAGACACCCTGCAGACACCTGACAAACAGCAACTCAAAGGGACTCAAGCCCGTGGAAGCCTGTGGTGATTCTAGAACTGTGAACATCAGGAAGGGCAAAACAAAGTTCCAGGACATCGGGTCATCATGAGTGACTCGCCTGATCATCTGCTTTAAAGTCTTGTTAAAACCTCTCCATCAGGCCATTCATCTGTGGATGGTAAACTGTGGTGCTCAGCTTTTTAATGGCAAGGCTTTTACACAACTGCTTCGTGACACATGAACTAAAGGGTGTGCCCTGGTCAGTCAGAATCTCACGGGGAATGCCAATACGGATAAAGATCTCACACAAAGCCTTTGCAATAGACGAGGAGCTGGCTTTCCGGAGAGCAGCCATTTCAGGATACCGCGCTGCGTAATCAATCAGCACAAGAATATATTGATACTCATTCATACTCTTATGGAGGGGATTAACAATATCCAACCCAACCTGTTGAAAGGGAATGTCTAAAGCAGGCATCGGAGGAAGAGGAGCTCTAGGAGGTCTGTGAGCAGAGGCCACCTGACAGCCAGGGTAAGACTTACAGAATTGTTCAATATCCCTGCCCATATTCATTCAGTAGAACCGCTTTGAGATGTGCTCCCTAGAGATCACCCAAAAAAGAAAGCCATTTTTAACAAGAAGGTGTGGAGTTTTGAAACTGGGGGTCTCTCGGCCTGCATAATAGGAGTCACCGGCCTCATAAGGCTGCTTAAATGCAAATTCCAAGAAGCTGCAAGCCCACAAAATCCGTCTGTTCACTAGCCAATGCCTCCGGGGGGCCGGGCAGTGGTCTCCTCTGAAGAGAAAGAAGGACTGGGCAGCCGCTCGAGAAAATCCGAGGAGTCTCCCTCACTGGAGAGATCGGGTTCAATTTCCAGGCTGGTACCTTGGTCAACTCTATTAGCCACCAGCCCCTCCCCTCCCTCCAAAGCTCCTGAGAGAGTCAGCACTGGCACTTTGAAGTCAGCCAAGACCCTAGGAAATAGGGTATTTATCTTCCCTAGCAGCAAGGTCAAAGGGCAGGAATTAGTTATGGCAGTCCAGACTTTACAGTTTCATTGTTATACTTCAAAGGAAGCAACACAGTCTCATAGTCCTTAACATCACCATGAACACAGCATATGCTCACTCGCTCCCTCTAAGAGGAGGGAGTGTCCAGCACCCAGTCATGATGGATCACACAGAGGTGTGAGTCCAGCAAGGTGGGGATCTCCCAGCAGGCAAACACGACAGACATCCTGAATATGTAACATGAGTAACATAACTTGATTCTGGAATTTACATTTGGTTTCTTGCCTTGTTTCCCTGGTTGCCCAGTTCTGGTCACCTTGGCAGGGCAATCACCTTCCTCCTTTTGCAGACAGGCTTAGGACCATCTTTGGCGGGGTTATGGAGCCCATGTAGCGAGCAAACAATGTAGCAAACAATAAGAAAGGGGTGACATGCTGTCATCCTGGCTGATTGACTACAAGATAAGCCAGCGCAATGGGACCATCTGCAGTAGCTTGATAGTGCATGTGGGTCCTCCTGTTAGCAGTGAGTTGCAGTAATTCAGAAATGACAAGACCAGTGTTTGGACCAGAAGTTGTGCTTCATACTCACTCAGATAAGGTCTTATTTTGTGAATGATATACAGAGTGAATCTACATGAACAAGACACAGTTGAAAAGAGGTCAGAGAAAGATAACTGCTTATCAACCACCACCCCAGAGTTGCAAACTGACTTGAGATGGGGAGTTCAATAGACTTGGCTTGCTGGGCTAACAAGAAGCTCTGTCTTTGCTGAGCTGTAGATGCTGGTCCTTTATCCAGGTTGAAATATCCGCAAGACATGCAGAGACTCTAGCTGATACCATGTTGTCCTCAGGAGGGAACAACAGGTACAACTATGTATTGTCAGCATAGCACTGATATGAAAAGCCATGGAATTGGATGATGGAGCCCAGTGAGGTGGTGCAGAGAAAGAAGAGCAGAGGGCCCAGCACCACTCTTTGGGCACCCTTGTTGATGTCTGACACGCTCTTGACATCTCTTCTCTCTGTGACACACAGTGGGCTCTGCCTGAGATGTAGAACAGAAAATGTCTGAGAGCAGTCCCATACTGTTATCATATTAGGTGGCCTGGCACAGAATTAATTGGAGAATGCCTACTAGGAGTGGATGGCCAGTTGGCCAATGTCAATAGGAGTGTAACTGTCTGACTTTGTCTATTATAGCTGACTGCGGACTAGCCTAGAAGTTTACTTTCTCCAGGAATATCACTGACTAGAGTTTTTGTTTTCCTCTCGTCAGTTGTCAACAATAATAATGAACAATAATATTAATGGACAAATATTCTTAGATTGCTTTGAAGTTAATCAGTTTAGTCAGACCCAGTGAGTCCAAGGTCTCTGAGGTACGGCAAGTCTGCTAAAATCTTACCAGTACACCACAGAAGCTGTTGTGACATTCTTTAACCTTTTGTGAAAGTGTTTATTTGATCTTTGGCCTTGAAGAGACTTGGTTAGACACACCGTGTGCAAGTGTTTTGGAAAGCCTGCAATCGCTAAACTGGGACGGACCAAGTGTAGGTTATTTGAGGAGTGAGGTTATCAAAGCATGTGTGAACATGGTATGAAAGGTACTTAAGCTTAGTGAGGTGTCAATGATATGTGTAATTTAAAAATGAATGAGGGAGAGAGAGCTTGAAAAAGAAATGAGGTGATAGGGTCAAGTGGTCAGGTAGTTGGGTGATTGGAGAGGAGGTTAGAAGCATAAGTAGCAGAGAGTGGAGAGAACATGGAAAATGCTGGGTGATGCATGGAAGGAGGCAAAATAACTGGCAGTGATGATGACAACTGACAGCTAGTAGCACCCACCATTTCCTGAAAAAAGGTAGCAAAGTCATCAGTAGTTAAGGAGGTTGGAAAAGGATGTGTAGGAGGGTTTAGAAAGGATGTAAAAGCTGAGAATAGAAAGTGTGTGTCAGTATTGCAGTTAATCCTAATCTGGTAGAAATTTACCTTAGAGTTGGTGGTTTCAGAAGAGAAAGATGGCAGAAGGAATTAATGCTTAGCCAAGTCTGCCTGGGTCTTAGACTTCTTCCACTGCAAGGTCAGGAGGGTCCTAGAAGGGAAAAGACAGACTCTGTGAAGACATAACAACAGAGTTGATAATAGCTAAGTGTCTGTGGCAGCATTAGTATCAAGTGAAGTGGTCAGGATGAGGGAGAGAAGAGGAGACTAGGGAAGAGGAATTGTTGGGAGAGTGGGAGCGGAGGTAACGGCAAAATGATACAGTGAGGGGAGTATAAGAGTGAGAAGAGGGAAGAAGCAGAGAGAACTAAATGAAAAAGTGGTCAGACGTGTGTAGGAAAGTGACAGTTGGATTTGTGGGAACTGGTGGTGTATGGAGCTGTGTAATGTCAAAAGTGGAAAGAAGAGAGAAAAAGTCTGTAGCAGAAGGACGGTACAGGTGGATGTTCAGGTACCCGATGATTAGAGGTGGGCTACTGTCATCTGGGAGCAAAGAGAGCAATTTGTCTGGCTCATTGATTGGCTACTCAAGGATAGCCATAGACCCATAGAAAGCTCAGACTTAAATTCCAGAGAATATCTGAGGACGCGCCTGAAGATGACAGTTTACCAACACATTTAATCCAATCTAATTAAGCTTGAGATGATCTGCCACTAAGAATGGAAGAAACTGCCTAAACCCAGGTGTACAAAGCTTTTAGAGCATTACTTAAGAAGACAAGAAAATGTAATTGCTGCCAATGACATTTCTACAAAGTACTGAATTAAAGTTCTGAATGAAAGATTTCATTTTTTGATTTGTAACACATCTGCAAACATTTCTGAAAATTTGTTTTCACCCTGTCAATATGGGTTACTGAACATAGATTGATTATCCATTTAAAATTAAAT
>JANRMT010062861.1:54339415-54362795 GCA_026402145.1 Polypterus bichir lapradei | reverse complement strand
CGATCCAACAGGTCCCAGACGTGCTCAATGGGATTGAGATCTGGGCTTTTCGCTGGCCATGGCAGAACACTGACATTGCTGTCATGCAGAAACTCACGCACTTTTTGCCACTCCTGTCTGGTCCAGCGAAGGTGGGTTTGTGCCCATAGGCGGCGTTGTTGCTGGTGATGTCTGGTAAGGAACTGCTTTACAACAGGCCTGCAAGCCCTCAGTCCAGCCTCTCTCAGCCTATTGCGGACAGTCTGAGCACTGATGGAGTTATTGTGTGTTCCTGGTGTGACTCCGGTAGTAGTTGTGGCCATCCTGTACCTGTCACGCAGGTGTGATATTCGGATGTACCAATCCTGTGCAGGTGTTGTTACACGTGGTCTTCCACTGCGAGGATGATCAGCTGTCCTTCCTGTCTCCCTGTAGCGCTGTCTTTGGCGTCTCACAGTTTTGACATGGCAATTTATTGCCCTAGCCACATCAGCAGTCCTCATGCCTCCCTGCAACATGCCTAATACACGTTCACGCAGATGAGCAGGGACCCTGGGCATCTTTCTTTGGGTGTTTTTCACAGTCGGTAGACAAGTCTCTTTAGTGTCCTGCGTTTTTAGAACTGTGACCTTAAATGCTTACTTTCTGTAAGCTGTTAAGTTCTTAACGACCATTCCACAGTTGCATGTTAATTAATTGATTATGGTTAATTGAACATGCATGGAAAACATTGTTTAAACAATTTACAATGAAGATCTGTAAAGTTATTTGGATTTTTAAAACATTATTGTTGAAATACACAGTCCTGAAAAAGGGACGTTTCTTTTTTTGCTGAGTATATATATATCTATATATAACGTATATATAGTATACGTATATATATTTTTTCTAACTATTTATTTAGAAAATGTTTGTACAGTATGTGTGTGTGTGTCAGGGTTTGAGAGTCTGTGAAAATTGATAACTAAAAAAAATCACTTAATCTGTATGAAACTTGTCAAAGTTTTCAGAATTGCAAAAACTTTGAAAACTGTTGAACACAATCTCCCCACTAGATTTTGCTATACAGAGATTAGTACATACACCATAGCTATTTATTGAGAGAGAGAAAATATCGTGAGTAGCTCAGAATTTCATCTTTTCATTTTCCATGGATGTATACATTCTAGGCCACCCTAAACATTTTTTTTTACATTTTCAAACTGATGTCTGTGTGTAAGTGTGTGTTTTCGGGAAGTGAGTTGGTCAACACAGTAACTCAAAAACAAATCACTTAATCCAAATGAAATGACATAGTTATAGACGTAGTACTGGAAGACTATTGATTTTGAAGAAAATCACTCTGGGACATTTTGTGTTTTGGCAGAAATAATGATTTTATGTTTTTTGAACACATTTGTGCCCCAAATGCACCACTATTAGGAAGTTGAATATAAATTTTCAGCAAGACATTTCATTCCAAGTAATAAAACATTGGCCTGTAATATTTTACTGCTAAAATGTGTTTTTATGTAGGAATGGTTATGTGCTGAACACATAAGATATTTTTGGAAATGGTATTTTTTTTGGTGTAGTGAAAACAAACAATCTCATAATTTTAATGTGATGTATTATTTCTTTTCATACATTTTAATTAACATATGTTAATGTTTCCTATGATTTTAGTCTTCATGACCACTAGACAACCCTACACGCAATATTCCAATGCACCTTAATATTTTGTGTTGTATTTAAATGCCCTTTTTTACATTTGTTAGGTGTTTTGAGGTGGTGTTGATGTCATTGTGTCCATTTTTAATTCTATCTGTTTAACTACCCTGGAAACCGTTGCTCCTTTCAGAGACTGTTGTGCTAAATCCTAGTGTGCACCTTGGCTTAACAATAATGTTAAATCATTGTGGCACTCGTGTAGGCAGGCTGAGCGTAAATGGAAGAAGGACAAATTGCAGATACCTTTTGAGATGTTTAGACTGAGTCTTGTCAGCTTTCAAAAAGCTGCTGCGCAGGCTAAAAGAGATTATTTTTCAAACTTGGTGTCTACCAATTTTAATAATCCAAGGTCATTATTTTGTGCAGTGGACTCTGCTTTAAACCCACATGTGTCATGATTTGTCTCTGGATAGGTGTGAACAGTTTCTCAGGTTTTTTATTGAAAAGATTGATATAATACGAGCCTGTACAGTATCGTCCCCTTGCGATGCTCCCTGTCCTCCTGTCTGTAATGCTGTTGTAGACCAGCTTGAACCAGTGTCTCTTTCTTTGCTTATAGACATTATAAATAGACTAAAGGTTAATTTTTGCCCTTCTGATATTATTCCAATACGCTTATGGAAAGCATCATTAAATAAACTCGCACCACATTTATTACATATTATTAATTTATCTCTTACTACTGGAATTGTGCCTGCCTATTTTAAACATGCAGTGGTGAAGCCCTTATTGAAAAAACCTAACCTTAGTAAAGAGGACTTGAATAATTTTAGACCTATTTCTCAACTACCTTTTTTATCTAAAATACTTGAGAAAGTTGTTTTGCAGCAGCTTCTGATTTTTTTGGATTGTAATGGTGGTCAAGAAATTTTTCAGTCCAGTTTTAAAACTTATCACAGTATTGAAACAGCTTTACTCAGGGTTGTTAACGATATTTTACTTTCAGCTGACTCTGGGGTTTTGACAGTTTTAGTGCTTTTGGATTTAACGTCAGCCTTTGATACCATCGATCACGACATATTGTTGTAAGGCTAGATAAGTGGTTAGGAATTCAAGGGGGTGTACTAGATTGGTTTAAATCTTATTTCACAAATGGGACCTTTTCTGTTGCTAGCAAGTCTGTACTTTCCTCTACTGCTCATTTGAAATATGGTGTTCCACAGGGGTCTATTTTGGGTCTTTTGTTATTTTCTTTGGATTTGCTACCCCTTGGGTCCATATTTCGCAAATATGGTATTTCATTTCATTTCTACGCTGACGATACCCAAGTTTATTTACCTATGACTAAGGCGTCCTTAAAGTCAATACATGAATGTTATGATGAGGTCATAATTTTTTTGAATCTCAATCAGAGTAAGACTGAGGTTATTGTATTTGGACCAATGGCTTCTGATGGGGCTGTCAGGGATCAGCTCGGCTCATTAGCTGGGTTTTGCAAAATCCACGTCAAAAATCTTGGGGTTATCCTTGATTCTGATCTTTATTGCAATATGCAGATTTTTTTTTTACATTTTCAAACTGATGACTGTGTATAAGTGTGGGTTTTCGGGAAGTGAGTTGGTCAACACAGTAACTCAAAAACAAATCACTTAATCCAAATGAAATTAAATAGTTATAGATATCGTCCATTGTCAAGAGCTGCTTTTTTCAGCTTAGACTGCTTACTAGAGTCAAACCGTTTCCGGGGCACTCTGATTTGAAGAAGGTATGCCATGCTTTTATGATATTGCGTCTCAATTATTGTAATTCACTTTATTCTGGAATTAGTAAATTTCATTGTTCTCGGCTACAGATGGTTCAGAATGCTGCTGCTTGTTTTCTTACTGGGTCTCAGAAAGTTGTGTCCATTACTCCAATTCTGGCCTTGCTTCATTGGCTCCCGGTGGAATTTAGGATTAATTTAAAAATTTTACTTTTGGTTTATAAGTCGCTAAATAGTGTTGCCCCATCCTATCTGGCCAAGTTGCTGGTTCCATATATACCAGTATGCTCTTTACGTTCCTCTCAAAAGCAATTGTTGGTTGTGCCAAAGTCTAAAATGAAGACAAGGGGTGATTGTGCCTTTGCAGTTCTAGCACCAGTTATGGAATTCTTTGCCAATTGAAATTAGGTTAGCTTCTTCAACTCAAATGTTTAAATCTAGACTTAAAACACACTTGTTTTTGATTGCTTTTAACTGTATATGAGTAACTCTGGTATCAATTTTATTAATAATTTTTTTTTTTTTCATATCCTTTGTTTTTCTGTAAATTGTTTATCTTCTAATCGATTCATTTAACTTATTTGTTTTAGTATTTATGTAATTTTTGTACTTTGTTTACTGATTTATTTATTTATTTTTTTATTTTATTGTACAGCACATTGGTTTACATTTATGGTGTTTTAAAATTGTGTTTTATAAATAAATTTTGATTTTATTTTATTTAGATTGTCTAAGTAAAGCATTAAAATGTCTCCTGGAAATTACAGCTATTTGATTACTATAGGCTTTTAACACTAGAATTACCAGAGCCTACGAGAAGACTCGTAGATCCGTCCCACCTTAAAACGCTTCACACCTCTTTGTCACATCTTTTGTCTTCTAAATTTGTGGCTGAGCAGCAAACAGCCTACTATCACATCACAGTTTTCTCAGCTCAAGTCTGTTTACCTGCGTGTCAGTTGCTTGGAGTTGTATAGAGTGAGATGTCAAGCAAAATGACAACTTTTATAAATACTATATCGTTATTTGGAACACTTGCATCTCATGTGTGTTCCATGTCTACATAGATCTATGTACACACATCGTTAAAAAAGTAAAGTTTTTCATGTTTTAGTCATAATTGACAAAATGTAGACATGAAGTTTATAATGTGTGAAGCCTGAAGTCCAAATATCAAAGAAACAGTTTCACAAAAAGTACAAATATAACAGAACAAGTGCACTTTTATTAAAAAATATAACTATAGAAAAACAACCCACGTTAGAATGCGATATTGACACACATTGACTAAGAGCACTGTGGTGGTGCAACGGTGTCAGCTCTTGACTGGTAGTGCTGAACTTCATGGGTTCAATTACAAATGAGTCTGTTTTAAAAAGTGAGCTGCACATATTCTTACTATTTTAAAATAAAAACATACATTTGATTCCAGTCTGTAACAGCCGGTGTAATTTATGATACTTGCAAAGGTTAGCTTTTTTTTTTTTTATTCTGTTATTCTCTCAGCCACGTTCACGATGCCAACTCAAACCCCCCCGACGCATTTGACACTGCTGTTTTCTCAGACGCGCTATACCAGGGGCAAACTCATATCATGATGACTGTTGTACATCAGATGAAGAATGCACTTATGCCATCGCTGTACTTTGTATATGTACATGGGAAGCACTGCACTCGTGACTTTACGCTGTAGAAAGTAAGTAAATAAATAATATATATATAGTAATAACAGTAATTTTATTATGTGGAACTAGACCCGGACACAGACAGACGGACAACGGTTTTGCACCCAACACACTCATTTTATTTACAATATTTACATAAAAGTTCAGTGCACAAACCCATTGCCTCCCTCACCGATACCCCAAAGTCCAGGCCTCACAGTCTCTAGATGCCTTCCTTCTGGCCACCTCCACTCCTCTCTACGAGCTCCATCCTCTTCCACCCGACTCTTGCTAATGAACGGAGGGAGGCGGCCCCTTTTATCCCAACCCGGATGGGCTTCAGCTGCTTCCCGGCAATCCCCCACGGACACACCCCTGTGTGGCGGAAGTGCCGGCTGCACACTGGACGCCCTCCGGGTGTCCCCAGTCTTCTTCCCCCCAGCACTTCCTGGTGTGGCGGAAGTGCTGAGGTCCATGGTTCTTCAGGCAACGGGGCGCCGCCTGGCGGTGGCCACGGGCCCCTACAGGGTTGGGCTTCCAAGCCCTCTACCCGTGGCCCCCAACACAACAAGGGCGGTCGCCCCCTCGTGGTATGGAGGAAGCACAAGCTCTCCTCCGGTCCTCCTCGGCGTCCCGGCTGGGCTCCACCCCCAGCCGCATGTGACAATTATTATATAGCAGCTTCCCTGTCTGCCTATCATATAGTGCCTTTCCTTCCTATCTATCAATATATCTATCCCCTTAGCTGTTTTTTTTTATATATCTATTATACAGTGCCCTATGGGGTGCCAAACAGGCAATTACAATGATTTTTAGAATATTTAAAGTCATTCCTGAATATATAAAGACAGAGTTAGAATATATAAAGTCACTCCCGAATATGAAAGTCAAAGCCTGATTATATAAAGTCAGCGTCAGAATATATAAAGTCATTAACGAATATATAAAGTCGGCATCGGAATATATAACCTCATTCCTGAATATATAAATTTAAAGTCAAATTATACTGATATTGATTGAAACGACTCAGGCACATTTTTAGTAAACTCAATGAGTTCCTACTACAACGTAATGAACTAAGTTAACAAAAACATCTTCAGAAAAATATAAAAAAAACCTCACTGTTCAGTTAATTCATTCAAAATGATGTATGTGCCCGGCATTTTGAACACTATATTTATTTATTCTTTTTGTATGGGCGCATTTTTGGACGAACCTCACAAGCCCGATTGACTCTGAGTGGCTTCTGTCGAAGTTTACCTTTCACTAGTACGAGTGAAATGACAAGCACGGAAATTTTATATATTAGGGAATGATTTTATATATTCCAACGCCGACTTTATATATTCAGGAATTACTTTATATATTCAACTTTTGACTTTATATATTCAGGAATTACTATATATATTTAGGAATGACTTTATATATTCCGAAAATCATTGTAATTGCCTGTTTGGCACCCCATAGGGCACTGTATAATAGATATATACAAAAAACAGTTAAGGGGATAGATATATAGATAGATAGGAAGGAAAGGCACTATATGATAGGCAGACAGGGAAGCTGCTATATAATAATAAAATGACTGTTATTACTCTATGGATAGACAGGAAGTTCAGGTAGGCAGAAAGACGAAGTTTTAAAAAAAAAAAAAAATTCTCCTCAGCAGGGAATCAAACTCAGGTCTCTGAAGTATGGCAAGTCTGCTACGCTCTGAGTGACAAAATCTTACCGGTACACTGCAGAAGCTGTTGTGATATTCTTGAACCTTTTGTGAAAGTGTTTATTTGATCTTTGGCCTTCAGGCTTCATACATTTTATAGTTTATACCTACATTTTGTAACATTTATTACTGAAATATGAAAAAGTGTCTGTTTTAACAATGTGTTTACACAGATTACTGTAGAAACGGAACATACATGAAATGAGTGTGTTCCAAATAACGATCTATTATTTCCACTCTAAAACTCCACTTCACTCCCAGATAATCAATCAAGGCATGAGTAGATGGTGGGACGGAATAGCCGACTGCTTGCAGCTTGTGTTTATCAGCACATTTAGATGAACAAAAGACGCTGGCGGAGAGGTGAGAATGGTTTTAAGAAGCTATTTAAGGTGGGATGGATCTACGAGTTTTTTCGTAGGCTCTGGTAATTCTAGTGTTAAAATGCATCCTGCTATTCTATCTGGACTAATGCTTTATGGATCTTAATTCCTTTAAAAGTACTACTTACATTATCCACAAAAAACAGAGAAGAACGGATCATGCAGTTCTGCAGGCACCCATACTGGAGATTGTTATTGCAGTCAAACTGGTGTAGAAATCATTAAGTTCATCAAGGAAAGAAAATGTTGATGCATTTAGACTTTACTGTGTGGCCTGTAAACATCTTCAAACATTTAACTTGAATCACAAGTGCTGCTGTATACATTTTTTAATTATTCTCAACAATTTTAATTAGTGTGCTCAGGTAATACCAGCATTTCCTGTATGTTTCAATATCACTGACTTGAAATGTCGTAATGTGAGCCTTAGGCATACACCAATTAGTGACAACATTTAAACCACATACCTAAAATTGTGTAGGGCACTCTCATGCCACCAAAATACCTTTGTCCCATTGAAGCTTGGACTCCATAAAACATCTGAAGGTGTCTTGTGGCAGTAAGAAATTAGCACATCCAACAGATGCTCAATCGGACTGAGATCTGGGGAATTTGGAGGCCAAATCTTGAATCTTAAATTTTTCAGGAATGGTTTGAGGAAAATTCTGCAGTGTGGCAGGATGCATTATCCTGCTGAAAGAGGCCACTACCACCGGGTAATGCCAGGGTCCAAGATTTCCCACCAGAACATTTTCCAGAGTAAATCCTACTGTCATTGCTTTACTGAATAAACAATTCACAGCACCTAAGCATTCAAATGATCTCAAAGAAAACATGATACTTCAGACCCGGCCATTTTCTTTCATTACTGCATGGTCCAGTTCTGATACTCACATGCCCATTATAGATGACTAGCAAAATACCCACGCTTCGCAGCAGAGAAGTAGTGTGTTAAAGAAGTAATGAAAAAGAAAAGGAAACATTTTAAAAATAACGTAACATGATTGACAATGTAATTGTTTTGTCACTGTTATGAGTGTTGCTATCATATATATATATATATATATACACACACACATATAAACACATATATACATATACACATATATATACAGTACATATACATACATATATACATATATACACATACATCCACATATTTATATACATATGTACATGCCTGGTGGCATGGATTGTGGACTATCTTACAGACAGACCTCAATATGTGCGTCTTGGGAACTGCAGGTCTGACATTGTGTTCAGCAATACAGGGGCGCCGCAGGGGACTGTACTTTCTCCGGTCCTGTTCAATCTATATACATCAGACTTCCAATATGACTCAGAGTCCTGTCACGTGCAAAAGTTCGCTGATGACACTGCTATTGTGGGCTGCATCAGGAGTGGGCAGGAGGAGGAGTACAGGAAGCTAATCAAAGACTTTGTTAAATGGTGCGACTCAAACCACTTACATCTTAACACCAGCAAAACCAAGGAGCTGGTGGTGGATTTTAGGAGGCCCAGGCCCCTCATAGACCCTGTGATCATCAGAGGTGACTGTGTGCAGAGGGTGCAGACCTATAAATATCTGGGAGTGCAGCTGGATGACAAATTGGAGTGGACTGCCAATACTGATGCTCTATGTAAGAAAGGTCAGAGCAGACTATACTTTCTGAGAAGGTTGGCATCCTTCAACATCTGCAGTAAGATGCTGCAGATGTTCTACCAGACAGTTGTGGCGAGTGCCCTCTTCTACGCGGTGGTGTGCTGGGGTGGCAGCATAAAGATGAAAGATGCCTCACGCCTGGACAAACTTGTTAAGAAGGCAGGCTCTATTGTAGGAGTTAAGTTGGATAGTTTAACATCTGTGGCAGAGCGACGGGCATTAAGCAAACTCCTGTCAATCATGAATAATCCACTGCATCCACTGAACAGTGTCATCTCCAGGCAGAGGAGTAGCTTCAGTGACAGACTTTTGTCACTGTCCTGCTCCACTGACAGACTGAGGCGATCGTTCCTCCCCCACACTATGCGACTCTTCAATTCCACCCGGGGGAGTAAATGCTAACATTTTATTTTTATTTATTTATTTATTTATTTTATTACTATTTAATTTAATATTGTTTCTTTGTATCAGTATACTGCTGCTGGATTATGTGAATTTCCCCTTGGGATTAATAAAGTATCTATCTATCTATCTATCTATCTATATCTACATATATACACACATACATATACACACATACATACATACACACACACATATATATATATATATATATATACATACACACACACACATACATACATAAATATATATACACACACACATACATATATATATATATATATATATACACACACACACATATATACATATATATATATACATATACATATTGTGGCATCCAGCCGGGACGCCCAGGAGGACCAGAGGAGGGCTTGTACCTCCTCCAGACCACGAGGGGGCGACCGCCCTGGTTATGTTGGGGGCCATGGGTAAAGGGCTTGGAAGCCCAGCCCTGTAGGGACCCGTGGCCACCGCCAGCCGGCGCCCCGGTGCCTGTAGAAGTCTGGAGCCCAGCACTTCCGCCACACCAGGAAGTGCTGGGGGGAAGAAGACAGGGGACACCCAGAGGGCTTCCGGGTGCGCAGCCGGCATTTCCGCCACACTGGGACGTGTCTTGGGAGGAATTCCGGGAAGCAGCTGGAGCCCATCCGGGTTCCTATTTAAGGGGCCGCCTCCCTTCAGTCGAAAGCGGAAGTCGGGTGGAAGAGGACGGAGCTGGAGAGAGGACTGGAGGCGGCCAGGAAAAAGGCAGTGAAACTGTGTGGCCTGGACTCTGGGGAATCAGTGCTGGAGGCACTGGGGTTTGTCGTGCACGTAAAATTGTAAATGATAATTGTAAATAAACAGTGTGTGGTGGAGCCAACGATGTCCGTCTGTCTGTGTCCGGGCCATATTCCACAATTTATACATATACACACATATATATATACATATCTACATATACATATATATATATATACCAATGTAATAGTTTTGTCACTGTTATGAGTGTTGCTGTCATCAAGGATTTGATTATCATTATTTCTTTCAATCAGGTTCGTATTTGGAGGATATGTTGTGTTCAAGTTATATTCCATGTTTGTCAACTGTTGTAAAGATAACAGGTTTCATTTATCGAAGTGTGCACTACCCAAATCGGTACTCATGAATCTAAGATGTTTAACAGGCATTCCCGGTATTAAGTTGTGGATTTGCCTGCGAATATTTAGCGGTAGCGTGTCTATGAACTTAATTTAACCTTTCCCAGTCCTGCAAAGTCAGTTTACGTGAGCCGCTCGGAGTACATGCATCGAAGCTTCTCAGCTGTGCTTGTGCTATCTCGCGATGTCCACGGCTTTATTTAATGTTAGCCCAGACCTGGCATACCAGCAATTTAAACTCTGTTACAGCAATTTTAACTCTGTTACAAAGTGATCAAAAGTCTCATTTAATCCCTGCGTCTTCTCATTAAACTTGTATCTCGCGAATATCGTATTCATCGTGGGCATGACAAATGCCAGCGGCAGCCTGTCTATGAACTTAATTTAAACTTTAGGTTTACACCGTGCTTTGCATCCGAAGTAGCTGCCCTCATGAATATGCTTGTATGTGTCACTCGCTTCATATTCTTTTTTTGCCTTCTCAATTGTGTAATACATTTTTTGAACAAGTTTCATTCATCGAAGTGATTACTCATACTGCGTTCACAGTCAGTTCACGTGAGCCACTCTCCTTTGTGATCTTACCATGTCCACGACTTTATTTAATGTTAGCAAAGATACGGCACTTAAAAGTTTCTCGCTACAGCAATTTTAACTCTGTTACAAAGTGATCCAAAGTCTTGTTTATACCTTGTGTCTTCTCATTAAACTTGTATCTCGCGAATATCATATTCGTCGTAGGCAAGACAAACAGCAGCGGGAGCGTGTCTATAAACTTAATTTAAACTTACGGTTTACACCGTGCTTTGTTTCCGCAGTAGCTGCACTTATGAATATGCTTGTATGCATCACTCACTTCATATTCTTTTGCTGCCTTCTCAATTGTGTAATGCGTTTTTTGTTCAGCGCTCTTTGGAGCTCTTCCTTGTTCTCTACGTACTGTGTTCACAGTCAGTTCACGTGAGCCGCTAGTCCTTCACCCGCGAATATTTACCTTATATGGGCAGGCACTCAATTACGTGGGAGGCGTGATGATGCGGGATGCAACTCTGCCTCACACGGCGACCGAGCTGCAGGCTATGGCTATGGCCGTATATACAGTATGGACGAAAGTAGGTTCCAGTTATGACCGTTACGCGTAGAATTTTGAAATGAAACCTGCCTAACTTTTGTAAGTAAGCTGTAAGGAATGAGCCTGCCAAATTTCAGCCTTCCATCTACACGGGAAGTTGGAGAATTAGTGATGAGTCAGTGAGTGAGTGAGTGAGTGAGTCAGTGAGGGCTTTGCCTTTTATTAGTATAGATTTCAGCAGTGAGCAGAGATCAGCATGGGCACTCTAATCAATCTGTAGCTACACAGCCCCACACACAGAAATCTGTGATGCATTGTGTGTTCTCTTCTTTCTTGTTCTCAGTTTTTCCGCATTTTGTGCTATGCTTTTCTGTGGGATCAGGCTAGGGATAGCCTTTTCTCCCTATGCACATCAATGAGTCTTGGGTGTCCATCACATTGTTGCTGGTTGACCGGTTGAACTTCCTTGGACAACTTTTTGTAGGTACTAACCACTGCATACCGGGAACCCACCATATTTTACAGATGCTCTGACCCAATCATCTAGCCATCACAAATGAGCCATTGTCAAAGTCACACAGATCCTTTTGCTTGCCTGTTTTTTCTGCTTTAAACACATCACCTTTAAAAAGTAACTGTCAACTTGCTGCTTAATATGTCCCACCATTTGACAGGTGCCCTTGTAATGAGATAATCAATGATGCTCATTTCACTTTTCAGTGGCCTTAATGTTGTGCTGATGTGTATTACAGATGTCACTGATAATCCATGGGTTCTTATACAGAAAAGTAATTGTTTTCTTAGGCACACAGTCATTCACATATTTTTTGATGAATACAGTTAAAACTGTTAGGCAGTCATCCACATTTGCTAGACTATCTCCAAACAAGTCACAGTGCAAAGAATCAAAGCATTCCTACATGTTTCCCCGATTTCTTTACTCCAGTTGATACAGTATGCTGGATGAAATTCTTCTAAAATTATACTAAAATACTTCAAAATGTAAATCTTGTTCATTCACTACACATTCAAATTTCTGCATGCAAATGGAAATAGGAAATGTAATTTTATGTCTGTGTATCATTATTTTTAAGATAATGTGTGGACATGTACTGTATGTGAACTGTGTGTAAATAGTGAGCGATAACCCTATAAGAACATTACCAGAAGTAGTGTGTGGCTCAACATGATTGGTAAGAGGATGCAAAAAGGAAGACGGAACAGGAAAAAGCCATGTCTTGTTCTGTTTTTGTTTGGCAGTGTTGGCATGAGTGACAAACTGTAATTTAATCAGTTTAAGAGTAGTAAAAACATACCGTTGAATTCCTTTGAGTAGCAGAGCTTTAAAAAGCATTTAAATGGATAAGTGTCATGCCAGTGTGCAATTAGTTATTAATATATTTGTTATTCAAAACGTTTATAGAAATATTTTATACCACTACCTATGAAAACCATCAGAATTTTAATTATACAGTGGTATGGATTTTTGGGCATACTGACCATTAATATAGATGGGTTTTCTCTAATTTAATGTAGTTAATAATAATAATATTAATAATAATAATAATAATAATTCATTACATTTATATAGCGCTTTTCTCAGTACTCAAAGTGCTATCCACACAGGGAGGAACCGGGAAGCGAACCCACAATCTTCCACAGTCTCCTTACTGCAAAGCAGCAAGTTTCCATCAGGAGGATAAAAATGATTCCTAGAGGTTTCTTTGGATATTTTTATAAGTGTAAGAGCCTAGATGGTGCACAAGTTGGACACAACCTGCCTAAGATTTTACTTGGAGTAACACAACCATCAGGAAACAATGGCATAGTGTTAACAGACCTGGAAGTTCTTAACTGAAATTAAAGGGGCAAAAAAAAAGGAAGAAAACAAAGTCAAAATATTCAAAAGGGTCCAGTAATTGCAGTGCATGCCCAGGTGTGCATTCAATTTTTTACGTACATTACCTTTAGAATTTTATCCTCTACAAATTACGCAAACACAATTATGTAGGTAATTACTCATGAAAATTATTCCTGGAAAGTGTTACTGACACTTCAATCAGCAGTACATAATTTTGCTATAAAAGCTAACCTAGAATTGTATACTGGCAATATATGAATTGTGCGCATTTAAAATATTTTTATGTTAAAATGTAAGCTACAATTAAAAGGAGAAACTAATTTATTATAATTTTAACTTCAAAAATAAAGGACTGTGCTAATTGAGCTTTCACAGGTGGGTGTTTGCTCCAACTGAATATAAAACAGGCTCAATGTATTGTCAAAGTTAAAATATAATATAATGAATTTATGCCACATCTTACACATTTTGGTTCTCTGTTAAATTAAAATTGGTGAGTTTTCTCTTCCTGCTTCTCTCAGAAAATTAATTTTCTTGGTGTGCTGAGGTTTTGGAACATGCCTTTATCCCAGGAAAGATTCTCTTGTTCCACTTCAGAACAGATGGTATCACTTCATCAAGTGCAACATGTTCTTTCCTTAAATTTATTACAAAATTGTTGATATCCTTTTCTGTGTATTAGACATGAAATTTATCATTTCGTTGCATGATTGATTGTGAATGACATTACCTTAAGGCAAAAAATTAAAAAAATATTGTAAAAGCACTGCCAAAACAATGTATGGAATATCATTGTAAAGTGAACACATAGTTCTGATTTCACTTTTTTAACTCCCAAGTGCAGAATATCCTAACCCATCAAAGAGAAAAATGAGCCCAACTATATCCTCTGTCTTTATTATATGCTTCTTCAATGATGTGCAGTGAAGGCAAGCTGATCAATATATTTACAGCTTTATTTCCAATGCATTAAAGATGAAATACTTACTGATGTGATAAGTACTTGCCAGTTCAGTGTAGCATTGCTTTCCTTGCTCAGTTGTGTCATCTGTATTTAAAATTGATTACTGAGCATACATGGAAATGCAGTCTGACGTCCAGGCAGTAAGCAATGTCACACTTCTGACAATCTCCATGTACATTCAGCCTGTTACAGTTTCCTTTTTTCTCAGCTGGAAAATCTAATGGGAAGTGCACCATATAAGAATAAGCTGAACTGAATTTCTCTGGCTTATTTATAAAGTAAACTTTCTTTGCAGACTTGGACTAATTAATTCTGAAGCTTTTGTTCCATGGATTTTTCTTGTTAATGCAAAATAAATACATCTGGAGATTGCACTGAAATAATCATTACATCTTTCTCAGTCCCAGAGTTCATTAAAATGGTTACTGGAATTTTCATTGCAGTGAGGAGAGAGTTTGTCATTTAATGGAGTTATTATGTACTGGTTAAAGTACTTGGGGATTAAAGGGAAATAAAAATGTTTTTTGTAAATGCCAGTGTGATAGTAAGATTAAAAAAAACTACACAGATAAAAATTCAATCAATAATACTTTAAAATAAAAAATGTGAATAATTTTGATATTGGTTCTAATACATTTAATAAAAATGTGCGATTCTTTCATCAAGTTGGGGGCCTGGTGATTCCCTTTAGGTGAATGGAAACTTGATCGCTCAATTGTGCCCTGGGGGATGGTGAAAAGAGAGCAGAGTTTAGTTCGGGGTTCGGGATTGCCAGAATAATAAAAACACTTCTTGTTGTGAAGTACAAGATCAGGGGGGTATTTTCCGTACGTCGCTTAAATCATCTGAGATCAGATGCCTCATCTTGGATGAGTTAATGCCGGTGAAGCTCATCCGGAATAAGTCACTTTTTCAAACGCAGCCATGTACTAGATTAGTCTAGCTGGATCTAATCATCAGAGATGAATGCGCGCACCCGTGCTGATTGAAAAGGCCATATATATTGAGTCTAGAAAACATGATCAGCAAATCTTTGATAGGCTGTAACAAAATGACGAAAGAACGGCACATTTTTTTTCACACAAGCAGAGCAGGACCTTTTATTTGAAGGATATGAAGAATTTCAAGATTTAATATGCACAATGGGTAACACTGCAAAAGCAGCCCAAACCAGAAAAGACGGCTGGCAAAAAGTGGCCGACAAATTAAATGCTAAGTAGTGTGTATTGTACTTACTGAATGCAGCGTTTCATTTCCTATGTGTCAGATTAATTATTATTTAATATGTCATAATTCCAGATCAACCGTGAGTACAAGGAGAACATGGGAACAGGTTAAAGTGAAGTACAAGAATATACTTCAACTTGTAAATATTGGTATATAACTATTTAAAGAACTGTTGACATAAAGAATCATATATAATATAAAAGACATTAATTTTAAAGCTAATAAGAAGGCAGACAAGCAAAAAACAGGTGGAGATCCACGTGGTCCAGACCTAACCCATGCAGAAGAGTTGGCTCTCCAGCAAAATGTCCATCACCCTGTTTCTGAGGGCATTTTTTTTTGTTGGGCCAGTTGCAGGGAATGTAATATCCCTAGAACTTGTGTCTGACCAACGAGATATTGATAAATGTCAAATATTTGATGAAGACACTGTGTCTGATTATTCATCAGGAGGAGAGGTACATTTTCCAAATAATGTTTGATCAGACTCGACTCTGATTATTTCCATGTGCCCCAATCACATTTGGAAATCCTGGGTAATGAGAATGTTAGGCTGATTGTGAGATTCTTTATAGAACTGTGGGTGTTTTTGCCTGTGTACCTGCAATGGCATGAAACGCTTCTTTTATTGTCTGCACACGCAGGTGTAAAGGAAACACTATGAGAACCCAAAGAAAATATTTCAGAGCCAAACAGACTTTACAAATTGCTGGCAAACTGCACTTTTAGATGGATTTTCCGGATCGCCTACAGTATATAAAAAAAGTGCTGCTTGCAAAAGAACTGAAAGCAATGGATACTGTCTGTGTGGTTGTGAGAGCCCGACTTCGCCTAGTTTGACTTCGAATATAAGGTGCTAATAAATCTTTGAGGTACAATATTCCCCCTTGGCAATATCAAACCAGCGGTATCTTTCGAGAAGAATTTCCTCCGGGAGCAATAAATGATCTTGCCAATCGTGCAAAACCCTCTCTATATGAAATTCTCTTCTTATAATTTGCTCACCGATATCAATTGGTCACTCATTCATGAACGGCAAAGCCATGACTGAATGAATTCCATGCACGGAAACTGATTAAGTGTGTGAGCTAATCTTTGTTTACATAGAACAAACGTGCTCCAAGCAGGTTTGAGGATTTGGATGTGCTGCTATGACAACACATCCAACAAGAGTTTCGAAACACCGACAGATCCAGGATCATGCCAAATCGTCAAAAATTACAAAAGGCTAAGCGAGTAATCCACATACAAAAAATACACCCCAGGTTAATTGACTGATGTAAGTTTATGTTTATATTTACACATTTATTTATTCATTGTTTACTAGTTTTTATATAGTGTCTAAATGACATTGGAGAACAGAAAAACAAATCTGTAACCTCACATCTAACTAAGGTCAAATGGTCACCCAGCCACAATATTGTAACCACATTATATACACACATCAATGACAGCAGCAGCCTACATTATAGGGAAATTCATTCATCATTGGCAATGACACATCTGTTTCAAGATTAGAAAAGCTAATGTTATCAAACTGGTATGTCTGTTATTACTGTGTTTCATCATGTTTTTTTAATTTATTCTGTGTTTTGTCCATTTTTCTGAATGTTTCCTTAAGTATACGCTTATGTTTTATGGGTCAAGAAATGTAGCTTTCACATTTATTTTTGGATTAAAAGTGTTTCTCGCTATGTTAAAAAAATAATTTTTTTTCCCATGGTGTCATTTTGTGCTCTTTGTTGTCTTTATTGTTGGACAGTTGTTACTGAGTTAGGATCATCTCTGAATTTTCCAAAGGATTTGTTCTGTCTCAGTCACAGTCACTAATGACAATGATGACTTTCACATAAAACAACCTGGTCAGTATATTTTGCTGTCATGTACTTTTATAATAGCCCATGGAGCTTGGGTGTAGAAGAGGTTAACTTTCACACATTTCACAACTTTCTGTCTCATACCTGATTGATAAAGGTAGCAGGTTACAAATGGTGTCGGGCTGCTGCGCTACACCAGGAGACATCACGAAGCAAGGCTGCAATCTGGTTTGATAAAAATTAGACCCACGTCTAGTAGGGAGATTGCTTCCAATCTTTGAGTGCATAGCAGCTTTCTTTCCAAGAACTTTACATAATCAGCAAAATAGAATAAATGATTTATTGTTTTTGTTTACCAGATTCACTGAGAGGCAGCAATGGATTTGCTTTCATTTCCAGTTTGATTGCCAATCCACTGCAGAGCTCATCTGATATAAATAAATATGACATTTTTATGATACAAGATTAGAGAGAAATCACAGGTTTTTTTTATCATTGCTGGGTTGTTTGGAAAATGACTGATGTTAACAAATACGTGTCTTTACTGCAGCTGAAAACAAGAGAAGACAACAGTAAGAGGTGCATTGTTTCTGGAGGATATTATTTTCTAGAATAAATGTGTTTGATCTCATTTCCTGTCTTTCCTTAATGTCTGCTCACATCGGCTAATGATTTTCACAATCTATTTATCTGACAGTCATTAGTTCTCAAATCTATCACTACATAATACCATATGAATCAAATCACTGTGACCAATATAAAGTAGAAATAATTTCTATGTTAATTTGTGTTTTTCAGTTATGTATTTGAGAGATAATGAATGCAGTGTGGGTCAGCATTGTTTCTACTGCAAATGTGTTATAATTACATGTCTGTTATGAAATATCAATGCTATATATTTTTCATTTAAAAGGAAAAATTACAGTTTTATCCTTGTGTATTAAAAGCTAGTATTATGTTTGAACTGCTAGTAAGTTATTAGTTTTTATATGCATTTTTTTTAAATTATTAGTTCACTCTAGATACTGTTTGCTTTATTAAAGGCCACATATTGGCACAGTGGCTGGATTGCAACTACTTCTTGAACAGGGTTTAAATTTCGTACCAGTCACTGTCCATGTTGGATTTTGTTATTTTCCTTTGTTTCATGAGCCAGATTTTAAGGTTTGCAAGTGTTAGGAATAAGGAAGGAACAAATCCTGGGAAGGACATCTGTATGTCATTGGGCATGCAAATATACAAGTATATGCCAACCCATGGCTAGTTTAAAGTCAACTATTAAACTGTTATTTACAATAAATGTTTGAGAAGTGTGAGTAACCAGAAAACACTGCTAAAGCCCACGTGAGTATATAAAGAACCAATACACTCCACACAGACTGTGACTGGGCCAAATCAAACTCATGCCCTTTGAACTGTGAAGCGTCAAGATTAAAGACCATGTAACTGTTAATATAGAATGTGTAAAATATTATTAACAGAATTTAGATTCCTCCTTTCTGTTGTATCCATTTAGTTGTTGCAGGGTTATTTTGTCAGTGAAGATGGCTATCATTTTAAGCCAATTTGTTATCCTCAAAAAATTTCAGGCCATCAGTGTTCATTTATATGGCATGTTACAAATAAGTAATATTAGAAAGTGCCTTAATATAATAAGTCTAAATGTTTCAAATTAAAAAATAAAATGAACAACAGTGAGATAAAAAGTGACAAATAAATTACATATATTTGCTGCCATAACCCTTAGTATTGTAAAATGGATATCTTATAAACAGCATGTTGGGTTTAAAAATTGCAGAAGTCTATTAAATAGGACATTAAGCAGTACAAGTAACAAGCAGAAAAAGAACATGAGGTACATCTTCTGTAAACATGTCAGATTTTGAAATGTAAGACAAAATAGACAGCCTAAAAGGATTTCACAGACAGTAAAAGCTTTCCAATAGTCTCAGAAAGACAGACTATCATAAGGACGGAGGCATGAGCAAGAATCAACTCATTTAACTCAAAGACAGTAGGCTTGGCCAGGGACAAAAGGATTGTCAGAGTGTCTGCATTGTTATGTTGGTTTGTTTATGTGGTTTTCAGATAGCATTTTGATGCAAAGCTTTTTAGTTACTAAATAACCTTGTCTGAGCCTTTATCTGAAGCAATACATGTATAGAAAGATTGTTTAGATACAATTAAACAAAACACCTTTTACGTACTTGTTTAGGTTTTACACATTCAATCCATTGTTATGTCAGTTTTCTGTTCTTTTCCTCACATCACATGCATTGCCTTTATGGAATAAGAAACATTGCCTTTATGTCTCATAGAATCACATGCATTCCCTTTATGGAAAGAAGTCTAATTCAACCCTTAGAATATATATAAGGCTGCAAAATAAATATAGAGAAAATTTGCAGTATTCTTTTTATTTAAAACTCAGTCCACGTGCTCCATGAAAGAGAAAGAGAGAATGACAGAGAAAGTAAGAGAGAGGAAGGTTAAACCATGCTGTGAACAAAAATAGAAATAGGTATCTTATTGAAAGTTTTAGTTGTATTTAATGATGGGAATGGAGTAGCTTCAAAGATTTCAGTTAATGGGACTTTAGGGAACTGTGACACAGACCAAAGCACCAAACCAACCCATGAGTTTTGTCACTCACTCCTTTGAAATATTTGCAGTCTGCCAGCCTGTGCAGTGCATCGAAGAACTCTCATATTTATTTTTAAAATCGATTTACATCGGAGATTCAAATTTATGCATCTTTAACATCACAGTAATTGGTTTTAAAGTGAGCATAGCTTATCAAGAGATACATAAATGAGATTTACTGTGATAAACTGCGATGAAGTTTCAAATCATTTTCTCATTTGCATATATACAGTACAATTAAGTGAAAAGGTGTATGGAACTGCTAATTGGCATTTAGTATCGGCCTAAATGTGTCTCCTCCAGCTTTCAGACCAAATGAAGGGTAAGATAAACTGTTTATTATTAAGGTCCCAATCTGACTTTAACACTTCAAGGTTATATTAAAACATACAGAATTCATATAATATGTATTTCATTTAATTGATTCCTCTAGAATTATACTAACAAAACCGATGCCATTAGTGACCTGACCATCAGTCAGAGCCATATTTAAGCTTGCTGCTGCTCCTGATTATCTTGAAAGCCATGTAAGCCATACATGGAAAAAAAGAGATTTAAAAAAAAAAAAAAAAAAACACGCCATTTACATCGATGGATCAGAAATAATTGTCAGAAATTAAGCTGATCATAAGGGGCCGTTAACATTAATTTTTTATTAATATATTTTATGTTATATATTGTTCATTTTTGTATGTGTTTATCATTTGTAGCCCTCATTGTATTAGGATAATGTTGTCTTCAATTAATCAATGATTATTTTTAAGAGCTCCATTAATTGCATGCTCAAAATCAAAAAACTTCATTTTACATAGTAAAAGATGTTCAGAGAATATTATCACCTGTGTACAATCAATAATTAAAAATTTAAATGATATGGAACCCTGTTTGCAATAATGATGTTTGGATGATTGATAGCTTAATTTAAAGTATCCCTCCATCAAGATTTTCCTTTTACTATTCCTACTTTAATCATCACTGCAGCCTGAAATACTTATAAAACCAGTCATGTAACATCCACCATATCAGTTTTGAAACACCTTCCGATGCCAGTCTCAACATGCCCATCTTCATCCTTATTGGAGTTTTCTTGAATGGCGGTCAGTTTCCACAGATCTTTGCATAAGCCTATTGGTTTATTGAGTAACCAAGAACATGATGCAGTTAGAGTTTGAAATTAAGATGGTAGATTTGTTGTAAGTTTTACTAATATTCCAATAGTGTGTTACATTTCACCATGTTGTACTTATCTGTCCTTTACATAACAGAATTCATTAGTTCTTGTACTGTGGTTCCTACTGACTTGGACACTAGCTAAATGAAAAAGTGAGTCTGCAACCTGGAGTCATGCAGTGTACTAATGTTAAAGGAGCTGATTTTGTATGTTGATATTTCATTTGTCTGTTTTTCTTTACATGATTTTTAGTTCAGTTAATCTTTTGAGTGAACTCTGTCCCTGATTAGTTTGAATAATTTGTTTGAATAAATTAATTGGCTATTCCCATTATATAAACATGATTCATGTGTACACTGTGTACTACAAAATGAATGAATACAATGAAGCATACATCTGAAAAACATGTCATCTATTAATTGAAATATGTACTATTGTCAAGTTTTATCTTTAAGTTTAAATCCTCTTACTATATCTCCTTGTAGTAGTCATTTGGGGTGAACTGATATTACTTTTAATATCATGCATATTATCTTTGTATTGGTACATTGTTTTGCACAATCACACTCACACAAGGTCTATGTAGGGTTTATATTTAATTTAACCTGCACATATTTGAGATACAGGAGGAAAGTGGAGTACCCAGAGGGAACCCACACTGGCCTGTGTTGAGTACAATGACTCTGCACATAATGTGACAGCAATGGCAACCAAACCCTGGTCTCTTAACAAGGTGTTATACTGTATATCACTCTACATAGTACCATTCCTTAATGTACCTCTGTGTGTGTGGAACCTTTATTTTTTCAGTGTCTGATAATGTGTTTGAGGTTTTCCAGTCCAAGGTCTTTGACCTAAATGTAAAAAACTTGACTTATAGATTCTCTGTCCTTCCAAAAGTATAGAGGTGTCTGCACAAGCACTGACTCACACTCACCTTTATATTCACATTTGTACAAGCATCATTTGACATTGCAACCAACTCAACTACATAGCCTCTCAAGCTTGCATGGAAACAGGAGCAAATGGTGTGAAGCCATATTTACATTGAGTAAAACAATTACTTCTGCAAAGAAAACATATGATCCAGAGTTTGAAGTTCAGAGTCAAACACACAGGGCAGCATTGTTAATGTAAGAGTAAGTCACAAAACTGGTAATCTACATTATTGTGCTGTCTGCTCCTTTTACCATTATGAATTATAAAACTGTGAGTGTATTCTATAAGTTGCCAGACGTCATTTCATTCTTTGCAGTCAGAAGTGTGATATATACTCTTAGCATGTCATAAAAGAATTGTAGGAGAAATTTTTGAGTGACCTTCATTATCCAAAATGACAGTTCACAGGCCTAACATATCGAAAATTATGTTTTTTATTTACACTTGCACACAAAAGGGAACTATAAACATGAAAAAAATGAAGTACAAACTGAAGCACCTTACAGGAATACTTCACCCACTAATGATAATTATTTTATCTGTTACTTACCCAGAATGTTTTCTAGTATTGGCCGAAATAAATGTTTAATCACTTGTGTTTTTGGAGAATGGAGACTGCAGAGCACCCAAACAAGAATGATCTTTTAAACTGAAGACCAGCCTCCCCTAATTCATTGGTCAGGAGTCCTGCCAAGTAATAATTTATTCATTGGCTACCATGGCAATTCACACCATATCAACATTGCAGAGAGCAGAACAATTAGCAAAAAAACCAGGTGAAACTATTAGTGGGTGGACAGTATACTCAGTATTTGAGCATTGAAAAACCCAATATATAATGCTGTGGCTTAACCATCTCAGTTCTGCTATTACAACAAACAACGCAGAGCAAGTAACATAAAAATATTTTGTCTTTGGGTGGAGTATTCCTATAAAGATGTTTTTTTTTTTTACAGTAGCACTATATGTGACTAGAGCCATAGCGTATAGCGTAGCATATTGTTAAGTGACATTACTTTGACACCACAGGTGCTGCCAGGTTTTCTAATATAATTAATAGCGTGAATTCACTGGCTTTTCCAATGTAGGCAGCAATGTAAATAATATGGTAGAGCATTTTAGTGCGAAGATACGGGTTGTGACAGAGCTGGTAGCGCCTAAAAAATATGTTAAGAAATTACTGTATTTTCAGTCATAGTACTGTGGAAAACTGAGACAGTCCACAAACTTAAAAGGGAGTGCCTTAATGCAGAATGCCAATGGAGAAAAACTAAACTAAAAGCCTATATAACTAAATATAACTTAGCAGTTCATCAAG
>JANRMT010062861.1:54312933-54324280 GCA_026402145.1 Polypterus bichir lapradei | reverse complement strand
TGCTCCATATATAGCACCTGATGATATTAGACATCTTGTACTACTACTATGCTCAAACATTGTGTGAGAATCAAACACATTAACAGCATGTTTTTAGTTATAGTATAGTGTGTACTCCATCATGTTTTGTATCATCAACTAACTGGCCTCTTTAGAGCTAATATCTTTCCCTTGCATCAATTATATTAATGATAGACAGCAAAGGTTATATAACTGACCACATGGATGCAACGTTTTTGTCATCACCCTGAGATGAGGCTGCCCGATTAGTGATCACACTCATTCTTCTGCTTTTCCATCAGCTAACTTTAATTATACCTCATCATCACTGCCACATTCACTTTTTTCAGCAGTCATTCTTAAGATACTGTGTCACTTATCATCAAATAATTCAAGAACAAAATACTATTCACTGTTCACAAGATCCAATGTTCTTCTATTGCCGATGTAAAATAGTAATATTTTAAATATTTTAATCATTCCTTGCACATTTTCCATCCTTATAAAGAACTGCTCAACTTTAGTCTTAACAAAGCTATTTTTTGTTATTGTTGTGTCCACATCGTATTTGGCAAATGACTCATGTCTAGTGAAGCTGCAGCACAAAATAGCGAAAAGGATAAGCAAGCCTCAAAAATTTTCACCCAGACCAGAATTTCAATGAGTATGAACCCAAAAAAAGCGTCACCCTAGGCATCCCACCCCCAAACTCGAAAACACAGGCATTGAAGGTCTGCACAGGCCCAAAATGGGGCTCAGGCTTTTAAGAGTTCAAAATACTTTACATTCACAAAAATACACACAAATGCTCTTCAAGGAAAAGGATACTCTAAAACCCTTAGCTTAAAAAGATATGACCAACAAAGAATCTTTATAAATGAAGAATTTATTTATACAAAAAAAAGAAAAACACAAAAATGGCCAAACAGGAACTAGGCCAAAATGTTTTAAAATTCAATACAATACTCACAAATGATGATGCTAACTCTCCAACAATCAATAGACCCCACAGGGATTCATCTCCTCCATCAGAATATAAAGATAGAGGACTGTCCTTCAGCAGTTAAATCATGGTGGCCCCACTTCCTCTGTTTCATCCACAAAAAGGTAGGAATGTAATATTGAGTTTCATATGCAAAACAATTAAACAATACATACTGTATAAATAGTAACAAAAATTACATAAAAAACAAAAAATCCATACATCCATCCATCCATCCATCCATCCTCTTCCGCTTATCCGAGATCGGGTCGCGGGGGCAGCAGCTTGAGCAGAGATGCCCAGACTTCCTCTCCTTGGCCACTTCTTTCAGCTCTTAGACATAGTTCCTCCAGCGTGTCCTGGGTCTTCCCCGGGGCTTCCTCCCAGTTGGACATGCCCGGAACACCTCACCAGGGAGGCATCCAGGAGGCATCCTAATCAGATGCCCGAGCCACCTCATCTGACTCCTCTTGATGCAGAGGAGCAGCAGCTCTACTCTGAGCCCCTCCTGGATGACTGAGCTTCTCACTTTATCTTTAAGGGAAAGCCCAGACACCCTGTGGAGGAAACTCATTTCAGCTGCTTGTATTCACGATCTCATTCTTTCGGTCACTACCCATAGCTCATGACCATAGGTGAGGGTAGGAACATAGATCAACTGTTAAATTGAGTTGACTCAGCTGCGAACTGATCCAGAGAGAGCTGAAGATCACGGCCTGATGAAGCAAACAGGACAACATTATCTGCAAAAAGCAGTGACCCAATCCTGAGTCCACCAAACCGGACCCCCTCAACACCTTGGCTGCACCTAGAAATTCTGTCCATAAAAGTTATGAACAGAATCGGTGACAAAGAGCAGCCCTGGTGGAGTCCAACTCTCACTGGAAATGGGTTCAACTTACTGCTGGCAATGCAGACTGAGCTCTGACACTGGTTGTACAGGGACCGAACAGCCCTTATCAGGGGGTCCGGTACCCCATACTCCCGGAGCACCCCCCACATTATTCCCCAAGTCAACAAAACACATGTAGACTGGTTGGCCAAATTCCAATGCACCCTCCATGACCCTGTTAAGGGTGTAGAGCTGGTCCACTGTTCCACGACCAGGACGAAAACCACACTGTTCCTCCTGAATCTGAGGTTCGACTATCAGACAGACACTCCTCTCCAGGACCCCCGAATAGACTTTTCCAGGGAGGCTGAGGAGTGTGATCCTTCTGTAGTTGGAACATACACTCCGGTCCCCCTTCTTAAAGAAGCGGACAACCACCCTGGTCTGCCAATCCAGAGGCACTGTCCCAAATGTCCATGTGATGTTGCAGAGACGTGTCAACTAAGACCCATGGGAAGGGGGACCCACATTGCCTCTTTGGGCTGTACCCGGCCGAGCCCCATGGGTGCAGGCCTGGCCACTAGGCACTCGCCATCGAGCCCCACCTCCAGGCCTGGCTCCAGAGGGGGGCCCCGGTGACCCGTGTCCGGGCGAGGTAAAATGCCGTCCAAAATTTTTATTCTTCATAGGAGGTTTGAACAAAAACAAACAAAAAATATAAAATAATAATTCACCAGTAACAGAAAAACAGCAAAAAGGAAAATAGGCATAAGCCAGGGAACAAATCTGGCTATAACACAACCTCAGTGACCGTAACAGCACTGCGATTTCTTAACAGTATTTTATTTTTTTTTCACCAAAACCAATCCTTTCTTTTGTGATCTTATTTCAGAGTGGTAACTAAATTGTGCTGCAAAGCGAGTTACATTTCAGGCATTTTGGTAAGCCTCACAGACACTTATTGGCAATTCCCACATAAGTAAAATTCTCACACTACAGCCCTTACACCAACAATATACATCATTTTGAATGAAACTCAATGGGATGCTCTCCTGACTGGGTACATAAAATATTTGTTGGAATGAAATGTCTACATTTTGTCATTTATTACTGAAATATGAAAAAGGTTTCTATTTTAATGATGTGTTTACACAGATTATTGTAGAAATGGAACACACATGAAATGCATGTGTTCAAAATAACGATCTATTATTTCCACACTAAAACTCCAGCACTTCACTCCCAGATAATGAAGGCATGAGCTGGGAGAACATTGTGCACATTCTGTGGTGGTGGGGGGATGGAATAGTAGGCTGCTTGCTGCTTGTCTTGATCGGCACATTTACAGGGACAACGAAAAAAGTTATAAACTTCAGGGATTCTAGTGTTAATGTCAATCAATATTATCTAAATCAAACCCACTTCATTATATCTCATTTCGTAACATTAAGAATATTGACTTAACTGCCTTCTCCAATGGATATGACAGCTTGCCCAGTAGCGACAATTTATTTACCCCAGATGAATTGGTTTCCAACTACAACAATGGACTTTATAGCCTTTTAGATAACTTTGCTTCTTTGAAAACACGGACTATCTCTTTCACCCACTCTTCCCCCGTTTTACCCCAGCTTAAAACTACACCAGCTTAAAACTAAAGGCTGCCACTTTGAAAGCCTTTATGCAAAGACAGACATTGCTGTCCATAAGAATATGTATGATGTACACATGTGTGACTATGTGGATGCTCTGTCTGCAGCAAAAACTGCATATTATGCAATACTTATTAGGTATGGTGAAGGAAGTACTAAGGCTTTATTTTCTACTGTAAACAGCATCTTACGGCCAACTGACAATCTTCCACCACATTTTTACTGCACTGCTCAATGTAACTCTTTTATGACATTTTTAATACAAAGATTGGAAATACTCACCAGCAGCTGACCTCTTTCGGAAACTCTGCGCACGAAACATTTTATGATGCTCCCTCATCTTTTCTTTCTAGTTGTAAACTCCCACCTGTGGAGGAAACATCTGGTATTAGAAAATCTAAGCACTCTACCTGGCAGTTGGATCCACTTCCTACTCATGTGGTTAAATCCTATTTGCCTTTTCTTTCCTTTTTAATAACTAGCATCATACATTCTGCCTTTATCTCTCTAAATGGCTGTGATAACTCCAATTCTCAAGAAACCTAATGTAGATCCCTACAACCTAAATAATTATTGTCCAATTTCAAATTTACCTCTCCTTTCAAAAGCACTTGGAAAAATTGTTGCCATTGAGGTTCACTCTTACCTTACTGAAAACCATTTCAGTCTAGTTTTCGTCTGTTTCACAGTACAGAGACAGCCCTGGTTAAAATCACCAAGGACCTACTTATGGAAGCTGACTCTGGGCTGTTAACTGTACTTGTACTCTTTGATGTGAGCTAGGCCTGTGACAAGATCTCTCACAATATTTTTCTAGAGATGTTAAAATCGGTTGGTATCATTGGCATTCCACATGCCTGGTTTAAATCTTATCTCTCGGATTGTACTTATTTTGTACTGTTAAAAAAAATCAGATTTCAAGTTTGCGCAGTTGTTAGGGGTGGTCCTCAGGGCTCTGTCATAGGCCCCCTTCTATTTATTATTTACCTTCTGTTTCATGGTCATGTTTTTAGGAAATTTCACATTCATTTCCACTGTATCCACTTTCCAGTTCTATTTGCTTACTAAGCTTAATTCCACTCTTCCCCCTTCTTCGACTCTCTGACTGCTTTTTTTAGGAAATTTGATGTTCATTTCCACTGTTATGCTGATGACATCCAGCTCTATTTGTCTGCTAACCCATAATTCCACCCTTCCACCTTCTTTCCTCTCTGACTGCTTGCAAGAAGTTAAATCATGGTTGTCTGTTAACTTTCTCAGATTAAATAGTAATAAAATAGAGGTTCTTCTGGAAGGAACTAAAACGTTTTTTACCAAATGTGACAACAGTTCTCTGAATACTGATAATTCCTTCTTCCTCCAAGGTTAAGAGTTAAGGTATCATTCTCAATTATACCTTAAAATTAAAGGCACATATTAATAACATTATTTGATCTGCATATTTCCTTCTACATAATATTAACTGTCTACATCTGTCTCTTACAGCTAGCAGTACTACTATTCTTGTACATGCTCTGGTTATATCTCATATTGATTATTGTAATTCTTTTCCTATTATTACCAGAACATCTTCCATAGAACACATTATTAATGTCCTGCAGCAGCTTCACTGGCTCCCTTTTAAATACCACATTGATTTTAAGATTCTGCTTTTAACTTTCAAGATCTCTGTAATCTGGCACCTCCAAATCTCTCTGACCTTCTTCATATCTCCACTCCTTCCTGTATTCTTAGATCCTCCTCCTCCTCTCATATTATACATTCTGCTCTCCTGACTACTATGGAGTTTAGAGCTTTTAGTTGAGCAGCCTTTTTAAGCTTGCTTATTTGATGTAAATTTTAGTTGATTTATTTCATTTCAATGCAGGATTAACAGGTTTTATTGTAACTGTAATATTTCATTTATTTTATATTGTGACTTTTGCTATTAATGTGTTTTGTAAGGTGACCTTGAGTGTCTTGAAAGGCGCATATAAATACAATTTAAAAAAACAAATAATTTAAAAAAATATTTAAAAAATTCAGGCAGCAAGTGTTGTATTTAAACCAGGATTCCTTCCCTGGTTGGAGTTCAAATGCCATTTTTATATCTGTGTTGACTATTGTTTATTTTAGCATTGTTGTCTGTTTAGTTTTGTTATGTTTAAGCATCTTTTATTATGTGCCATGTGTTTTGTTAGTGGTCCACCAAGGAGGACGGCCAACTGCCCATCACCGTCAAGAGACTACCCTCTGCTCTGTTAAGGTGGGGACAACCCATAGTCCCTTGAGGTTCATTGAGAATGTGCTCATGATATTGATGAGTTTCTATTGTGATTTCAGTGTTTTTGTTATTTACTGATTTTTTTTGAACCAGTGCTCTGTTTTTGTGACCTACCCTGTTGGATTTAAGATTGGGACTTTGTTTACTTTTGGGATTGCCTTTTGAAAGCATTGCCTCCTGTGTTTTTTCTGTTATGCTCCTCTAAGCTTTTTGTTAAAATCAATCATTTATTTATAAAGATTTCTTGTTGCCCTTTTTGTACGGCTATCCAGGGTTTGACGGCAATTTCCTCCAGTGAATTTTGAGCCATTGTTTAGGACTTTTGTGCTTGGAAACTCTCAAGCTTATAACATTAAATGTTTTCCAACAGATAAATACACAGATAGATAGTTATGAAAGGTGATATATGTTAGAATAATAGATGGGCAGGCAGATAGAAAGGTACTGACATCAGTAAATTCTTAAGATCAACATTGAATTTTCTTTTTCTTTTGATGATATTATGGGGTAAGAGGATTTGAAAAGTTTTTAATAAGAGTGTGTAGGGTTTTAATACCCACCAGTGCTTATTGGTGCTCATTTTTAGGTTGTAAAATTTGAAATGGAGTTATCTATTGCTTTTTTATTTAGAATGATTCACATTTTTATGTAACACATAGCATAACAGAACCATTGAACACAGATAGGAGACAACCATGGACGAGATGCCTGCTGATTGCAGTGTCCACTAATATACATATCAACAGTTACATACATATTTATTCTTTCACTGGTGCCAGCCCCTAGACTGAGGGTTTCTGGTTCTAAAAATGTAACAGACAGACGGACATACGTGTCTACTGAGGTGTTGTTCTCAATAATTTGCTTGCCATTTGTGCCAAAATCAGTAGAATCTTTTATTTGACACTGCAAACAGAGTTCATGGAGGGATCAAGGGATTTAGGCAGAGTTGGGGGATACAGGCTTTATATTTAGGAGAGTACCATGTTCTCATATTTTTATATTAAACTAGAATGTCCTTATAGAAAAGGCTGAGATTTATCAGAGTTCATGCATTCTGTCAACCTTTTATTTTTACAGATTACTTCAGGGACACCAATAGAGTTCATAGAGTGAACTTCCATGAGAACCCTGAATACAATGAGGACCGATCATTTATGTTAGGTAGAATGCCTAGAGGGGGCTGGGCAGTCTCATGACCTGGAACCCCTGCAGATTTTATTTTTTCTCCAGCAGTCTGGATTTGTTTTGTTTTTTCTGTCCTCCCTGGCCATCGGACCTTACTTTTATCCATCCATCCATTATCCAACCCGCTATATCTTAACTACATCACTGGTCACTGGGGTCTGCTGGAGCCAATCCCAGCCAACACAGGGTGCAAGGCAGGAAACAAACCCCGGGCAGGGTGCCAGCCGACCACAGCCTTACTTTTATTTTATGTTAATTAGTGTTCTCTTATTTTAATTCTTACTTTATCTTTTTTTCTCTTTCTTCATCATGTAAAGCACTTTGAGCTACATTATTTGTATGAAAACGTGCTATATAAATAAATGTTGTTGTTGTTGTTGTAGAGAGAAGAGAGAAGCATTCTTGGAGCAGTCAAAACAGGGCTTAGTGTTGCAATCATTTTAGCATTTGTCACAAGGCATATTGCCATTAATACTCCACTAAATGGACTCAGTTGTAAGTTTCTCACTAATCAGCCTGTGTGAGCAGGAATGAAATTCCTACTTAGGTTCTTTAAACTTCATCAGACGATGTTCTTGTAAGACTAAAATTATATCATAAGCCTATTAAATAATTTCTTTCACTCATCCATCAATACCCACATCCTTCAGAATAATGAATCATTTACTAAAGAATATGAATGATTGATTTGCTGTTTAAACAACACTTTTTAATGCTTCTTACAGTATGGTTAGTTGGACAGAATCATTTCAAAGATTAATGTTTCATAGATATGATTAAACTATTCATATCCTTTCTTACATTTCATAAAAATGTAGAGTTAGCATAATAAGATGATAATGCTGAAAAACACTATTAAATACAAAGAAATAATTTACTAGGGTTGTTCTTCAAACTGTTCCTCTTTTCCCAAGGTTCTCCACTTCTTTGTCTTTTAACTGCTCTGAGATCTTTAAATTCAAGTATACAATAAATAATTTATTACACATATATTGTTGTGGAATAAGCCTCAACACTATCCAACTGAATCTCAAAATTATTTAGAGACATTTTCATTTTTTGAAAATAAAGTCAAAGTCAAAGCGAACTTTATTGTCATCTCAACCATATACAAGTATACAGATAGACGAAATTGCAAAGCTCATGGTCCACAGTGTAACAACATGAAGTGCAAATAATAAATTAAAAATAGAATTAAAATTAAAATTTAAAATTAAAACACAAACAAGACAAGACATTGCGCAAAGACAAGACAAAGAAGTAGCAGCAATATTGACGTGTAGTAAGCAATATGAACATTGATGCAATGTATGATATTTGCAATCTAGATATATAAATATAGTCAATAGATATGTAATATAATAAATAAATAAATAATTGATATAGATATACAGAAATTATCAGTGTATGATAATAGTTGTTTAAGACATGTGTAAACAATGACAGGTCAGAATGTTTCACAGCAGAAGGATATCAAGAGTGTCAAATACTTAAAGGTCAGTATGAGATTTTCAGTTCTTTTTTTACATGCACACTCGTCTTTACAGGAAAATGGCTTGCATGTATAAAAGTTCTGTTTTTAGAGGTGGTTGAGGCAGTGTGGAAGATCCCAGGTGGCAGAACGGTGTTAAGGAGTCTGACAGCTTGATGGTAAAAACTATCCTGCAGCCTGGCAGATCTTGCTTTGATGCTACAGTATCTTCTCTTGGATGGCAGAACTGTAAAAAGTCCATGTGAGAGGTGCAAGGGGTCCTGCACAATGCTGCAGGCCTTGCGGACACTGCGTTTGTAAAATATGACCTGTAGAGTAGGGAGAGGCACCACAATAATGTTCTCTGCCATCTTCACTATCCTTTGCAGGCGCTTGTCATCACTTATGTTGCAGTTGCCATATCAGACAGCGATGTGGCTGGTCAGAACACTCTCAATGGTGCCTCTGTAGAACATGGTGAGGATGGAAGGGGGAAGACTTGCTTGCTGCAGCCGCCTCAGGAAGTGTAGTCTCTGCTGGGCTTTCTTGATTAGTGATGAGGTGTTATGCATCCACGTAAGTTCCTCAGTGATGTGCACACCGGGGAACTTGGTACTCCTAACAGTCTCTACATCTAAACCGTTGATGCTGAGTGGGATGTGGGCAGGATCTGATTTTCTGAAGTCCATGATTATCTCTTTTGTCTTGTCGACATCGAGAGATAGATTGTTGTCTTCACACCATGCGGACAGCCATTCCACCTCATTTCTGTATGCTGTTTCATCATCCCTGCTTATCAGTCCCAGCACCGTTGTATCATCTGCAAACTTGATGATGTGGTTGGTGTTGTGCGTGGCTGTGCAGTCGTGAGTCAGCTGGGTGAAAAGCAGTGGACTAAGCACGAAGCCCTGTCGCACTCCAGTGCTCAGTGTGATGATGCTGGAAGTGTTGCAGCCTATCCGAACTGACTTTGGCCTCCCTGTCAAGAAGTCCAGGATCCAATTGCAGAGAGTGGTGTTCCGGCCCAGCCTCCTCGGTTTTATAACCAGCTTTTGAGGGATGATTGTGTTGAAGGCGGAGCTAAAGACTATGAATAGCATCCTGACATATGTGTCTTTTTTATCCAGATGTGTCAAGGAGAGGTGAAGAGCAGAGCATATGGCTACAAAATGAAGGACTTTTTATTAATTTGATAGACACAGCCACATTCATATATTAGTTTTGTCACTCCCCCTTGTTCCAAGTATGTCTCCTGTTACTTGAGAATGGAAACAGAGGCACGCTTTTCTGAAGCTTGTTGCTAATTCAGCCACATACTGCCACAGACTCTTAAGGCTCACCTAGTACTCAGTAATAAAACCTGGTGGGTTTGCTCCTGTGCTTTTCACGTTGTGTATGATTTTATCATGCAGGCCTTGTTGGTTCCCTACTCTATGTCAATATTTAAAATATTCTGCAATAGTCTTAGGCCACCCGCGATACTACTATTATGTAGTTCTTTTATAAGTAAATAAACACTCACATCCAGGTAACTAGCTTTAAAAATATTCTTAGGTGGCCTAAAACATCTACATAGGAATATGTATATACTACACACACACACACACACAAATACATATATTACATATTGTGAGATACAGATCGGAAACAGACAGGTAGACATCGTTCAAAGCACCACAACACGTTTATTCACAGGAATATTTACAAGTGCAACACAGCACACAACCCACTTTCACCACAAAGTTCAGGCCTTTCCAAGGTACCACCCCCAGCCGGTTGCCACAATACACACACCCTATATACACATACAGAGTGTACAGCCCATCCATAGAGAGTTTGGCGTGTTGCCTCACAGCTTCTTAATACTTGTCCCATTGCAGATTTATTATATAATTGCTGCATAGTTGGTACTTAACCTTTGCCACTTAAATAAGATCAGTAGGTAAATTAGTAAGTAATATACAACTTAGTCAGTATATACAAACCCTTAAAGTTTTGAATGGTGTCCTGGAAATGAATGGCAAGAGTCTCTATTCAGGGTGAACTTCAAACTCATGTCTAGAAGTGCTTTATTCATTTCTGAGGGGAGGTTATATATACACAGCTTAAATGGCGCCTATTCTAGATTTCAGTTGTAGAAGCAGATGTGATGTACTGTGGTCATAGTTTCTCTCACAGAAGTAAGCTGGCAGACAACAAAGGTGATTAAATCATTATCTTAAGACAAGCAGGGTTCAAAGCCAATTATCAAACTATCATGTAAGAAAGCCCAATATGCCAGTCTTAGATAACCATACCAATAATTTGTTAAACCAGAAAGAACCAAAAAAAACTCACGAAAGGTTTTAGAAGTTGTCTACAAAGTAGGATGTTGAGTACAACTCAGCTCTGACATAAATACTACTGCACCAATGATGTAATTTGATACAATGTTCGGGGGTGTGTCCTTAGCAATAGATGCCAATGTCATAGGAACAGGTCCACAAACTTGTTCCACCTATAAAACAAACAAAATGGCATTGCACAAAAAACAAAATATGACTGTAACAAAGAAATAACAAATCCCAAATCAAAACAAAAGTACAAAAAATAATATGAAACTAAGTTGTACAAGTTTCAAAATCACAGAAATAAATAACAAATCCTGGTGAAAAATTGGCTAAATGTTACAATATGTTTCTACAGCTCCTGACTAGAAAAGGTTAATCACAAACATAGAACATTTCAAAGTGCTTAAAAATAACAAATGTTTCATACAGTTTACTACATTACAGTTCCCAAACTGAAACAAGTTTGTCAAGAGCATGCACAGTGTCTATCTAACCAGAGGCTGGAGGCAGTGAGAGTTCATTTTTTTTGAAAGGATGTAACAAAGACCACTTATTATTGGACAACTAGGCTCACATTTTCAGTAGATAGATAGATAGATAGATAGATAGATAGATAGATAGATAGATAG
>JANRMT010062861.1:54270050-54307614 GCA_026402145.1 Polypterus bichir lapradei | reverse complement strand
ATAGATAGATAGATAGATAGATAGATAGATAGATAGATAGATAGATATGGTGAACCTAAACAAAGCCTTCTTGGAGGGAAATAACAGTGAAAACAGTTGTGCAGGACCTGTAGGTCAGAACAAGAGTTTTTAACTGGATCTTAACAATAACAGGAACCTAGTCGAGAAAATAAAGCAAAGTAGTAGAGTGGGAGTAACGATGGGCAGAATTCACCTGACAGCCAACAGATGAGTTGCAGAGGTCAGATGGCAGTTGCTGGAAGCTGTGCTAGCACAGAGATACAAACAGAAAATAATATGAAAAATGGTAGAGGAAGGTCCATTATTTTATTAACGGCTCAATTCTGAAGCAGTACTTGATACTTTAACATATTCCTTCCTGGATTTTTAAACCAGGACCAAAACGTAGACCTGCAAATACACTCGAGTATGCAATAGTCTGGGGGTCATGCAAGTATGTATGATGGATTGATTTTAGCCAGTTATTCAAATAATTGATTAGTGGCTTGTCTTTTGGTTTTACCAGTCATTTTTAGTAAGCTATGCATTTTACTTAAAATGCCTTTCTCTGGGGATCAGGATTCCCAGCTATTACACTTCTCAAATTATATTAAATTAAATGGGCCACAGTAATTTGAATTGTATGGAAATGCAGTTTCTTTATAATCAAAGGTCAAAAAATACTTATGGTAAATACATGTATATTATCATAAAAGAAAATATAAATGATACAAATATATAATTCAGAAGAGTTCTTCATAGCTCATTTAGTGGGTTTGCAGTTTTTAAGCAAATGAGAGATTTACTTTTTTGATATTATACACTTTTTCCTATGTTTTCTCTTTTGAAACTTTTCCATGCTGTCACAATTCACTTGTGTTTTCTTGATGTAATGCAAAGCCATGTGTGAGAGTAGGCTTAATTGTTATATTGTGACTCAATCCTATCTTGTTTCCAATATAGGGCAATTCTTATAACAGACATTTACCTGGTGGAGTTATTTGTGATCTTGTTACACAGTAGCAGTTAAATATGAGAAATAAGTATCTGGCTGACTGTGTACTAGCTATTAATAGTTCAAATTTATTTTTGCCCACATAAAGCATATTTGCAATACTAATCATTCAAACAGATGTCCAGGGCTATTTATACTACATGTTTATTTGTTTAAGTTCCAAGTGAAGAACTTTGAGGCAGAGAACACCTGTTTTGTTTGCCAAAAGGTCTTCTGTATGTTGTCAGATCACTTTAAACAGAAGCTCTTTGTCATTATGTCTTTCAGAAATAAGTGGCTTTGTTTCTTGAAGTAAGCCTTCAACTTGAACATGGTACAGATGATGCTAGAGCTAGTGATCTCCTAGTGTGTTCAGATAAATATCAAAGATATTTTCCACACAAAGTGTGAGAGAGCCAGAGAGAGTGAGACAAAGAGATGCACCTCTACCTGAGACTACAGTAGGATAAGTTCTGCCTAAATTTTACTGGATAGTATACAGTTGCTTATGCAGGCTGGCCCATTCCACTTCTGCACTAGTGGTTACAGCCTGCTCAGGGGTACCTGAGTAGGAAAGAGGTCAGCTTGCATTTAAAAATATTAAAATGAGTGCCCTTTGTCTGGAAATGCTGTAGAGATGTCATTTCATCTTGATTATCATGGCTAGTTATATGATAAAATTCAGAAGGCTGTAGAGATTAAGGAAACTGTTTGTGTTCAGTGGCTCAAATTAATTTATATTTTTAAGTAATAGGAGATTGGGCGCAGCTGGATTTCTGCTAAAAAGTGCTGTATATCTGTATCTATTTCAACTCTGTTATTATAAAGGAGAAAGCTTTGCATTACAATGGAAGCAGCTATCTGCAAAAAAAAATTCATATTATATCCTACACTGTCCTGTTGAAAGTACTTGGAGCCCCTTTAAGTATAAAAATGGTTAGAACTGTAAGCTAGTTGTCCTTTTTGAGTACTTAAAAATTACATTTTCAATGTTTCCAAGGGCCAGCAAGTGGTACTGTTTCCTGATGCTGACTGTGGTGTAAGAGTGAAAACCAAATTATACTATTCACTTGTTGTATTTTTTCAGTGTACCTCTGATACCCAATTTAATTATAAATTCAAAATTATGAGTATCAATTATACAGGAGTATAAATGGGTAATTGATTCTTGGTAGAGATGGGAAAAGGCAGTATGAGTACTACGGGTTCACTATGTGACCCTGTATCACTTAACTTGCCTATGCTTGTCATTGCAGAATCTTTAACACGGACATACCCTCTCCAGCAGACAGGAGTTAAGTAAATGTATCATACTCCATATCTCTTTGGTTTTCATTTATTCTTCATGCTTCTTTTTGATGATTTTTAACATTTTTGAATTTGTATATGACAGAACATGGGAAAGCAATAGAAATGAATGACATTTGCAATGGCCAGTTTCATTCATTTTTAAAGTGAATTCAGAAGTATTCTCTTTCTATGTTTATGCAGCCATGTTGTGGGTTTAAATATAAGAATATCTGCTTCCTGAAAGTACATTTTTTAAATGAAGATATTGATTTTATTTTTCACGATATAAGTTCTGTATTCTGTCTTAATACAGTATTCTATGTGTGTTTCTCTAATGAAATAATCATCAAATTACACATCAGTACAATGAGTGAGTGTTTTTTTACTTGAAGTAAAAAGAAAAGGTGAGTATCTTTGTGTCCCGTATTTGCTTAATAATGTTTACTGTAGAACCAGTGCTACAATAGTTAAACTATTAAAATTCAGATGAAGTTTCACACGACAAAATGAATCACTTCAAAAAATATGCAAAAACTAGACAAATAAAACTTTAAATTTGAGTTGTTTTGCTTTTATTTATCAAAAAATCTGGAAATGGGTTAAGCAAAATTTACTTGACAAGTTTTCTTAACACTAGAATCCCTGAACTTGGAATCCTGAGTTTTTTTTTTTTTTCTTCAGTACATGAGCAATGGTACCAAAAATTCAGTCACTGTCAGCATGGCACTGCCAGATCTAAACACTAGCGTGGAGAATTGCTCGCGTACTGAAGTGACTTTAGCTGCAGGTGGAAGATTCTGTCGCTCTTTTTGTAACTTATCTTCTCCCAAATAAGGAGTGGCATTGCACATGTACTTTGTCAGCATGCCCAAGTTAATCAAACACAGGAAGCTCTGCAGTCTACTTCTGACTTTACACTGTAGGAAGATAAGTAAATAAATATAGGTAAACAACATTCAATGTGGCGTTTATATAAGTAACATAAATATTTTTCATATAAAGACCATCAGGAAACATAATCACAAGTGGAACTTTGTTCAATACCTTAGCAAGCTCTGTAAGCCCTGTTGTTTCATTGAAGGACATGCATGTGGCAGATTCACTGGCAGGATGATGGCCAACCTGTTGCTGTATCCAAATGGTGCCATCTTTCGCCTTTATGCCTGGTGCAGCTGCATTATTCTTATATGTGAGTGGTCGTTTCTTGCAGGGAGGGCTTCTGTTCTCTTTCTCCAAAGTAGAACTCTCATCCTCATCTGAGTTCATCCCTGTTATGTCACGTCTTTATTTGAAAATAGTAGCGTCAGATTGTGGGGAGCATGAACATGACTGAGAGAATAAAACTGGATAAAAAAAAATCAAAGCTAACCTTTACAAGTACCATAAATTTTCACCGGCTGTTACAGACTCAAATCAAATGTATGTTTTTATTGTATAATAGTAACAATAAGAGCAGCTCACTGCTCAAAATGCTAAAACTAGGAAGTGCACAGAATCGAACCAGCAACCTCATGATTATAAGTCAGCAGTTCTTACTGCTGCACCACCCAAGTAGCGTTGTACCCTAACCCGATTTCTTTTTCTTCAGTTATATTCTTGAATAAAAGTGCACTTGTTTTGTTATACTTGTACCTTTTGTGAAAATGTTTATTTGATATTTGGACTTTAGTCTTCACACATTATACACTTCATGTCATGTCATTAGTACTATAACATAAAAAAAGTTTGTTTTAGGTATGTGTTCAACATTCCTTGCCTCGCATTTCCTGTCATTTTACATTTATCCAGATTGTTGTAGACACGGAACACACATGAAATGCAGGTGTTCCAAATAATGAAATATTATTTACCCAGTACAACTCCAGGCACCTCATACATAGATAAACAGACTTGAGCTGGGACATTTGTTTCCCACTTAAGCTGTGGCGGTGGGGGGATGGGATAGCAGGCTGCTTGCTGCTTGTGCTAATGAACACATCAACAAAAGATGCTAATGGAGAGGTGCGAAAGAATTTAAGGTGGCCCAGGATTATGAGTTCTTTCGTAGGCTTCAGGGATTCTAGTGTTAAAGTAAGCTAAATACCGTAATCATAAACACAACATTTTTATTAGGTCAATAATTCTTACAATAAGGTAAACCAGATTTAATGTCATGATTTATCCATCCTTTGCAACACCTTGTATGGGCCTGTCCATTCTAGATAGAGTCTGTTCCTATCCATACTGGAAGATAAACCCATACAACATCACTCTTGCAAGCAGCATGTCTCATCTGATGATAATAGTAATGGTTTTGCCAAGCAGATGCTGTAGCAAGGTTATCTGGAACAGAATGGAAAGCATAAAAAGTATCCTGTACATAGGATTAACATACTCACTGGGACATCTGGGTACATGAAAGGTTTCCAAATGTAATATCAAATGGCATAACATGACACATTATAGACATAAACTGAATCCAAAATTACTTTGGCTTGAAAGATCCCAAATGTTCAATAAGGACATACTGCTCATGTAAAGAGTTCAATTGCCTTGTTGTGCCATTCTTCCTATCACACATCACTCCATGATTCAAATTCTCCTGGAAAGACGTTGTTGCAGAAAAACAGATATTAGATTGTGGAAAAATCCCTTCTATTGTAAAGGGTTTATTATGATATGATAGTTAGGTCTTGGGGTCAAAAACCCTAAAACAAAGGATATTAATATCTAAAGCTTTTGATGCACTAAATTCTCCAATTCTGGACACCTTTCTGGTGTCAGAGGTTACCAGCACATAACTTTAAACTTTCTATTGGCTTGTTTGTATTAGGGACCCATGATTGCTTTAACTGGAACCTGAGTATGTTACAATAAATTCAGGTTATCAATTGGTTGATGGCTTAGTCCAGTGGTCGGCAAACTCATTAGTCAAAAAAGCCAAAGATCAGCAGTACAACGATTAAGATTTCTTTTGAGAGCCAAATTTCTTTTCAAGAACCATGTTTTTAGGAATCGGTTTAAACTAGCTACTAACATTAAATAAAATCAGATATCATAATAATAATAATCTTATTTATTGACCAAAAAATATTTTTTACATTAAAATAAAAATATGACAAAACATGCATTTAATGTGAACAATGACCTTGCATTTCCTTGGAAAGTTTGGATAAGTCAGGTTTGTATGTTGTCGTTTTTAATTTCAAGCAGGATTCCAGGTTCTCATCAATAAGACGATTTCTCAATGTACTTTTGATAAGGTTCATGCTTGAAAAAGATTGTTTGCATGAATATGTAGAGCCAAAGAGTGAAAGAACAGCAAATGCTAGTTTTTTTAACTGATCATATGAGTTAGGAATACAATTCCAGGTGTTGAAAATTTCATGTCTTCCTTCTCCAGGTCTTTCAAAGCAGACCACTTGTTCTGTGAACTAAAATCACATTTATTTTTCTTCAATTTTTCCAGATCAGCATTAAGGCATTCAAATTTCGAGCTCCGTAATTCTTTGTTTTTTAACTCCAGTAATTGCATTTCAAAAGCACCAATGTCAATATTAAAAAGAGAAAAATTCAATTCTGTTACATCAGCACTGAGAGTTTTTTAACAAAGGCTAACGTAGCCATGCTATTTCTGAATTCCTGAAACCTCAGTAGAAAAGCTTCCCTCATATTTAAAATTGCTGTTTTGAAATAATAAATGTCAATTACCGAGTTATTTTCTTTTTCATGTTTCAGCAGGCTTGGAAAATGAATTAATGTTTCTCTTTCAAAATCTTGGGCAAAAAAGGATAATTTGTTTTCAAATGAAATGACTTCTTCCAACATCGAAAAAATTATGTTTCCTTTCTCCTGTACTTTACGATTAAGATTATTTAGATGAGATGTAACGTCTACCATGAAATAAAATTTTTGGATCCATTGATCGTCCGTTAGTTCAGGATAGTCAACACCCTTCTCAAGGAGAAATGCTTTAATTTCTAATAATAAGGAAGCGAAACGCTTTAAAACGTTTCCTCTTGAAAGCCAACGTACCTTATTATGCAGCAGAAGATCTGTGTACTCACTCTCCAATTCAACTAAAAATTCTTTAAATTGGCGATGATAAAGAGCTTTAGCTACAATTGTGTTGACAATCTTGATCACCAATTCCATAACATTGCAAATTTCTTCTGGAAATGTCTGCTCACAAAGCCCTTCTTGATGAATGATGCAATGGTAAACAAGTATTTCGTGATTAATTTTTTCCTTCAAAATAAAACACAAAACCTTTTCTCACTCCGGTCATATGTTTTGCCCCATCTGTTGAAATTGAAACAATTTTATTGAGTGGAATATGATGTTTCTCCATGCATTCAATGACAGAATTTGCAATATCCTCACCATGTGTTTGACCTTTCAGTGGCAATAATCCTAAAAGTACTTCTTTAGGACCTGTAGATGAAATAAATCGGACAAAAAGTGAAACTTGCACTGTGTTATTTATGTCACAAGACTCGTCAACAGCTATTGATAAAGCTGAAACCAATTTAAGATCTTCAATTTGCTGATTGGTTATATTTAAAGACATTTTGACTGTCCTATCTTTTACTGTTTTAGCAGACAGTGGTAACTCTTTAATTTTTTTAAGAATTTCTGCCTTGTTCTTAAAATCCCGGAATAGCTCTTCAGATGCATTTATAAAACAACTTTTAATGTACTCACCGTTTGTGTATGGTTTGCCTCTCTTAGCAATCTCTTAACTAACAATAAAGCTTGCAATATTAACATTGTTGGAAGATTGCACCCAATAATTAAATACAGAACTTGATTTTTCTTGTGTGGTAGATAGGGGCGCTCTCGCTCCCTTGAACCCCTGTCCACGACTCCAAACACCAGGTAAAAGTCCAAATATTGACTTTATTAAATCTCCACAGTGTACAAAACACCCTTTCCTCCACTATACTCATATAACAATCACTAATAACAATAATACACAATCCTCCAGCTCCCAGACGCATTGCCACCCTTCCACCCACCTCAGCTCCCCGTCTGGGAGCTCCCACAGTCCTTTTATATTCCCTGACCCGGAAGTGTTCCCAATCCCCCTTCCATGTGACTCTCAATCACTTCTGGGTCAGGTAAAAGTTCTTTTCTTCATCCCGGAAGCCCGTCGCTCTTACTATGACGAACTTCCGGGTCATAGGGCACGAAGAAATCTTCGGTCCTCCCTGCAGCTCCCTCTTGTGGCCCCCATGGCATCCAACAGGGCGGTGCATAAAAACTCCATTGTCCATGATGCCCTGCTGGTCTTCTGGGGACCTCCATGCTGCAAGGAGGACTCCACCTGGTGGCTTGGGAGTATTGGCCGGGATAAACGGCCGGCCATCCTCCACACTTGACTCTTCTGAAGTTCCTTAACCTTCTGCTTTCTTCCTCGCATCACTGGGAGGATATTTACTGCCAAATGACGCGTGTTTAGTTGTAAAGTGTCTCTCCAAATTTGATTTCTTGTTATGTGCCAATTTTTCTTGACAAATAAGACAGGTCAGAAGGCCATTTGAGTTTTGTATAAACGCGAACGATTCAGTGCATTCAATTTTAAATTCAAGGTTTTCGTCTACTGTTTTTCTTTGCCTCTTCTTTGTAGCCATGTCAAATAGGTGGCACTTAAAAACATGTTTCATTTTATAACAATAAAAGCAGCAACACAAAGTTAGAACAATTTATTAAATTGATGCCAAAAATACCTGTGGGATCTGCAGCTGGTTGAAAGATACAAGTAGCTTAATGCGCTTAAGGTACTCTCGTCGCTCGCGTGAGACTTTTCGGCACGCCAGGCACTGACCACTGTACACACTGACAGACAAGCTGTGACTGGCTCGCTCTTGCTCAACTCGTGCGTTAGTCGAGTGTGCCTCCTCCGCACCACATACTCCGCACCCGCTTGCGCTACGTCAACCCGACTGACACCCCGCTCGCCCGCATGTAGTCGAAATTGATTTGTGCCAGAGCCGCATTCAAGTGGCTAAAGAGCCGCGGTTTGCCGACCACTGGCTGAGTCCATGGCTTGATCCCCCTCTGGTTGGAATTGTTTCTCTTTAGAGTCAGGCAATTCTTTTCTTTGCAGAATTTTACTATAGCCCAATCTCCAGGTTCAGACTAAGGTTCTATTATATCCGATATGCTAGGAAAAGCAGCTTTTTCCTGCATGTATAAAGACATATGAGTTTTACTTATTATCTGTCAGTACTGCAGTACTTCATCTGTAATTACTGAAAATTAAGTTTTTTACCCATAATGTCCTGTTAAGACTAGTTAATTCGCACTGTGCAACTGATATCTCATAGTTTTCCTTGTATTTTTTTAAAGTATTGATTCTGTAGAAAAAGCACAGATTTTATTGCTTAAAAAATTTCTCTTGCATTATTTATACACTACCCATATTACTAGAGCATATCTCAGAATGAAACAACAGCAACAGGTTAAGCACACACACACATCAGAGCCAATCCAGTACCTGGAGAACCCACACCAACACAGGGAGAACAGGTAAAGTCTACACATAGCACATGCACAAAGCCCCATACAAGCTTTTCTTTGTAATTTTTAAAACATGTTAACCTATTTGTTAAATGATCTAACAACATATTTATGTATATACTTCTACTTAACAACATTAATAGCTTATTCTTAAATATTTTACCAAAAAAATAGCGAATTAAACATTGTCCTTATAAATGCTTTACATATAATATGCACATAAATAAAATAAGAACATCTATTCTTTCAAAGAGCACACACCCCATCACACAAACCACAACTTATAGCATTTTTCTTTTTGAAAGAAATTATTTCCTTTGTATTTTGTAACTTATCAAATGAACATTTTTCCTTAAAAACTGGCCAAAGTTTCAAGAAAAAATGTTTTGCACATTTATAAATATATTTTTATAAACAAATGTGAGACATTATACCATTATACCCCTTAGCATAGACAGAATTAAATGTATACCTATGACTTTTGTTCAGTTCTTACCGCTTGATTGCATGTATGCAAATCTGTAGTTAATCTGTCCATAACTAGCTGTCACGGAATGCCCGGAGCACATGCGTGCCTGATGATACCAACCACATCAGGCACTATCTTTTGTGTAATAAAGAAATGCTTTTGCAAAATAACAAATTATTGTGAAATAATACAATTATTACAAAATAGCACAATAACAATTGCAAAATAAAACAAATTTTTTGCTAAATAATGCAATTCATTTTTTTGTTTGAGTGGGGGGGATAAACTTCTGTATTTATCTCTTGTGATGGACAGCCGGGTCCCATGCCCGGCAGGGACGCCCCTGCTGCATATGTTCCGGGGGAGCCACCATGGACAGCTCAATACCTTCCCCGGGACGCTAGGTGGCAGCCTCCCTGGCCAATGTTCATTTCTCACTCTCCCGCGTGGCTCCATGGGACATGGAGTCCTCCACAGCCTGGTTGGGAGATGGGGTGGCCGCTAGGGGGCGCTGCCAAGACTCAAGAACCCGGCTGGACGAGTCATCAGCCCCACCTGGAGGTGCAATTGGGACCAGGTGGTCAAGCACCTGGAACACTTCCGGGTTGGGTATTAAACAGGCCAGCCTCCACCACTAAGGGGCCAGAATCGGGAGGAAGAGGACGAGGTTGCCTGAAGAGGAGTGGTGGTACAGGGTGGAGAGTTGTTGTGCTGGCAAAGTGCTTTTGGGACTGTGGTTGGGCCTGTGGGACACGGGGAAGACGTGCCCCACGGCTGAAGAACTCATAAAAAGCCTGTGTGACTTTTACACGTGCCTCTGCGTAGTCTGTGCCGGGTCGAGCGCTATATAGCGTCTTTCACACTCTTTTCACTATTTGTTATTTTTACAGGTTGCAGATTGTCCTGATATTTCATAATGCACTTTGATCATCTACATAATCCACAGAAATATGTACAGAACAGGATGATAGTCCTGATGACACTGGTATCATCATTGAAGGTCAAGAAATACTGATGAGTCGTAACAGTGTATCACAGTCCTGAGCTGCTCTCTTAGGCTTCATATACAGTAGAAACTTTATCCTAAAGAATTAAATTATGCATTTGTAGTGTTTAAAAAAACACTTGTTGGCATAAGCCAGATGTCTAAGTTATTTCCTGCATTATTAAAATTTTAAAATAATTTTCAGAATACAAATTTCTAGTACAAGTTAGGATATTATTGTATATCTTTCAGATGTGATAGCCATAGGCATACAGAAACTTTTACACTAAACCATAGTTGCTTTCAGCAGAAATCAATTTTCTTTCAAAGCTGTTGTCTTTGATAATGCAAGAATTGTTTTGATATGAGATTAGTGATACCGGTGCAGTATAAAGGAAATGTATTATTTTTTGCTCTGGAGGAGGTTTCAGCACAAGGTTTTTATTTGGTTTGGTTTTGGATTGTGTGGAGCTTGGCCCGGACACAGATAGGCGGACACGTTCATGTCACCCACAACACGATTATTTACCATTATTTACAAGTGCACACAACCCTCAAGTCCCCAAAGTCCAGGCCTCACAGTCCAATGCCTTCCTTTCCTTCAGGCCACCTCCTTGCCTCGTCCCAGACGTCGTCCTTCTTCCACCTGATTCAAGTCATCACACGAAGGGAGGCGGCCCCTTTTATAAGCCTCAGTGTGGCGGAAGTGCCGGCTGCATCCCTGGAAGCACTCCTGGTGTCCCTGCTCGTCTTCCCCCCAGCATTCCGGTTGTGGCGGAAGTGCTGAGGTCCAGGGCTCCAAATGCATGGGGCGCCACCTGGCGGTGACCACGGGCCCCCACAGGGTTGAGCTTCAAAGCTCTGTACCCGTGGCCCCCAAAGGTACCAGGGCGGTTGCCTCCACATGGTCTGGGGAAGGCACAAGCTCTCCTCCGATCCTCCTGGACGTCCCGGCTGGGTCGCCACCCCTGCCATCTCCGACAACTGTTAGTACTGCTGATGCCTACAGTATATCCTAGCTTATATGAAGCTTACACAGCTCAGTGATGAAGGTTTGTTTATCTTTGGACATCTTTGTCCAGGGCACGCTGATTTTAACTGTTTATTCAATAAAACAAAGAGTTGTGGTGAAAAGTAAGTATAATCTGTTGTAATAAGGGCGGCACGGTGGTGCAGTGGTAGTGCTTCCAGGGTCCTCCCTGCATGGAGTTTGCATGTTCTTCCCATGTCTGCGTGGGTTTCCTTCCACAGTCCAAATACATGCAGGTTAGGTGCATTGGTGATCCTAAATTGTCCCTAGTGTGTACTTGGTGTGTGGGTGTGTGCATATGTGTGCCCTGCGGTGGGCTGGCACCCTGCCCGGGGATTTGTTCCTGCCTTACGCCCTGTGCTGGCTGGGATTGGCTCCAGCAGACCCCCGTAACCCTTTATTAGGATATAGCGGGTTGGAAAATGACTGACTGACTGACTGTTGTAATAAAAGAATATTAGTACTGTATGCAGGTGATAAATACAGATGACGGTATAAATTCATACAACAGATGCATGTGCAAGTGACAAAACATTAATACAGTAATCCCTCCTCGATCGCGGGGGTTGCGTTCCAGACCCCCCCGCGATAGGTGAAAATCCGCAAAGTAGAAACCATATGTTTGTATGGTTATTTTTATATATTTTAAGCCCTTATAAACTCTTCCACACTGTTTATAAATATTCCCCGCAGAGTTATACAGCATAATCCCTTTGTATTCTCTTAGATATTAGGTAAGATTCATTGAAATTATGTATATAAACACACTGTTTATATACAGTAAAACCTAAATATTATTTTAAAGATATTGAGTGTCTCCGATATCACATATGTTACAGCCATTACGATAGACAGGTCACCAGCAATAAATACGTACAATGCAAGAAAAATAGTATACAGTAAATGTGTGTACAGTGACACTAAACGTACGTACATGTACTAAGCACTGTAAGAAGAAAATTAATTATGGTTACTCACCAACAATGACACGATGACTTGTCCGATAACAATGAGTTTAATTTTACTGCACAACAAAGGAGAGCGTTACAGCCCTTGTAAAGGAGCCACTTCAGGCGATTGTGTAGCACTGCTGTTGTTCTTCTTCTGGCAGTCTTCAATCCAAATCCCTAAAGCAGATTCCATCCAGACTACTGCCTTATTACATCCACTTACAACTCGTTTTCACCCTGGTTAAAAGGACACTGCAGCCGTAGATCTTATATTCCTTTCCTACTTTTTAAATAAAAAGAATCGTAGCCTTCAACAAATCCAAAACGTTTACCTTTTCGGCAGTCGTTAACATCTTCTTCTTGCGCTTGGGCACGGCCCCTGAAGCAGTAGCAGATTGTTTTGGAGCCATAATAAAGGGCTTGACTATGCACAAAGATAAACACTAAAGAGCACAACTCTTTACACAGCGAAACACGTTGATGCTGAATGAGCGAGACGAAACTTCCTGGTTAACACTGCATTCAGCAGGCAGGAGCTCAACTGCGTGCTCTGATTGGTTAGCTTCTCAGCCATCCGCCAATAGCGTCCCTTGTATGAAATCAACTGGGCAAACCAACTGAGGAAGCATATACAGGAAGTAAAAAGACACATTGTCCGCAGAACCCGCGAAGCAGCGAAAAATCCGCGTTATATATTTAGTTTTGCTTTCATATAAAATCCGCGATAGAGTGAAGCCGCGAAAGTCGAAGCGCGATATAGCGTAGGGATTACTGTATGAGATACAACAAAAAAAAAAATTATATTGTACACAACAAGCTACTATTGTATTAAAACACAAATTATCAGATTAATACTTGATTACTGCATGAAAACAAACTTTAGCGTGACAAATTAAAACAAAATAATTAGAAACACATCTGTATTAACAGGTATGTATTAATAGGTTTATATTAGCTTATACATCATACAAATATATTGTATTTGACATCTGCATTATCAATTTTTTTTGTTGTTTATAAATTTACTAAATTTGGGAAAATTGTTTCATAAATAAAATAGTGTTTAATCCATAGTGGTTGAAAGTTTAATGTTTTAATGTGGCACAAATCTTGTAAACTATAAACTATAAAAAGAGAGAGAAAGAAGAAATACACCATTTTGTAACTCTCTATTTTTCTATCCAAACACATGCTTTACGTAAAATGTAGTTAAAATACATCATCAAAAGCATTTATGTCATTTTGCCAAATTATGTTAATTAAAATGCAATGCGTCCAAACTGTTTATGAAAAATGGTATATATTATTAGTATCTCTAAAATGTTTTTTGAAAACTGAAACATTTGTAAGAGAAAGGTGAATAAACACAGCAATTTAAAAACCCACAATTATATCCAAAAGTGTTCTGTACATAAAGTTTATTTAAATGTGCAAATTTATTTAACATATTAACAAAAGAGTCTACTCATTTGGAAAACTTGTGTTAATGCATACGATTATGGAGAATGGCATACATTTAAGGTGCATAATATAGCACACTTTCCAGTTTTATTAAAAAATAATGCAGCAGTTTTTTTGAGTTTTCCTGATACTGATAAAACTTAATGATCTACAATTGTTTGTGATAATTGTCAGTATTTTTAAGTAATATGTAACAAATAAAATTAAAACATGGAACAGTTTGCATGGAACTTTCTGAGTTTAAAATTACTTTAAATTAACAGTCACATCAGTGTTGATAGTAGTTTGTTTAGGTTGTCACAAACTCGACTCAGAGTCATAGAAAGGTTTTGGGCAGCCACCCGTATAATTGATTTCCTGGCTGCAAAGTCATTTAAATAAATACAGCACTGATGTAAACAAAACCGATTCCAAAACAGAACTGAGAGAATAGGGAAAAGGTGGAGGCTTTTAAAGGGGAAGACAGGAAGTGAGATCAAAGGGGTCTGGCTCATGATGGTCTTCAGCCATAGGTTCGAGCCCGGACGTGACATCACAGGGGCCGGCAAGGTCTCCTTCCATAGGCTCGATCCCGGAAGTGACGTCAAGAGGGCCAGATGGGATCGCCCGTAAATGGTCTACAGGAAAGGGAGAAAAAGAGTCAGTGCACTCTGCCACATCCTGGTATGACTCGGAATTGCCCTTACTCCTCCCATGCACACGTGTGTGACAAGGTATATTTTACAACTGAGTGATTTCCAGTGCACTTTTCTATGCTGTGGTGTGCTGAGCTGGTAACATCTCTTCAAGAGAGGCCGATCAAATAAACAAGGTTATTTAAAAGGGAAGGCTTAGGTATGGGACACACTATTGGCCCCCTGGAGCTATTAGCACAGGAGGGAATTAAAACAAAACTGAGTGCCATTATGAACAATGCTGCATATCCACTCTCTGACACACTAACACTGATGACTTTCAGCCAATGAATTATTCAGCCGAAGTGTGTCAAGAAATACAACAGGGCCTCTTTTATACCAACAGTAATATGCCTGTATAACACATCACAGTGACTGCAAAGTCGGAGGTTTTCTGCCTTTTATTGATTCTAGTGAGTATTTGAGAGGGATTTGTTGCTTGTCATAATGTAAAAATATTTAGCTATTTATTTACTGAGTTTCTGCAAAAGTAGCCAGATTTCCCCCTAAGGACAAAAAATTGCTATCTATTTAACCGCCTATGTGACTGTGTATGTGAATTAATTTTGAAAAAAAAATGGTAAATTTGAATAAACTTAAAATGTTCCATTGCAAACAGGTGCCTTAATTTATTCAGGTTATTACAACACTTCATTTTTTACAGCACATGCAGACTTGCTGAGTATCTTAGAATGACCGCTTTAAGGGTACATCAGGGTACTAGCTGTGGGGTGGAACACTTGTTCATACATAGAATGGAGGAACATCACCAAGAAGAAGTCTGGCACCACTCCCGCCTCATCTGTTACTCTGTCCCTTCCAGGCAGTCAGAATAAAAAGGCACATGACCAACAGAAGACTGCCATTCGATCACCAGATAAGGTGTGGAGAGGACAATGTTCAAGTGAATCTGTTATTCTGGCATTGTGCAGCTAGACACTCTCACAACGCTTTTATTTTAACTCGAACTGCTGTCAGTTGAACGGTGTCTCCCGGCTAGAGTCTCAAATCTTCTTATGTATCTTACAATATACTTTTCAGAATTTACACTACATATTAAATTTGATTTTATACACAAAATGTACACCATATATTCACTCACCTGTACAATGTATATTCATATATGACTTTACATATTCAGATTTCGAACAGTCTCTTTCAGCAAAAGAAAACAAGGCTTCATCACAAAACATTAAAAATTGGACAGGAAAAAGGCTAATGCCCTTGCAATAATAATAATAATAATAATCATCATCATCATATGGACCATTTATCAGTTTTTTGATAACTGTGTAATGTTCAGGACATTTACATGTGTATACAAAATTAATAATTTGCTGACAAAATAGCAAGATTATTGTCTAATTGTATTTGGTGAGTGTCAGTGTGAATTTAAATAAGCTCAACAATGCATTACTACCTCATCCATGATAGGCTCTGGCTGCTCCATATCCATTAATTTAACAAAGCAGATTTGAGAAATTAATTGTGTAGGTGAAGATGGTCAGGCATGGAAGTTTACTGCAAAACTTATATGGACCAGTTTTGAAAGGAAGGAACACAAGGAAGATTTAGCAGTTACACAGTGACACACTGAAGAAGAACACTGACTTTGTTGGAGTTATGTTTACCATTCACCTCATCCAGTCTTCAATGACATAAAATTAACTACCTTAAATCTGAAATATCATTCTGATGAAAAAATTGAGATGGAGATATTACAATGAAGAAAAAACAAGTGGTGAAATATTTCTCTCTTGACAAAAGGAACAGGCATGAAGTTGATAGCATCACCAAGAAAACACAGGGAAATGTTTTCTTTCAATTGAAAAACATGGACTAAATCAATACAACAGGGAATGAAAACATTCAGGAAAATGTGTTCTCCATTACAACAAGTCATAATGTAGGAAGGAATGAGTATTACAATAGATTTGTTCCTCCTGTAAACAGCAGTATTATGCTCCTTTTGACATTGTTTACTTGCACATCTGAAGGGATGCCCAGTGGCAGGGAATTGGTCAGTGAGAAAAGCGTTGCACCAGATTGGGTTAATGCCTTACAATGTATAAACAAGAGCACTGGCAGCACACATCATCCTGCCAATGCGAAAAGAATGCCTTTGAAAAAGGTGTACTTATTTGGAGAGTGTACTGAAAGTAGTTATGGATTAAATGAAAAGGTAGTACCAGAGAACTGGAAGACAGACTGAACAAGCCTGCCATGCCAGTGTGATAAAACTGGCTTTGCATTTGCAACATGCTGAACTCTACTGTCCTTTACAAAGTGCAAGTTCTTGTTATAATGGCAAATCATGGCTCAGGAATGCATGGTCACCATCGCAAGCTTTTACAAGGACTGTTTAGTGGGGGATTCTGGCCTCACTAAGAAGAAAGGGAATGGTGGGGTATAAAGGCTGCTTTTTGCTTTTCACCTTTCTACTGTGGATCAGGTGTGGATTATTGACAAACACAAGAGAGAGGACAGCATATTATAAAAAAACAAAAGTAAAGAGAGTAAACAAAAATAAACTGAACTGAATTAAATATGTAGAGGTACAGGCAAACAGACAGGCAACCCCAGTTATTAAACAGGAGTTCAGGAACCATAAGTGCATATCCAGAGGGCTTGCTTGTGTTTTTAGCTTTGCACAGTTTTACTTGTGTTTATCCCCTTCTTGAGCTTATATTGCCTAATAAAATTATTTTTTTATACACCGTTTCCTCCCTAGTATGAATCTGAGTTACTACAGGAATCCCCTTAATGATCCCAGAAGCTAGAACAAATTGTTAAAATTAGTCTATAATAACTCTTAGGGCATTACCTCTTATACATATATTTATCTGTATTTGTATATAATGATCCTTTATCATGACAAATTGGATTTTAGATATTATTTTTTGTGTTTTTGGAGATTTGCAGTAAAGTAGTCAAAACAAATGTTCTGCATTTAAAAAAAAAAAATGTTTTGATTCCTGTCCTGCTTAATATATATCTTATGTTTTCATGCTCTCTGGCTTATTTCTCCGTTTCTTGACAGATTTTGCCCTACAGAGGATGCACAAACCAGCGTGTTTCTTCATGCCAGTCCCAAGCCTGGATAAATGGGGAGGGTTAAGTCAGGAAGGGCACACAGTGTCAAATTTTCCCAAAATCAATATGCGGACAACAATATAGATTTCCATACTGGATCAGTCAAGGCCTGGGCTAACAATAGCCGCCACCAGTACTGTTAGCCAACAGGGCACTGACGGAAATTGGGCTACTGTTAGTTGAAGAAGGAGAAGAAGAGGTGGGAGATGTGTCTGGAGGCAGGAGGAGAGAAGGAAGGTAAAGAGAGTGGAACTGAGGGTAGGAACTTTGAATGTTGGCAGTATGACTGGTAAGGGGAGAGAGTTAGCTGATGTGATGGAGAGAAGGAAGACTGATATATTGTGCGTGCAAGAGACTAAATGGAAGAGGAGTAAAGCCAGGTGGATCAGGGGTGAATTCAAATTATTCTATCATTGTGTGGTTGGGAGGAGAAATGGGGTAGGGATTATTCTGAAGGAACAGTATGTCAAGAGTGTTTTTAAGGTGAAAAGAGTGTCAGAGAGAGTGATGATAATGAAGCTGGAAATTGAAGGTGTGATGATGAATGTTGCTATTGCATATGCCCCACAAATTGGGTGTGTGATGGTTGAGAAAGAAGATTTCTGGAGTGAGTTGGATGATCTAATGGACAATCTACCCAAGAGACAGAGAGTGGTGATTGGAGTGGATTTCAATGGACATCTTGCTGAAGGGAACAGAGGAGATGAGGAGGTGATCGGTAGATATGGTGTCAAGGAGAGGAATGAAGAAAGTCAGATGATAGTGGATTTTGTGAAAAGGATGGATGTGGCTCTGGTCAATAAGTATTTTAAGAAGAGGGAGGAAGATGCACACAGGTAGATTATATCCTATGTGGGAGGGTCAATCTGAAGGAGATTGAAGACTGCAAAGTGGTGCCAGGGGAAAGTGTAGTTAGGCAGAATAGAATGGTGGTCTGTAGGATGATGTTGAAGATTAAGAAGAGGAGGAGAGTGAGGGCAGCGCCAAGGATAAAATGGTGGATGTTGAAAAAAGAAGACTGCAAGGTTGAGTTCAGGGAGGAAGTAAGACAGGCCGTGAGTGGCAGTGAAGAGTTACCCGGCAGCCGGGCAAATACAGCAGAAATAGTAAGGGTGACAGCAAGAAGGGTGCTTGGCATGACATCTGGACAGAGGAAGGAGGAGAAGAAAACCTGGTGGTGAAATGGGTAAGTACAGGATAATATACAGAGGAAGATGTTGGCAAAAAAGAAGTGGATTAGTCAGAGAGATGCAGAAAGTACACAAAAATATAAGGATATAAGGCGCAAGTAAGATGAAGAAAGAGGTGGCAAAGGCTAAAGAAAAGGCATATGATGTGTTGTATAAGAGGTTGGAAACTAAGGAGGGAGAAGAGGACCTGTACTGATTGGCTAGACAGAGGGGCTGAGCTGGGAAAGATGTGCAACAGGTTAGGATGATAAAGAATAAAGATGGAAAATGTACTTTGAGAGGCTGATGAATGAAGAGAATGAGAACCAAGAGTGAAGGTTGGATGATGTGGTGATAGTGAATCAGGTAGTGCAATGGATTAGCAAGGAGGAAGTAAGGAGAGCAATGAAGAGGATGAAGAATGTAAAGGCCGTTGGTCCAGATGACATACCTGTGGATACATGGAGTTGTGTTTAGGAGAGAGGTCAGTGGAGTTTTTAACCAGATTGTTCAATGGAATCTTGGAAAGTGAGAGGATGCCTAAGGAGTGGAGAAGAAGTGTACTAGTACCGATTTTTAAGAATAAGGGGGATGTGCATAGCTGTAGTAACTACAGGGGGATAAAATTGATGAGTCACACTATGAAGTTTTGGGAATGAGTAGTGGAAGCTAGGTTAAGAACGGAGGCGATGATTAGTGAGCAGCAGTATGGTTTCATGTCTGGAAAGAGCACCTCAGATGCGATGTTTGATCTGAGGGTGTTGATGGAGAAGTATAGAGAAGGCCAGAAGGAGTTGCATTGAGACTTTATGGACCTGGGGCCTCATGTATAACGCCGTGCGTAGAACTCACACTATAACATGGCATAAGCACAAAAGCGGGAATGTGCGTATGCACAGAAAAATCCAGATGCAGGAATCTGTGCGCACGCAAAATTCCACATTGTTCCATTACATAAATCCCAATCAGCGTGAAAAGTAATGCACATGCACGTGCCTGGTGTCCTGCCCCAACTCCTCCCAGAATTGCGCCTCTTTGAATATGTAAATCAATATAAATAGCCCTTAAGCTCAGCATTCTGTGAAAAGACAATGGCAAAACCACGAGGAAAAATAGAACAATTTCAGCGAATACCAAGTGGAGGCAAGGTAAAACGTACTATTTGTTGGTTTAAACAGTGTTATAAACAAGAAAAGGAAGCTGATCGAGTGACATAGCGTGTCGGAGAAACTCGAAAGCTCAAGTTCACAAAGTCGCACAGTGTCCGAAATAAAAAAGAAGTCACATATCAAAGTCGCCGTGAAAAGGCGAGTTGTAGCCCACTGTCTGAGTGTCATATGAAAGCTTATTAGGGTACAGAGAAAAAAAAAGGCACACAGTGGGGAAAAAGCACGACATGTCAACTTTAATCTCGAAATTTTCACTTTAATCATGTAGTTTATTTTGTCATTAAAGTAGAACATCATAAACTTCATCTTAAAATCGTTTAATTTACTAGTTTCTCAAATCCCATCGTAACTAAAGTAGTACGTTAAATGCTTTGTTTTGTATTTAATCTTCTAAGTGCTCTATGTGTGTGAATCACTTCGTGCTTCTTAAACCGGCTTTCTCTTTCTCCGACAGTACACAGAATCCATTACATTCGTAATATTACAGCTCTCTGAATAACTAAAATACTGAGATGCATACGTGATATCTTTGTCATGATGATAGGAATGAAAGCATGTTATTAAACATGGGAACACGGTGGCACAGTGATTGTGCGCGACCTTCGATGAAATTATTGCAGCAGTACTGTCTCTTTCAAACGTACCAATCTCCAATTCCTGTCCTTACTTTTCTTTCTCCAAATACCCAATCGCCACACAATCAACTCTGTAATAGATGTTAAGCCATCTGTAAGCTCACAACGACAATTCTTCAAAACTTTTAAGGAACATTGAAATATCTTCGTAGTACGTGTTTAATTATTCTATCCACCTATCCTTCCAGTGTAGCGCCAGCCCAGCAAAAATAGATACAGCACGAGGTAGGATCAATCTGTGAACTAGCTAGCGATTGAGCACCATGTTCTCACATGTTTAATTATTAACAATACAGATTATTTAAATGAAGTTAAAGTTTTATCTGTATAATATAACCAACATATTTTGATATTTTGCTTCATTTCTTCTTAAAAATTATATCGTCATCATATGTAAATACGTGCTTTATAAAGTGGTGCAGGTTATGCAATATATATAACTGTACTGCAAGTTTGCAGTGAGGTAATTGTACTTATAAGTACAAACAATTCTACAAGGAGCACTTGATGGACTGATTGACTGTGTTTAAAGTTCTTGGGATAAAACTGTTTCTGAACCGCGAGGTCCGTACAGGAAAGTCTCTGAAGCATTTTGCTGTGGCTGAGGCACCATGTGCTTGATGCTGTATCCCAATAATTCTCTTTCTGATCAGCTGCTGCTGTGATTCCCCACTCAAATACAGTGATATAAATACTCCGAGTGATGCAGTGAGAGTAATATGGAAAAAGATGATCTGCTGTGGCAACCTTTAATGGGAGCAGCTGAAAGAAGAAAAGAGGGTGCAGTGACAGTAACAACACTAAAGCAGCTATGGTATTTAGAATACTATGGCTATTGCCTGGACCATTATATTGTTACAGGTTAATTACAATCAGATGCATTACACTAATAAACAAATTGCAGTTAGTTTCAGTGTATTTATAAAGCCGCATCTGGAATGTGGATCTGAAAAAGAAAGATAAACCACACAGGAACAGTAGCATTGCTTTGACGATTGGTGCCGCCAGTCTGCAAAACCAAACGTAGAACTTGCGTACGACAGGGTATGAGGTACCGTGGAAATGTGCGTGGCTTTACGCCAAGTTTAGGTTTTATACATTGCGATTTGAACATGGAAACGTTCATACACAACATTTCTGTGCGTACGCACCGTTTATACATGAGGCCTCTGGAGACAGAATATGACAGGGTGCCTCGAGAGGAGTTGTGGCATTATATGAGGATGTTGGGAGTGGCAGAGAAGTATGTAAGAGTTGTAAGAGGGAAGTGTGACAGTGGTGAGGTCTGCAGTAGGAGTGACAGATACCGTACATTCAACGTAGAGGTGGGATTACATCAGGGATCGGCTTTGAGCCCTTTTTTATTTGCAATGGTGATGGACTGGTTGACAGACAAGATTAGACAGGAGTTCCCGTGGACTATGATGTTTGCTGATGACATTGTGATCTGTAGCGAGAGTAGAGAGCAAGTTGAGGAGACCCTGGAGAGATGGAGAGATGCTCTAGAGAGGAGAGGAATGAAAGTCAGTAGGAACAAGACAGAATACATGTGTGTAAATGAGAGGGAGGGTAGTGGAGTGGTGAGCATGCAAGGAGTAGAGTTGGCGAAGGTGGATGAGTTTAAATACTTGGGATCAACAGTACAGAGTAATGAGGATTGTGGAAGAGAGGTGAAAAAGAGATTACAGGCAGGGTTTAATGGGTGGAAAAGAGTGTCAGGAGTAATTTGTGACAGATGGGTATCAGCAAGAGTGAAAGGGAAGGTCTACAGGACGGTAGTGAGACCAGCTATGTTTTATGGGTTGAAGAAAGTGGCAGTGACCTAAAAACAGGAGACAGAGCTGGTGGTGGCAGAGTTAAAGATGCTAAGATTTGCATTGAGTGTGATGTGGATTAAGAACAAGTACATTAGAGATTCAGCTCAGGTTGGATAGTTTGGAGACAAAGTCAGAGAGGTGAGATTGTGTTGGTTTGAACATGTGCAGAGGAGAGATGCTGGGTATATTAGAAAAAGGATGCTAAGGATAGAGCTGCCAGGGAAGAGGAAAAGAGGAAGGCCTAAAAGAAGGTTAATGGATGTGGTGAGAGAGGACATGTAGGTGATGGGTGTAACAGAATAAGATGCAGAGGACAGGAAGATATGGAAAAAGATGTTGCTGTGGAATAAAGGTAAGGAATTTTTTTACTCATTTTTTGTCATTTTTTTCTGTAACTACAGTACAGTGTACAGTACAGTATATTTATGTCATTTTCCTTTTTCTGTGGCTTAGTTGTGTTTTTATGTTCTAGATTATGATTTTGCAAATGTGGTAGGATAGGTAAGTGACTTAGGCAAGGGTGTGTTTCGACTTATTCTAAAATTTGGGTTACATCACTGTTTTAGGAACGGAACTATGTTGTAACCTGAGGACCCCCGTACTACTTTTTCCACAATTCCTTCTCCAAAGTTTTGGTGGGCCCTTTATCACAGTAACTGATACTTTACATTTTTGTATGTAGTTACCACTATGAAGATGAGGCAATTACAGATACTTATACATTGCAATTGACATTGACACAAAAATAGTTTTATTACTTATCTTTATGTAACTATGACAAATCATATGATCTTGCAAAATATAACTTTTAGAGCACATATTGATTAAAAATAAGTTAAGTAAGAGGTTAATCAGATAGGGAAGTATATGCTGTAAATCATTGTTAAAACCATTTAGTACAAGACAGGTGAGGATTTGCCAAGCTCAGTTTTATTATAAGTAAAACAGAGATTATGTTCTTAGAATGAATCCATACTTTATCCTTTTTTTCTCTCTACTCTAATTTGGCAAATGCTTGAGGTGTCACCTTTGCCGTAGCTTGTCTTACAATCTCTCATGCTGCTCTCTTTCATCACAGTGTGTTCAAGACTAGCATGTAGTAGGTGGTAATGGGAAGGAGAAGAAGGGAAAAAGAAGGCTTCCTTTTGCAGTGGTTGCTACCAGTTTTAACTACCCAAAGCAGATTTTTTTCTTTTTGCATATGATTTTGCTAGCTGCCACTCTCTGTTCCCTAGTGCAAGATTTATGATTGTATCACTAAGGAGGAGATTGATTTCCTTGTTCTTGCTATATCCCTTAAGAGTACAAAATGCAATATGTGTCACATCAGATTGTCCATATTTCTCAAAAAAGGAAAAAAAAAAGTTTGATGCTATGCAGATAAGGATTTTTAGAAGTAGGCATGCTGTAGCACTGCATGTACGGATTACTGGAGGACAGAAGCTGGATTGCTGATATGCTTTGAGGGAATAATATGAAGCTAAATAAATATGCATGAAGGCAGCACTACTGAGAGAATTCAGCTGAACTAACATGAGATAAAGATTTACTCAAGGAACTAGAGGAAGAGTCTCTTACACATATTGAGTAAGGGAACAACCCAATAACATTAAATGTATTTATATATAACAGGCAGCTGGAGAGATTGTTTTTTTTTTGGTCACAAACCCACACAGATTGGATTTAACTGAAAGGTCTGAAATACAGAAACAAAGCAAAACCTGTATATCATATGTATTCCTGACTAATCAAGAGTTATCTTTACTGCGAGCTGTATCTGTCCTCTTGCCTCGATCCACACAGCTCAAATCCTCAAACTCTTACTTTTATCAAAATTCTTTCATCATGAAAAAAGAAGAAGACTTATTTTCCACTTACCCTTACATTTAACTGTGTGTATCACAGATGTAGACTCATGACTATTCATAGGCTCTTATAATTTCTGTTGTCAGGAGTCATCTTCAAAAGCACAGCTTAGAAAATGAAGTTTGACAAATAACAAATCATTTAGTCTATCCAGCCTATGAGTCCATCTCCTGATACTCACAGCTATCATTTTGCCCATTTTAAATGGCCTTTTTAAACAAGGAGGTATCTGGGGAATCAGCCAGTATGTGGTATTAGGGTATGCACTATTAATGTGCTTCTTGCAGAGGATTTCCTTTGGCAATGAAAGAAGACAAGGTTTTCCCCAGCAGGAATACTCTGTATAGCCCAGAGTTTATGAAGGCCATATTACTTTACAATTGTTTAGCTAATCCCTTGACACAAAGACCCTACACTTAGAGCTAGGAGCTCACTAATAGGCCGCAAATCATGTGCAAAAACAAAACAAACAAAAATTGCTTTTAATCTTTTACAGTTAAGGGGACAATGACATAAAGCAGCTTAAGGGACCTTTTTCTTTTAGCCAGCTGTCAGCAAACAAGTTACCATTTCCTAACAATGAAGAAAAGGTGTTTAGAATTTTAAATCATGGCAAGCTCAGCACTTTATACCTAGATGTATGCAATGCCATTCTTGGAAAACATTAGCCCTGTCATGGCACCCACTAGGAGTGCCAAAATGGGTATTGACTGTCAAGAAACTACCGTGTGCAAATGCACTATAAGGTCGAAAGGGCATAGAGTTGTTTGGAAAAAAAAAAAAAAATTAAAACAATGGAAACAACAGAGAAATATATAGGGGCACCATAACACATGAGAAACAGAGAGACAAAAAAGTTCCTCCAGGATACTGAAGAACACACTTCTCAATAGAAGACAAAGGTCTATGACCTTCGTAAAGAGGAACGCAGAAAAACCATGGAGGGTTGGCAAGACACAACAATCCTCCAAGCTGACAGACAGCATATGATATATCCAGCCAGGGAATAGTCCTAAAATGGGCACCGTACAGGATGCTGAGGACAGATTGCCAATTGTAGAATGAGGTCAAGGAGAACTGGTAGGAGGCTGATAACAATTTGTACTGCTTCAGCAGAGAATACACTGCCTAGCTTAGAAGAGCAGGGACATGATGCCACCTAAGGATGCATGGAGACTGCCATAGAAACAGTCATTTATGGATTAGGGGTGCAAGGACACAAGGGGCTGCAAGAGGGTGCTCTAGTATTACTCTCCTGTAGACAAAGAAGAGTCACTCCTAACTCCAACAGTAAATCTGAGGCTTGGCGAAAAGACATTCTGGGATGAGGGTTAAAACAACCTTATGCCTGAAGAGAAAACTGAGTCAAGAGGAGAATATGAGGCTCATCTGAGGGAAGAAGTAGCCAAATAAGAAACAACCTTTGGTAGTATTAACTGTCAGTTCAGTATATGGGGTATGCAGACTGAGGTGCACCTAGGTTTAGCATAGGGTACAACTATTCAAAGTGAGCACTCTATACAACTGAAAATGTACAGGTAAAATAATGCATAATGCTATTAAACTAAATTGCAAATATCAAATATTCCATCAGTGGCTTATATGTGGACAAGCTTTAGAACTGTACAAACACTTGAAAAATGCAGTTTAATGTACAAAAGTGTCAGGTGCTATACATGGATAGAAGGAATGCCAATTTTAAATACAAGATGGGAGACACTGTCCTTAGGAAGCAACCTCTTTAAAGGATTTATAAGTTTAGGTTGACACGACATTTTCGTTGTTTAAGCAAGGTGCAGAGGCAATAAAAAGCAAATAAAATGTTAGGTTATATCATAAAGACTGTTGAAAATAAATTGAGGGATGTTATTGCTTATACTAGTGAGGCTGCCTGTGGAGTGTTGTGTGTAGTTCTGGTCACTGCCCTACAAAACAGACAAAGTAGCACTTGACACTGTGTAGCGGAGAGCAACCAAGCACATCCAGGACTTAAGGACATGTCCAACTTTGACTTACTCAGAGAATTAAACCTGTTTAGAGTTGAGCAGAGGAGACTGCATGGGGACCTAATCCAGGGGACCTAAAAGGAACTGAAAAATTGGACCCAGCAGAGGTATTTTAACTTAAAGGTGTATCGTGTACTTTAGGACACCAGTGGAAATTAAGGGAAAGTACAGTTAAGACTGAAGCCAGGATATACTTCTTTATTAAAAGAGGTGTGATTACCAAGGCCTGTAGGGGAAGTAGAAACCTTGGCAACCTTTAAAACATATCTGGATGAGATAATGAGATGGCTTAGATATCAGCTAAAGAAATGAGTTTGATGGACCGAATAGTCTCCTCTCATTTGTTAAATGTCTTATGTTCTTATGCAGATCTTTTCAATTCAAAATATTCTCAAAGCGTTTAGGTTAGTTTTTTCTTTAAAAAGTCATTAATACCTTGTTGATCATGGAGTGGCCAGCTTGATTTGCTTTAACATTTTGCAAAGGCCAATGTATCTTGGGATTGATTTCATCAACAAAACATTTCAAATGAGACACATTCTTTTAAAATCTGACACCTAGGATATTAATCAAAAATGTTTCAAAAGATAATTTTGAATTTCTTCAGATTTTCTCATGTTCTACCCTAAATAACTTTTAACTTGTGAAGGAATACATTGTTGGTAGGTACTGATGAGACCTGCTTGGAAAGTGACAAGGTAGGAGGCTTTTACCCAGACACACTTGATTTTAATTTGGTTCTGGAATTGTCTGCCTGAGAAAGAATTTCACTTCAGTTAAACTGGAGACCTTCAGTGCTACAATGAAATTATTCTTAAAACTGTTTTGTTTAAGACAAGAAAACAATGTTAAATATGTATAGGATCTAAAAAAGATCATGCGAAAAAGTAATGTCAAATATTAAAATATACTGAATTAAATGGTAAAAATAATAGATAAACAGTAATAAATTAAAGAAACTGAACAATTTTGCAATATCAAAAATTAAGGTTACAAACATAAGACATAAATCTGTTAATAACCAAATGACTAAATATCAGGCACAAACAAAAAACAAGCACAATGTTGTGTAAATAGTTGACTTAATTCTTCTTCTTTCAGCTGCTCCGATTAGGGGTTGCCACAGCAGATAATTTTTTTTCCATATCTTCCTGTCCTCTGCATCTTGTTCTGTCACACCCATCACCTGCATGTCCTCTCTCTCTTTCATCCATAAACCTTCTCTTAGGCCTTCCTCTTTTCCTCTTTCCTGGCAGCTCTATCCTTAGCATCCTTCTCCCAATATACTCAGCATTTCTCCTCTGCACGTGTCTAAACCAATGCAATCTCGCCTCTCTGACTTTGTCTCCCAAACGTCCAACCTGAGCTGACGCTCTAATGTACTTGCTTCTAATCCTGTTCACCCTCATCACACCCAATGCAAACCTTAGCATCTTTAACTCTGCCACCTCCAGCTCTGTCTCCTGCTTTCTGGTCAGTGCTACCATCTCCAACCCATATAACATAGCTGGTCTCACTACCGTCCTCTAGACCTTCCCTGTCACTCTTGCTGATAACCATCTGTCACAAATTACTCCTGACACTCTTCTCCACCCATTCCACCCTGCCTGCACTCTCATTTTCACCTCTCTACCACAATCCCCATTACTCTTTAAAACAGTTGACTTAATAAATAGAGAAATTAAAAGTAAACCAGAAATAACAAAAGTTCTGTATTTATATATTAACAAAAATTAGACAACATCTAACATTTTAACAAAGAGAGAAATCATAAATTAAAAAAACTGAAACAATTCCAAAAGGAAAAACAGAAATTAGGGCAAAAGTACATGTTTAATTATATCAAACAAATTGCATACTTACATTGAACTCCCATAATCCAGACCATGATGATCCAGGCATTTGGTTAATCCAGATTGGATTTTAATGGGGAAAACTCAAACAATAGTACTGTAAAGTATGGAGTATCGAAGGAACTGTAAAAATAACTAACTTATGAGTGGTTTACTGCAAACTATTTACCAGTGTGAGCTTGCCAAGCAAAGTTTATGTTAGCAGCAACAACAAGAAGAAGATCAGAGATAAATGATCAATAAATAGTTCATGTATACTAAGCAGTAACTGCTCATTACATTGGATAAGAGAGAATGTGGTGGTGGGCATTAGTATGTGATCAGTGGGCATTTTTAAAAATGACTCCTACACAAACAGAAATCAATCACTCAGTTATTGTATTTAGTTTACAGCTGCCGCTATCAGCTGTCCATCCATGCACATTACCTCAGTTCTTTCTCTGCTGTTTTTTTGACTTGTGTTTTTCTTTCTTTCTTTTTTTTGGTTTGGTTTATGGTAAATGGAAACAAAAAGACAACAACAACAACATTTATATAGCACATTTTCATACAAAAAAGTAGCTCAAAGTGCTCCATACAAAAGAAAGAGTGTTACAGTGTTCATGGAAAAACTGAACATTGTTTTTTGAATTGATGAAGGGGAAAGTTTTAAAAAGATTGCTCTCAAATTAAGGATGTCAAAACAAACAATTCCCTGCTGTAAAAAAGTATGACTGCAAAAGAAAACTTTTGTACAAAACATTGAAGATAGTTTCTTGTTGACTCCGACTTTCACTAATCTGACAAAGTTCTTTTTCTGTCAAGTCTGAATTAATGGGGTTCTACTGTACATAATTTTTATAATAGGAAAGGCTTATTTGATTTTTTAAAATTACAAAGACATAAAAGTAAAAAATGACAGCAATTAAATAACAGAACAGAATAAATAATAAAAGAAACCGTCACCACCACTGTTTTCTTGCTATTCTTATTTAGATCCCTTTTCATTTAGTATTATTTTTAAATTTCTTATTGTAATCAGTATAGTGTCTATTTTTTGAGTGAACAACATTTTTCTTTTATTTTTTTCTGATACCTCAAAAGCAGAACTAACCTGGGGTCAAGGTCTAATAAAAAAAGAGGCAGCAGAATAATATAACATAAAAAATAAAAAATATAGATACAGTAGGAACAGTAAATCTTTTAAAGATATAAAATGTAATCCATCTTTTAAAATTAGTTCAAAGGAACTAAAAAAATAGCATAGCCCCATGAAGATAAACAATAAAATTCATCAACATATATTTCAGTGACTGTTCTCGATTACATAGAAGCTGAAGCACACCAGTGGGATAGTCCAGTTTTTCCTTGATCACTGGCACACTATTGCCTAACTAAAAATCTCAAGCCATACTGCCATCTACCAATATACAAACTAATTTCCCAAAACTAGAAACACTATAAACACTATTGCCCTATTTTGATTTGTGCAAAACTCTTCACACAAACCTTCCTGTATCATTGGCTTCACTATGTGTTCATTTAGAAAGCACTGGCTTCAATATCATTAACTCAAGTCAGCACAACTGGAACACATTTAGCACAAAATTCCCTACGAGTCAAAATTGTTCAGACACCAGTCATAGCCGTAGGATTGATAGATAAAAGGGCTATGGGTCAGTTCAGTTGTTTTGGAACAATGGATCCAGAAAGAGGAAGAAAAAGAGGAAGAGGACACAGTAGAGGAGGTGGAAGATGGCGAAGAAGAATAAGAGCAGTAGCATGGTTTCAAATGAGATTTGTGACACTCTTGATGACTATGTCCTTGTACATTGGATGTCGATGGCAGAAGCTGGTCAAAGAGGGTAAAGAAACTTAAATCACTTCACAGTAGCTTCTATAATACAAATATTAAGAGAGGAAAATAGGTACTGTAGGTCAGTTACTTACTGGTCTGTACTGTAACTTTGGAGTACTGTACACTGTTACATACAACACCTATATGTACTGTAGATGCTTGCTCTGTTGGACTGTATGCTGTCTGAAATGCATTAAATTACTGTACCATCTCATATAGTAACGCTATGTTCCTATTGTAAATTGTATGATTTTACAGTTAGTACTTGCAGTTTTTTGTTTTCTAGAACTAAGAGATGACCACTTGGTGGAGGCAGCAGAACCCTCTTTTCTGAAGAGCAAGAGAGGGCAATAACCAATATGGGTATAGCCAACAACATGATTCACTTGTGGGAAATACAATAGAGGACCAAGAACTCTTCTGTGTGATTGATGCACTCAGCATTTACACAATTGACCACATTCTTTGAAAGAACAGGTTGATGATGAAACAGGCCTATCATGTTCCTTTTGAAAGGAACTCCGAGTTAAAAACCAATGCCAGGAATATGTGCAAGGATGATTTTTTTCTACTGTGTGAAGCATTTGAGCAAAGTTACAGTATGAATTACAGTACTGTACATCACTATATAGCGTAGAACAAACTGTATTTATGGCATTCTTTTTTGTGTATTATAGCAATGTGTTGCAGAGTAGTCATTTACTGTAGTATGTGTCATCTTATGTAGAGAATCTGTGAAACAGAAGCAAGACATACTCCTCATAAGCTCATATTTGTTGATGAGGTAGGCTTCAACTTCACTAAGAGGAGGAGAGGGAGAAGCGTAATTGGCTAAAGGCCCATTGTGAACGTACCATCAGCCACTGAGGAGTCCTCCACCAACATGCCATTCTTGGTCCATACAACACCATGCTTCTACTGGCTTCCCTCGATGGTCTCCAAGATCATGTATACCAACTCAACCACAGAGAGCCAGCACGACCAGAACAGCCATGTTACTTTGTAATTTCAGACAATGTCAATTTCCACTGGGCTATTCTAGTTCGTGACTCCTTCAGCAGCAACCCCAGATTCACGAAAATCTTTCTGCCTGCATATTCTCCTTTCCTAAACCACCTGGCGGTGGAAGGTCTACAACCAAGACACCTATATTCATGTTCAACACCTCCTCCAGGCCATTGAGGAAGCTTATTTGGATATCACAGTTGAGGCTTGCCAGAGATGGATAAGGCAAGCAAGGGTTTTTTTTCCTCGCTGCCTTGCTAGTGCTCATATCGCATGCATTGTCAATGAGATCCTTTGGCATGACTCTGACCAAGAAGGGATGCTGTGGCTGGATCAAATTTTCTTTTTCTTTCAAGTTCTGTATGTATTGTGTTGTACATTAATGGATACAGTTTTTAGAAAATTTCTACATTTGTTGTTTTGATAATATTTATTATGGAAAGAAGTATTTAGGGGAGTTTTTACAATAGTGTTTTGAATTGATCTAAGCATGATGTAAGGCTATGTTCTAGTATATTTGTTTTTGAGGGATTTTGTATGATGTCTGAAGGCTAAGTTTGGTTTTGATTTAAGATTACATGGTTTTGAGTACAGAGTTTGGTTTTGAACTGGAAGTTTAAAGTTTGAGGGGAGTTGAGTGTGCAGTTATGAAATTGTGTTAAGCTTAATTTCAAGAAATGTGCAATCTTGAAAAGCTGTAATTCAACACCTATGCATAATTACTTTTATGAGTATTCAATATTTAATCAGACTCCGCGTATTATATATTCTACTAATGAACATGGATTTTCTGTTTGTAATGCTGAAATAACTAACACTTGCTTTTCTGATCAAAATCTTGTGTTTGATGCCAACCTGTAGTGCACACTTTTTAGTGCAATTGTCCCCATGTACCATACCTATTTTCTCTCCCAATCATTTTCATTTGACACATGATTCTGTATATGATTCTAGTTTGTCAATTTGATTTAAATTGTTCACATATTCTGAATTCTGCAGCTTCTCTAAAAATGAGAAAACAAAAGAGAAATAAATAACCATGGTTTGATCAGGCAGATATATAAGAACAGAGAAAGAAAGTGGAGAAAAGACAGACTTCTGGTATCTTATGGCATTTTGAGAGACTGTCTGACCAAATACAAGGAGGCTGTTAAGACATTAAGAATTCAATATTATACAATACAATTTATTTTTGTATAGCAAAGTTCAAGGAGAGACCCCTTTCCAGGTAGGCTGGGCATGCAGTGGGTGTCAAAAAGAAAAAAGGGGGCTTTCCTTGAACTGCCTTTCCAAAGGTTTCTTCCATTTTTTTCCCTACTAGGGTTTTTTTGGAAGTTTTTCCTTGTTTTCTTAGACAGACAAGGCTGAGGAGCTGTCAAAAGGTAGGGCCTGTTAAAGCCTATTGTAGCACTTCTTCTGCTCAAAAAGAAGTGGGTCAGTACAATACAATACACAGAACAAAACACAAGTAATCCTCAATACAATATAATAGTAAACTAAAAATATTACAAGTACAGAGCAAAATTTAACAGTAGATGATATCACATAACATGATTTGGATTTGTTTATATTCCTGGAGACCTCAGCCATCAAGCTGCCTCCACCAATTTGCCATTCTACAGCTGAGACAGCGCTTAGCCAGCCAATCCGATGAAAGGACCCCTCTACCCGACAATTCCTGCAACTGTCCATCAGAGATGACTTTACCTTAGGCAGGCAAAACAACTTGTTAGGTGGGCAATGGCACCAAGTGCCACATTTGAGTACCGAGAAGAGAAACAGAATAGGTGAGGGTTAGTAATAAATTAGAACTATCATATAACTTATGTTTTGTGCTAATGACCAAATACAGAGATGCAGTCTGTGCAGTTAATCAGCAGCTCTACTCAGGATATGCTTAACTAAAATAGTGTGTCTTTAGCCGGGATTTGAAAGCTGAGACTGAAGGAGCATCTCTTATAGTAGCAGGCAGACTATTCCACAGTTTAGGGGCCCTGTAACTAAAAGCTTGACCTCCCACTGTTATTTTATTAATCCTTGGAATCATAAGCAGACCGGCATCTTGAGATCTTAATCTATTGTTAAACGCTGTGCTTAATCCATAAGTAAATCTTAGCCGTACTAGGTCTTCTCTGACCTGTGACGATTTCTTTAATTTTTTCATTAATAACCTTGACAATATTAGGTCTAATATTCCGGTTCCGGTTCAGGGTCCATCCACCTCTGTCACATACACTGCTATCTTCAGTAAGTTTCAACGAGTATCCCTTGTGATTTAAGTAGGCTTGTTTCTCAGATGAAGCCAATGTCGTGCTCCCTGGATATTATGCCTGCTCACTTTTTTAAAGAAGTATTTGAAGTAACTGGACAAGGTGTGTTTTCTATTGTAAACAATTCTTTAATGGCAGGTTCTATTCCATCGTTTTTGTAAACATGAAATAATTCAACGTTGGCTCAAAAAGACTAATCTTCTCCCCTCTGTTCTTAATAATTTCAGTCCTATTTTTAAAATATTTCTTTCTAAAAATCTTGCTACAGTTGTTTTGTCCCATTTACAGCCCTTTCTACCTCAGAATGGCTGTCTTGGTAAGTTTCAGTCTGTATTTAGACCATTCATAGCACAGAATCTGGCCTCCTGAGATAGACAAATAATGTGCTTCGAGCAGCACTATGTTAATTCTGCAGGATCTGAGTGCTTCAGTTGACGTCGTCAATCATGATATAAATTTTTATTGATTTAGTTAAACATTGGATTGGTATTTAGGGCTCTCTCCTTGAGTGTTTTGTAGACTACCTTGAGGCAGGACCTTTAGTGTCAGCTTTGTTAACTCATCATCATCTTTTACAGTCCCTGTTTCCTGCAAGGTACCACAAAGGTCTCTTCTGGGACCAGTTATTTTAACTTTGTATATGCTGCCACTTTGCACTATTCTAAATAAGTATAACATTCCTTATCACTGTTACACAGATGATACCCAAAACTACCTGCCTCTGAAACCCAATGACAGGGATACTCTCACTACTCTCTTTAGCTGCTTTGAATATATTAAATGTTGGATTGCATCAAATGTTCTTCAGCTAAATTAAACAAAAACAGAACCTTTTCTTTTTGACCCTTTTTCCTTCTTTAATATTATCAACAACCTTGCAACAATGGTGTTCAAACTCTACACATCTGGGGCCTCATGCATAACGCCGTGTGTAGAATTCACAAAAGCCAAAATGTGCTTATGCACAGAGAAATCCAGATGCAGGAATCTGTGCATACTCCAACTTCTGCGTTCTTCCGCTACATAAATCCAGGTCAGCGTGAAAAGTAACGCTCGTGCACGGGCGTGCTGTCCCGCCCCAGTTCCTCCCAGAATTAAGCCTCTTTGAATATGCAAATCAATATAAATAGCCCTTAAGCTCAGCCTTCTGTGAAAAGACAATGGGAAAAGCACGGGGGAAAATATAAGAATTTCAGTGAATACTAAGTGGAGGCAAAGGAAAAACATACTATTTATTGATTTAAACCGTGGTATAATCAACAAAAGGAAGTTGATCGAGTAACATAGCGTGTTGGAGAAACTTGAAAGCTCAAGGTCACAAAGTTGCACAGTGCTGGAAATAAAAAAGAAGTTGTCAGATATCAAAGTCACTGTGAAAAGGTGAGTCGTAGCCCACCATCTGAGTGTCGTATGAAAGCTTATTAGGGTAAAAAAAAAGGCACACAGTGAGAAAAGAGCACGAAATGTCAACTTCACTCTCGAAATTTCCACTTTAATCATGTAGTTAATTTTGTCATTAAAGTAGAACATCACAAACTTTATCTTAAAATCATTTAATTAACCAGTTTCTCAAATCCCATCGTAACTAAAGTATCACGTTAAATGCTTTGTTATGTATGTGATCTTCTATGTGCTCTATGTGTGTGAATCACTACGTGCTTCTTAAACCGGCTCTCTTTCTCCGACAGGACACAGAATCCATTACATTCGTGATATTACAGCTCTCTGAATAACTAAAATACTGAGATGTATACGTTGTGGTCCCCGGCCGGGACGCCCAGGAGGACGTGAGGAGGGCTTGTGCCTCCTCCAGACCGCGAGGGGGCGTCCGTCCTGGTTCTGTTGGGGGCCGCGGGTGAAGGGCTTAGAAGCCCAGCCCTGTAGGGACCCGTGGCCACCGCCAGGCGGCGCCCCAGTGCCCATTTATCCTGGGAGCCCGGCACTTCCGCCACACCAGGAAGTGCCGGGGGGAAGACGACAGGGGCTACACGGACGGCTTCCGGGTGCGCAGCCGGCACTTCTGCCACACAGGGGTGTGGCTAACACTAATTGCCGGGGAGCAGCTGGAGCCCATCCGGGTTCCCATAAGAGGGGCCGCCTCCCTCCAGTCATCAGTGGATGTCGGGTGGAAGAGGACAGAGCTGGAGAGAGGACGGGAGGCGGTCGAGAGAAAGGCACAAGGACTGTGAGCCCTGGACTTTGGGGGAATCGGCGCAAGAGGCACTGGGGTTTGTGCACGTCAAAATTGTAAATACTATTGTAAATAAACAGTGTGTGGTGAAACTATGTTGTCCGTCTGCCTGTGTCCGGGTCCAAGTTCACAACGTGATATAATTTTCATGATGATAGGAGTTAAAGCACGTTATTAAACATGGGTTTCATGGCATAGTGATTGTGCGCGACCTTTGATGAAATTATTTATTGCAGCAGTACTCATGGGCGGCTCTAGACTCGTGGTGGCCCTGGGCAGAGAAAGAATCGGTGGCTCCTTCGCCCGCCAATGTCAATATGGTATCTTATGCACGGTGGATGGCCACGTCCGTTGCGGACACTGCATATCCGCTTTTTGCTCATGACACAAGCGTTTAACTTTTGTCAAAATTTGCCGCTGCTTTTTTAGCTGTGTTGTTATTTTCTCTTTCTGTTTTATATTCAATATATATTGGCATGGCCGCCCCTGCAGTCCTTGCTTTTCTTTCTCCAAGTAACCGATCACCACACAATCAGCTCTGTAAAAGACGTTAAGCCATCTGTAAGCTTAGAGCGCTGATACTTCAAAACGTTTAAGGAACGTTGAAATATCTTCGTAGTACATGTTTAATTATTCTATCCTTCACGCCAGTCCCAGTGAAGAATATAGATTATTTAAATGAAGTTAAAGTTTTATCTGTATAATATAATAAACATATTTTACTGCATTTCATCTTAAAAAAGATATCATCATCATATGTAAATACGCGCTTTATAAAGTGGCTCAGGCTGTGCAATATTATAACTGTAGTGCAAGTTTACAGTGAGGTAACTGTACTTATAAGTACAGATAGTTCTACAAGGAACAATTGATTGAGTGCGTTTATAGTTCTTGGGATGAAACTGTTTCTGAACCGCGAGGTCCGTACAGGAAAGGCTTTGAAACGTTTTGCCGTGGCTGAGACAGCATGTGCTTGATGCTGTATACCAATAATTCTCTTTCCGATCAGCTGCTGCTGTGATTAAAACTCAGATACAGTGATATAAATACCCCGAGTGGTGCAGTGAGAGTAATATGGAAAAAGATGATCCGCTGTGGCAACTCCTAATGGGAGCAGCTGAAAGAAGAAGAAGAAAAAGAAGGTGCAGTGAGAGTAACAACGCTAAAGCAGTTGGACCATTATATTGTTACAGATTAATTACAATCAGATGCATTACATTAATAAACAATATGTGATTAATTTCAGTGTATTTATAAAGCCGTGTCAGGAAAGGATAACCACACAGGAACAGTAGTACTGCTTTGACGCTGGGTGCCACCAGTCTGCAAAACCGAGTGGAGAACTTGCGTACGACAGGATATGAGGTACCGTGGAAATGTGTGTGGCTTCATGCCAAGTTTAGGTTTTATACATCGCGATTTGAACGTGGAAATCACAAAATTTCTGTGCATATGCACCGTTTATACATGAGGCCCCTGGTCTTGCCTCCGATTTAAAATGTGATAAACAAATGCCATGGTCAAAAGTATTTTTTGCAGCTTAGGGACATCACTAAGGTTTGGCCATTTTCTGTCTTTTAATGATCCACAAAAGCTGCTTGTTTACTTGTTTTGTATTTCAATAAAACATTGATTTGCTTCCTTTCATTGGCTGCATGTGAAATAAAGTTGTGATTTTATGATTTTAATGTCTGTGTTGAAAGCCTTGCATTGATCTAACCCCGCTGCTCTTGCTGATCTCCTCTGTCCCAGATATCTCAGAATCTCTGATAATTATCACCGTTTGTTCCACACATGCTTGAAGCTGAGGGGTGTCCACAGTAGTGGATACTCCACTCTTGAACAACTTGCCACTCAGAATAAGATCATTTTCCACAACTGATTATTTTAATTCTCACTTAAAAGCTAAATTGTATTCACTTGCTTTTCGGTCGATTTGACAAACTTGTTTAACATGTTTACCTTTAATCTATTTTATATGATGTGTCACTTTCTTTTCATAGTTAAGCTGGTTAGAAATTTCACTTTAATGAATTTATGCATCTTATTGAATTAAATTCACTTTTTATGGGCACCCCATGATTTTGCTTTAAGTTACAGATGACCAACAAAATTTTAGCACAAGTATTTTTTGCTTTTTAGTGCATTTTTTTAAATAAAATGCTGTCACTTAAAAAAGGTTTGTTTTTTTTTTATTTCTTTTGGCACCTGTTTTTTCCACAACCATAAAGTTGTAGCGGTGCTACCATTAGTAGAACTGCATCTCCCAGCAGTCCCTGCAGGGGCTGTTGGGGTCAAA